>JAHLGO010000381.1:5434113-5489098 GCA_020615895.1 Ceriops decandra | reverse complement strand
ATTGACAGAACCACGTAAATCTCTCGTGTCCTTGCTTTAAATTTACATTCTATGTTTTGAATTGAGTTGTGAACAAAGCTAAAGAATCATCAAACCCATAACCTAAAAAAAGACCTAGTCAAGAACAACAGATTCGTCTAATAGGCAAGGAATCTGAAAGGTAACTTTAAGGACTATTGCGATTAGTAGGTGACAATAGATCTACCTTAGTTGAATATGGGAAAGAGTTCATTTTTGGCTTAAATTATCAGAGTTTTTTTAAAGGGTGTGATACTAATTCACCCCCTCAGTATCACAGACTAGTAGATTCTAGGGTGAAGTTGGGAACTTCAATTGGCATCAGAGCTCAAGTTCACCAATTTGAAACTTAATAGCTTGGTGTACTAGTTTGAAGGGTTTCAAAGTTTTAACTTATTTAGCATACTGAGAAATGGATGTTGATACCAGCATCAGCACTACTTACAGCAAAAAGGTTCCAATCTTCAATGGAACCAACTACCATATGTGGAGAGCAAGAATGTAGGTGGTATTTGCAACCATAGGCATGAATGTGGTAAAATCTGTACAAGCAGGTTTTGAGCCTCCAAAAGAAGGTAAAGATCCAACCCCAGAGGAATTAAGACAGTTTGAGATTAATGGGAAGGCCTTAAATGTCATTAGTTTAGCATTGACAAATGATGAATATGTTAAAGTTATGGATTGCAAATCTGTTAAGGAGATATGAGACAGATTGTAGAAGGTTTATAAAGGTGATGGCAGAATGAAGGAGGCCAAGCTTCAAGTTTTCAAGGAAAGATATAAATCCCTCAGAATGCAAAAAAAAAAAAAAAAAAACAGACAGTCCAAGAGTTCTTCACCAGGGTTATTGATGCTATAAATGACCTTAGAAGTCATGGGAAGAACAAGAAGGTCTCATCTATTATGAAGAAAATTCTGAGAATTCTGCCTGAGAGGTTTGCCTTAAAGGTGGCAACCATAAAGGAGAGTAGGGATCTCGATTCTATGTCACTGCATGATCTCCAGTGCAATCTCATTGCATATGAGATGAGAATAAAGTCAACTAAAAGCTCCTCAACATCAAAGATACCAATGGAGGCAGCTTTCAAAAGCTATGAGACACTTGAAGATAAGAGAAGAGGAAGAATAATCCAGTAAGGATGATGATGGTGATGAGGAAGAAAGTGAAGGCGAAGTGTTGGCTTACTTCACAAGGAAATTCAAAATGGGTCTAAGAAGGGAAAAGGATAGTTGTCCTTGAAATGTTATCAGTTTGGGTAAACTGGACACTTTGCTTCTTAGTGCAAAGTGAAACTTAATGATGAAGATGAGGATGGTGATGATGAGCATAATTCAAAATGGAGAAGACAATCATTCAAGTCAAGGAAGTCCAGCAAGAAGACTGCAAACCCACAAAAGAAGAAGAGAGGCTTATTCAAGAGTTATGTGAGCTAGACAAAAGAAGCTGATGAGGAGGAAGATGTAGACTCATCAGATGAGCATGCCTGTATGGCATCAGCTCGATGTGGTAGTTCAACCTCTAAAGAGGAAGAGGAGTTGATGAAGAAGAACTAGATCTTGAAGTTAAGTTAGAAGTAGCTTCAAAGGAGATAATCAGAAGGGGTAGAACCATAAGAAGGTTAAAGGACCATATAAAAAAAGTTAAAGCAAAGATTAAGGAAGCAGAAAGTCAAAAGGATGAAATAAGGATTGAATATATTGACTTGAAGAGAAGATTTGAAGAACAGATCAAAATATGTGAAGACCTTACTATAGAGGTTGGCTCAAGGACTTCAACAATTAAAGAAATGGAGATAGAGTTGCTAAGACTTTAGTAAAAACTCAAAAAGAGTGAGGAGAACTTATAGAAGTTTGAAGTGGTAGGAGAAACAAGCTCTACAAGAGAAAAAAAGAATGAAGAGAAAGTGCAGCAATCTGATGTTGCATTGCTTAAAGAGAATAAGACTTTGCCACAGAAGTTGAGAGAGAAGGTTGTGACTCAAGAGAAGATAATTGAAGAAGAGAAGATAGTTATCAAACGAAAGCCAGGGCTAAAAATGATGTATATGGTTAAAGATCAACAGCCTATAGCTGCTACGTCTCAAAAAGAAAAGACTGATCAATTAGGAACAATGAAGGCTAAAAATAAAGAAGATTTGAAGAAGCAACCTAGGGTTTCAAACAAAAATGAAGAAAAGAAAGTTAGGCAGCCAAGGGCAATGTTTTTATTGTGAAGTCAAGGGTCATAAGGCAAGTAAATGCTGGTGTAGAAGGCCAAGATATGTCTCAAACTTGGGAAGATATGATGCTGCATACAGGGGGAGACAATACAAAATTCAAAGGAGAACACCTGTCGTGAGTTCTTGCACATACTGTAAAAAGCAAGGACACACTGACAAGGAGTGTTGGTGGAATGCCAAAAACAAAAGAGAACGTTGAAGGAGAAGAGAGAGCAAACGACCAAACAGTACTTGGCAAAACATAACACCCAAAACAATAACACGCAAAAAAACACAATTGAATACACGACAAAACACAAGAGGGTGAAATGCCAGCACAATTGAATGCATGGCAAAACACAAAAGTGTGTGGACGACCAAGTAGAGAAAATAGAAAAACACAACATATAGCCAAAGCACACTAACAGCAAGTGAACAGTAGAACAAGGGACAGCAAAATACAAATGAAGCAACCGTCGTGAACAGTGCAACCGTTGAGTGAATAGTAAAGCCGTAAGACAAGGAGGCGGGGGAGACAGTGAGATGGTGAAAGCAAGAGTTGTGTGAAACAACGTAGAGAAGGAATTCGGAGAAGCATTGAAAGAACTCAATGTATTTCCAGATTTTTTCAAGAGAGGTTAGAGAGCAGTGCTGTGAACTTCTAAGTGGCAGTGAAGCAGCCTTTCAATTCAATAGAGGTAAGACAAGATAGAAGAAGGGTAGACACAGTAAGTGACACTCTTTGTATTGTATTTGCTTAGTAATTGCAATAGTGAAAGAAGTAGAGGATTATGACATCCATTGTAACTAGAATTCTCAAGTATAGTGGATAGTCTCAGTAAGGGAGAGTCCTTACCACCGTGGATGTACATCATGCTCATAGAACCATGTAAATCACGTGTGTCCTTAATTTGCTTTATGTTCTGTGTTTTGAATTGAGTTGTAAACGCAGCTAAAGTATCAACCAACCCATAACCTAACAAAGACCTAAATAAGAACATCCGTATTGTTTATTAGGCAAGGTGTCTGAAAGGTGACTTTGGGGACTATTGTGATTAGTAGGTAGCAATAGATCTACCTTAGTCAAGTCTGAGAAAGAGTTTGCTTTTAAGAAGAGGTTGAAGTTGTTCACTTACCTGTGAAGTGCGAATTGTGGTGATACTGATTCTCCCCTGCTTTCAGTATCACAAACTAGTAAATCCTAGGGAAACGTTGGGAACTTCAGGGACGTATTGCATCTCAATGTCTAAATAAACATACCATAGTATTACAAGGTAATTGTGTTGTTTAGACAAAAGTGAGTCTGATTATGACTCCATATTACCATAAGAGGATGCAAGTGATTGATGAGAGTACCCAATTATGGAAGTTCTATTGGTGGTTAGATAAGCATTGAGTGCATAAGCAAAAAACGATAATAAAGTGTAAAGATATAATATGTTCAATACATAATGCCATATCAGAGATAAGGTAGTGCAATGTTTGGTGCTTTTGAGTGTATTAAAAAACGTTGAGGCATTAGTGTTAATGTCAAAGAGATAGATTTAAAGTTACCACCAATCATTTTAGGTGTGATTGGAACATCATAGGTGACTTGGTCTACTTTGATTGGATTCTTCAAGGTTAAAGGGAATATCTATGTTTGGTAGAGTGTATAATTAACTTAAGCACCCATTGTAAGTGATGATATTATTGTTCATTTTGCCTTTACTTGTATACTTCTCCTATTAATATGTTGAGCCCATCTTTGATGACTAATATTGGATTTGCTGTCAATAGCATCTCACATATTTGTCCTTATTGATTTGATGTTGTGAGTGCTATTGAGGAGAGAACTTACAAAGAAAAAAACCTATGGAAGAGAGAACCTGTAGAGGACATAAGAGAGAACATAAAAAAGAGATAATGTACAACAAAGAGAACTTGCAGAGGAGAGCACAACAAGTAGAGAAATTTATAGAAGAGAAAACGACAAAAGAGAGCACAACAGGTAGAGAAAACTACAAAGCAGTGCATGGTAGGTAAAGACCTATAGAAAGTTATGACCAGTGAAGGTAGGAGAGAAACCTAGCAAAGGCAGAGAGAAACCCAATAGAGGCAAAGAAAAAGCTATGAAACATGGTAGAAAGAGAGCAGGAAGCACGACAAAGAGAATGTTGTGAAACTGACAATGAAGAAGGAGAGAATGGCAAAAAGCTTAAGTAGAAACCAATAATAATAAAGGAGAAGAGTGGTTGTCTGCCACAGTAGCTTATGCACATAGAGAGATCTTTCTCAGGGAAGTTTTTATCATGACTTATTTATGTACTGTTGAGCCTAACTTTAATGGCTAATATTAAATTTGTTTTCAACAACATCTCACAGATTTATCCTTATTAATTTGATGTTATAAGTGCCTTTGAGATGTGCTTGCTGCATTTACAAAGTATTGGTAGCACTAGCTAATAGGCAACTATTAAGGTAGAAGCCAAGGAAATTGCTCTGGATCTAGCAATGCATGTTGTGACCTACCTACAGGTACAATTTGCATCTATCAAGGATTTTCCTAAAAGCATTGTGAACAAGGAAAAGGAGCTTAAGATACAAAGAGATTGTTTATCAAAACCATTAATGGCAGGTCAACCCTAAATTCAATGAGTCAATGTTGATCATTAACCCTAAATTTTAGGAGTCAATACTAATTGTTGACCTTAAATTTTAGGAATCAATGTTGACCGTTGATTGTAGGGCAACCCTTAGGAATCAATGCTGATCGCTCATTGTAGGGCAACCTTAAACTCAAGGCATATAAATGTCCATGTAGCTATTAAAAGAAAATGTGTATTCTACAGAATATAAGAGAGGGCTCAACAGAGGAAGAAAACATGAATGCTATAGAATGCCAAGACAGTGTGTTATAAAAAAATAAGAGAGAGGCATGATAGAGGAAGAAAGAGTGAGTTGCAAAAATATAATAGAAAAACAAATTGCAACGGTAGAGAGTAGCCACCAAAAGGAAAAGGTGAGTGGCAGAGAGTAGCCACTAAAAGGAAAAGGAGATAATTGCAAAGAACAACCACCAAAAAGAAAAGGTGAGGGCACAACAATGAGGAGAAACTCAATAGGCTGTAGCGGTAGCAAAAAGGAAAAAGCCTCCAACAACAAAAGAGAAGGAGAGAGTGCAAGGCAGAAAGAGGCAATAATGGTAGCAAGAAGGAGAAAGCCTCCAACAGCAGAAGAGAAGGAGAGATTACAAGAAAGAAGGAGGCAATAGCTACAAAAAGAAAAGGGCAGTAGTAGTAGAAAGAAAAGGAGAGAACCTGTAAAGGTGAGATTGGCAAAGCTTGAGGAGAGAAATTGGTAATGAGAAGGAGAAGATCCATTTTTCTATAATAGTAGCCTATGAAGATTAAGTGATCTTTCTTAGGGAAATTTTTGTTATAAATGTTTTATGTACTTCTTGAAAAAGGGTGGAAGACCCTTAGAGTGATCAAGAGATCAACCCTTTGAGTAATCGGGAGATCATTGTAAGTGGTTAAGGAGTGATCCTTCCACAACATCAGCTATATCCCTTGATAACAAGAGTAGATAATGTGATCTAAGAGTGATCCTATCACACCATTGACATAACACTTACACATTGTGATTGAACGACATAAAAAATTTAATGTGTTCTCAGGTTCTTGTGCTTACTTGATATTCATACAATCGTTCTCGCATAAAGAAGCAAGATAAAATTAGATCATCAACTTTAACAGATTATAAAGGTTTAATCTGGACAGATTTGTAAAAAGTAAGGATCTCACATTGATTCACCCCTTCCCCCTCTCAGTGTGAGATCTAAGAATGTTTTTATCATGCACTTCTTTGAAAAAGGGTGGGAAACCCTTGGAGTAATTAGAAGATCATTATAAATGGTTAAGGCATAATCCTTCGATGATGCTTAAAGAGAGATCCTTCTATAACATCAACTATATCCCTTGATAACAAAAGTGGATCGTGAGATCTATGAGTGACCTTATCATATAGTAGATATAGCTCACACATTGTGGGTGAACCACATAAAAATTTGGTGTGTTCTCGGGTGCTTGGACTTGCTTGATATCTATATGGCCATTCTCACATAAAGAAGTGAGATAAAAATGGATCATAGACTTTAATAGGTTATAGAGGTTTAATTTAGATAGATGTGTAAAAATTATGCATCTCACACTGATTTACCCACTCCCCCTCTTAGTGTGAGATCCAATAAGGTCTTTATCAATTGCTATCAGTGCCTTGGGTTCCTCTGTTGATCCAATTTGCTTAGATTTTAAATTTTTCTACTACTATGAATATATTATCTACCAGTTAATATCATGGAGTGTATAAACAATTTTAACAACAAAGGCATTCCTATGTTTGATGGACAAAATTATCAATTATGGAAGAATATAATACCCCACATCTACTATCACTAGGTTTGGATGTATTCAAATTTGTTGTTAGTGGCTTTACTCTTATTGCTACAGGTGATGCTATGACACCTACTGATAAGAAGAATTTAGAGTATGATGTAAATGATAGAAATGCCTTATATGCATCTTTATTAGCAAAATAATTCACTAAATTAATGGGGTGGAACACAACCAAATGAAATTGGGACAAATTAAAGAATATTTATAGAGGAGACAAGGTTGTAAAGGAAGTCAAGCTCCAAATTTGGAGGAGTAGATTTAAAGATATAAATATGTTGAATGATAAATTTATGGATGCCTTCTTTACAAGACTAAATGAAATCATATGCTCCATTAGAGGCTATGAAGAGGAGATCAATGATGTTACTGTGGTAAGGAAGATACCTAGAAGATAGAGATTTAGATAGGTTGCCCCTGGATGATTTATATAGCATATTGGTGGCTTATGAAATGAAAGTAGCCCCAATTAAGAAAGAAAAGAAGCCTAAGGAAAAAAAGAGTTGGCCTTCAAGACTATGGAAAAATTAAAGATTAAAGAACAAGAAGAATAATCTAACAGCAACTCTAAATAAGGAGATGGTGATATTAAATTTGATAAAGTCATGACATACATCACTAAAAATATGAGAAAAGGAAAAGGGAAGTACAAGGAAAAATTATTCTTGAAGTGCTTTAGCTGTGGAGACATAAGCACTTTGTCGTGGACTACCTAAAGAGAAAACAAGCAAATAGTGATGATGATGATAAGTCTACCCTAAGGAGGAGAACAAAGAAATCCAACTATCCCAAAGCTAGGAATTTAAGTTTCAAATGGAAAAAGATATACTCTTTAAATCCAAAAGAAAAAATTTCTTAAGCAAGTTGGATGAAGAAGATTCTAAAAAAGAAGCTAATGATGATTCCTATGATGCTACTATAGAAAATGTGTTTGTTGCATAGGTAAATGATGAAAACGAATCCTTAAGTGATGAGGAATCAACAAAAGTGGAAGAGAAAGAGTTGCTATAACAACTTGGAAATGAATTGAGAGCATGTTTGTGCAAAAATAGCAAGTTGGAAAAAGAGATAAAGAATCTCAATATGTTGAATAAAAATTCTGCTATTCATAAATCTAATCTTTAAGTGAAAGAAAAAGAGTTTGAAAAAAATAGGAGTACTTGAAAAGAATTAAGGAGCTGAATGTACTTGAGGCAAAGCAAGGCAAAATATACAGAGATCTTGGCTCTAAGGTGATTACACAAGAGCAAGAAGTGCTGAAGTTGCAAGCCAAGCTCCACAAGGCTATATCTGAATTGAAGAAGTATGAAAATGCTATCTCAAGTGAGAGGAGAGTCTATTGCCAGTGATAGGCTCTCATCCTCTACTGCCAATGCTATCTCACCTACTGCTTTGGTAGGTTTCTTCCTCTATTGCCAGTGTTACCTCACTTGTTGCCTTGGTAGGTTCTCTTCCCTTGCTGCCAATGCACGTTTTCTCCTCTACTGCTACAAGCTATTGGACTTGCTGTTAAGACACATTTTCTCCTTTGTTACCACAAGCTACTGGGTCACGTTTTCTCCTTTCTTGCTAGAAGTTGCCAGCCTTGCTACTATTGCTACTTGCACATGTTGCTATTGATACCTATAAATTCTATTGTCACTACCTGCATGTGTTGTTATCACTGCCTAGATGTTCTGCTATTATTGCTTGCACATGCTACTATCGCTACTTACACATTCTGCTATCACTACTTGCACGTGCTACTATTATTGCTGACATATTCTGCTATCACTGCCTACAGGTTTTGCTGTCACTACTCGCATATGCTGTAATTGCTACCTGTGCTATAATTGTTAGGATTGCCTTCTAGAGGTGTTGCAATTGTTGGGATTGCCTGCTGGATGTACTACAATTGTTGGGATTGCCTGCTGGATGTACTGCAATTGTTGGGATTACCTGCTGGACGTGCTGTAATTATTAGGATTGCCTTTTGGATGTGCTATAATTTTTAGGATTGCTTGTTAGACATGCTATAATTGTTGGTGTTGCTACTATAGCTTATTACTGGTGCTGCTGGATGTGTTACTGATGTTATATGCTATTGCTAGTGTTAGAGGTTACTGCTGGTGTTGATGGATGAGCTTGCTGTAGGTTGCTGGTTTCTCCTTGGTTTGTTGTCTGCCCTTTCTATAATAAGTTCCTTTTCCTTTCTACAATTTGTTGGTTTCCTTACTACAATTGCAGGTTTTCTTAAGTGGCTACTATAACTCCTTTTCCCTTTGGTATGGCTATTGCAAGTCTCTTTTGCTGGTTTAGTATGGCTATTGATTGCTGCACCATGTTCTCCCTTTGGTAGGGTTGACTTTTTCTTCTCCCTTTGGTGTGTCTACCTCCTTCATTGATGGTTGTTATCACCTTCTCTTTAGTTTGCTACTACTACAATCTCTTTGGCCAACTACTACACTCTCCTTGGTGGCTGCTATTACACTCTCCTTTGTCGACTACTGCACTTTTCTTATCGGCTACTACACTCTTTTTGGCTAGCTGTACCTCTCTTTGGCTACAACTCTCTTGGCCAGTTGTTGCTGCACCCTCCTTGTCTAACTGCTTTCTCTCTTTTTAACTTGTCGTTCTCTCTTTGCTACTAGCCATTCTATGTTATTTTTCTACAGCTGATCGTTCTCTCTTGTAGCCTAGACGTAGGTCTTGCAAGATGCATGAGGGTATTTATAGAGCCTTGAGATTAGGTTTAAACAATCAATAATGGTCAGCATTGATTCCCAAAGGTTGCCCTATAATTAATGGCCAAATTTGATTCCAAAAATTTAAGGTCAATGGTCAATATTGACTTCCTAAAATTTAGGGTCAATGGTTAACCTTGACCACTAAAATTTAGCAGTCAACATTGAATCATCAACTTTAGGGTTGACCTTCCATCAACAGTTTTGCCTAATGACCTCTCTGCATCTCAATAGCATTTATAATATCAAATCAACACATTAGCCATCAAAGATGGACTTAACATTCTCCCCCTTTGGATTTGTTGGCAACACATTAAATCTAACATTTAAGGTTATACATATAACAACCTTTGAAATTCACAACTCCCATTGAAACATGCATCTTCCTTAATTGGGAATAATCTTTAACTCCCCCTTTTTTCTACTTCTCCCCCTCGACAATTGTCCCCCTTTATTTATCAGGCTACTTTCCCTTTTAATCAATATATACTCCTTTTAGATTTATGTAAAATATCTCTCACTTTGAAAATAAATCCAAAGAATAATAGAAGAGGGAAAGGGAGAGGGGTTTGAGGATACCTCAGCTTTTAGGGGATGGTTAAATAGTTAACTTTATCCTCTTTTGTCCAAGATGTCTCAATTTTTTATGCCACAACAAGTTCTCATCTTTGGTACTTATGTAGCATGTGCTTTTTTGCTTTTGGAAACTTGGTATAAGTTCCCATTCGTTCCTTTACCCTTAGTAAGAATAGCACCATCTCTTAATCTCTTTACTATACAGCCACTGTAACTTCATCTCCATCATCACAAAGCTAGCAAGCATTGATGAAATTGTGTTGTAGCCCTTAAACATAAAACACTTTCTTTGATTTCAGTTTTTCTACACCAATTTCAACAACATCGACACCTTGAGTCTTTAAGGCACCATCATTGCCAAATTTGACTAACCCTTCATCATATTTTACTACTCCCTCTAACATCTTGGAGTCTCATGTCATATGTGAAGAGCAATCACTATCCAGGGTTCATGAATTTTCTTTCATAGAAGTTTTTAAGACTACTTCACCAACCATATTCATTTCTTTTGCTCTTCTTTTTCTTTGGCCAAATGTAGGAGCAAGTATAGGTGTTTGCCTTTGCACTCCTTGATCGGGCAGTAATGTCAAGCAATCCTCAGTAGTGTGCCTAGCCCTATTGCATCTTCCATAAATTTCTCCTAACAAATCAAATCTGTTTCTTAGTGGAATATGACTTCTTTTCAATTGACAGAGTCTCCCCTAGACTCTTGCCTCACATTTCTCTTCATTATTGGCTTATTATTCCAACACACTTTATCCTTGTGCCATACTTACCACAACTCCAACAAAATCCTTCAAATCTGGATTTTCTTCTTTCACCAAGCTAATGTCTCCTTTCTTCAACAATTATTGTGGCGACCTTCTCTCCATCTTTGACAACCTATCTCCTTTGGATAGGAGTCTTCACCACACCTTTCCTAACCCATTTTAGCTTGGGTTAGTTTCTTTTCTCCATCACGTCATTATGCTTGCTTTTAGGCACAAACACAATTTTCTTCTTCTCTATTACCTTCACATTTGAATTTTTAATATAGCCAAAGCCTTTCTTCCCTATGGAATGAGGTCTTTATTTACTTAGACACTCATCTAATTTTTTGTTAACATACTCCATGATGGCATTTGCTGAAGACAACTCTCTTTTCACTTCCAGCCCTATGGAGCTTGGCTTGCAAAATCAACACCTTTTGCTCTTATACAATCACCTTAGCACCAAGATCTTTATGTATCTTACCTTGCTCTACCTCAAGTACAATCAGCTCCTTAATTATCTTCAAGTACTCGTTTTCTTTCACTTGGAAGTTAGATTTATCAACAGTAGAATTTTCATACAACTTATTGAGAAGCTTATCCTTTTTTTCTAGATTACTATTTTTGCGCAAACAAGTTCTTAATTCATTCTCAAGTTGCTGCACGGCTCATTATCTTCCTCTTCAATTGATTTCTCATCACTTGAAGATTTTATAACATTATATTCTTTAGCAACTAGCATATTCTTTGCAGCATCATCATCAACTTCTTCTTTAGAATCCTTTTCATCTAGCTTGCTCAAATAATTTCTTCTTTTAGATATAAAGAATTGCCTTTTCCCTTTGGCACTTGAATTTCCAGCTTTAGAATTTCTAGATTTCTTTGTTCTCTTCCATAAGATCATGATCATCATTGTTTGCTCCTCTTCTCTTTGGGCAGTCCATGGCAAAGTGCCATATGTCTCCATAGCTAAAGCACTTCAAGGGTAATTTTCCCTTGTACTTTCTTTTCATTTCCTCATATTGTTGGTGATGTATGACATGACTTCATCCAGTTTAATATTACCATCTTCTTCTTCAAAGTTGTTATCAAATTCCTTTTCTTGGTCTTTAATCTTTAATTTCTTCATTGCCTTAAAGGCCAACTCCTTCTCCACCTTTGACTTCTTTTCTTCATTGGGGCTATTCTCATTTCATAAGCCACCAATATGCTATGCAAGTCATCCAAGGGTAGTATATCCAGATCTTTGTCTTTTATGGAAAAGACTTTTGTGTTGTAAGCTTTTGGCAAGGTTTTAAGTATTTTCTTTACCATAGTAGCATCATTGATCTCTTCTCCATAGCCTCTGATGGAGCATATAATTTCATTAAGTCTTGTGAAGAAGGCATCCACAGACTCATAATTCTTTGTCATTAAATTTGCTACCTAGATTTGTAGCTTAGCTTCCTTCACAACCTTGTCTCCTTTATAAATGTTCTTCAATTTGTCCCAAATTTGTTTGGCTGTGTTGCACCCTATCACTTTGGTGAATTCTTTATCTAATAAGAAGGCATATAAGGCATTTCTCGCCTTTCCATCACACTCCAAATTCTTCTTATTAGTAGGTGTCATAATAGCACCTTCAATAATAGGGATGAAGCTACTAATAGTAGATTAAAAAACATCTAGACTAAGTGCCATCAGATATAGGAGCATTCTATTCTTCCATAACTGATAATTCTGTCTATCAAAATTGGGAATGCCATTATTGTTAATACTATTCATTCTATCCATGATATCAATTAGCAATAGAGATAAAAATTCACAACAACAACAAACAACTTCAAATGAAAGCAAGCAAAATGGATCAATAGAAGGAATTGACTTTGATACCACTTGATGAGGACCTTCTTAGGTCTCACACTAAAAAGGGTTGAATCAGTGTGAGATATCAGCTTTTCACAAATCTTTTTGGATTAACCTCTATGACTTGTTAAAGTCAATGATCCAATTTTTGATCTCTCTCCTTTATGTGAGAATGGTTGTACGAATATTAATCAAACGCAAGCACCTAAGACACATAGCAATTTTTACATCGTTCACCCACGATGTGTGAGTTATGTCTACAGTGTGATAGGATCATACCTAAATCATACAATCCATTGTTGTTATCAAGGGATATAGTTATGGTGTGGAAGGATCACTCCTTAACCACTTATGGAAGCATTACTCCTTAACCACTTACAATGATCATTGAATCAATCTCTCAATCACTTTAAGGGTATCCCACCCTTTTTCAACAAGTTTATCAAGAGTTTAGTTACTATCACATTTCTAAAAAGGATCACTTGATATGCATATGCTATTAATGCAGTAAGCAAATCTTCTTCCTCACTACCGGTCTTTACTCAAGCTTTGTCGGTCTCTTCTCTGCAAGTTCTCTCCCCCTTTTGTTGATGTTGCCTCACTTACTACCTCAACAAGTTCTCTCCTCTTGTCATCAATGCTACCTTCTTCAGCCTTGACTAGCTCTCTTCCTTTATCACCAATGCCAGCTTACCTGCTGCCTTGGCAGGTTTCTTCCTCTACTGCTGGTGCTACCTCACCTATTGTCTTGGTAGGTTGCCTCACATATTGCCTTTGTAGGTTCTCTACCCCTGTTGTTCATGCACATTTTCTCCTCTGTTGCTATAAGGTATTGACCTTGCTACTATTGTTGTCTACATGTTCTACTATTGCTACCTACACATGCTACTCTTATTGCATGGACATTCTACTATTGCTGCCTACACGTGCTGCTATCACTGCTTGTGCATACTTCTATTGCTATCTACATGTACTGCTGTCGCTACCTGCATGTGCTATAATCATTGCCTGTGCTTTAATTGCTGGTATAGCCTACTAGACGTGATGTAATTGCTGGGATTGCCTGCTAGACATGCTGTAATTGTTAGGATTGCCTTCTAGACTTGTTGTAATTGTTAGGATTGCTTGCTGGGCTTGCTACAATTGTTGGGATTGCTTACTAGACATGCTACAATTACTGGGATTGCCTTCTAGACATGCTGTAATTGTTGGTGTTGTTGCTATAGCTTGCTGCTGGTGTTGTAGACTGCTATTGATGCTATTAGATGTGCTTGTTACAGGTTGGTAGTTTCTCCTTAGTTTGCTACCTGCACTTTCTACAATAAGTTCCTTCTCCTTGCTATAATATACTGGTTTCCTTGTTGCAATTACAACTTTCCTTGGATGGTTGTTGCAACTCCTTTTCCTTTTTGTTTGGCCAGTTGCTACCTTCATTATTCTTTGGTGTGGCTACTACACACCTTTTTCTTTGGTTTAATGTAGCTGCTGCACGCCCTCTCCTTTAGTTTGGTTTGGTTGTTGCATGTCTCCTTTGCTTGTTTGGTGTGGCTACTGACTGTTGCATCTTGTTCTCCCTTTGGTAGGGCTACCTTTTTCTTCTCCCTTTGGTGTGGTTGCTGGTTGCTGAAACTCCTCCTTTGTTTAGTGTGGCTGCCTCCTTCTTTGATGGTTGTTGTAACCTATTCTTTGGCCAACTACTACTATAATCTCCTTGGCTAGCTACTACACTCACTTTAGTGGCTGCTATTGCACTCTCCTTAGCTAGTTGTTGCACTCTCCTTGGCCAGCTGCTGCTACACCCTCCTTGGCTAGCCACTCTCTCTTTTTAGCTTGTTCTCTCTTTGTGGCTAGTCGTTCTCAATTATTTTTCTACAGTTGATCATTCTCTCTTACAGCTGACACATAGGTCTTTTAAGATGCATGGGTGTATGTATAGAGCCTTGAGATTAAGGTTAAACAATCATTAATTATTGGCATTGATTCCCAAAGATTGTGCTACAATAAATGGCTAGATTTGATTCCTAAAGTTTAAGGTCAATGGTCAACATGGGCTTATTAAAATTTAGGGTCAATGATCAACCTTAACCCCTAAAATTTAGGGTCAAAGGTTGCAGCATCACCTTCAGCAATAGGGATGTAGCCACTAATAGCAAACTCAAATACATCAAGTCTATGTGACATCAGACATTGGAGCATTCTATTCTTTCGTATCTGATAATTTTGTCCATCAAAAGTGGGAATGCCCTTATTGTTAACATTGTTCATGCTATCCAAGATATCAATTAGCAATAGAGATAAAAATTCACAGCAACAACAATCAATCTCAAATTAAAGCTGATAAATTGTATCAATAAAGGGAACTAGCTCTAATACCACTTGATGAGGACTTTCTTAGGTCTCACACTAAGAGCGGGATGGGGTGAATCAATATGAGATGCTTGCCTTTTACAAATCTTTTTAGATTAACCTCTTTGACTTGTTAGAGTCAATAATCCAATTTTTATGTTTCTTTTTTATGTGAAAGTGACCATAAGCACCCAACATAGAGGACAAAACTGGTAGAGAGTTGAGACCAACAAAGAGGACAAAACCTATAGAATAGAAAACAATAGAAAGAAAAGAGAAGATTAGTTGTTTCCCAAAACAACTTATGTACATAAAGAAATCTTTCTTAGGGGACCTTTTATCGTATTCTTTTCTATACTTCTTTGTAGAAGGGGGGGAAACCCTTAGGGTGATTAGGAGATGGTAAATGGTTAAGGAGTGATCCTTCCATAGTGGATAAGGAAAGATCTTTCCACCATATCATCTGTATCCCCTAATTACAAGAGTGAAATATGTGATCCAGGAGAGATCCTATCACACCATGGATGTAGCTCACATATTATGGGTGAGCCACCTAAAACTTTTATGTGTTTTTGGGTGCTGTGCTTGCTTGATCTTCATATGACCATTCTTACATAAAGAAGGAAGATAAAATTGGATCATAGATTTTAATAGGTCACAGAGATTTAATCTAGACAGATTTGTAAAAAGTAAGCATCTCACATTAATTCACCCTTTACCCCTCTCACTATGAGACCTAAGAAGGCCCTTATTAAGAAGGGATGGCCAAGTAAATCAGCACCTAAGGAGTTTACCAATGATGATTTCATGTGACGACTATGACCAAAGGTGACACATTTAAGAGAGTTTTGGTTATGATGACAATAGTCCAATTGGTGGATGACACCTCTCTAATGCCTTGATTAGCATGTGATTACTAGGAATGTTGAGATTGGTGCCCTAACTCATAAGTGATGGGTGGTTTAAAAGGGCAATTGATGAGGACCTTTTTAGGTCTCACATTGAAAGGGGAATGAGGTGAATCAGTATGAGGTGCTTGCATCTTACAAATCTTTCATGGTTAACCTCTGTGACTTATTACAGCTGATGATCCAATTTTTTATCTTTCTTTATATGAGAGTGACTGTACGAATATCAATCACATGTAATCACTCTATAAATTGATCTCCCGATCACTCCAATGGTATCCCACCCCTTTTCACAAAATATATAACCAATTTAAGATAATGACTTTCCCTACATAGATCACTTAATGTGCACAGCCTGCTATTGCAGAAAATAGATATTTTATTTCCTCACTACTAGTCTTTGCTAAAGCTTTGCTGATCTTTTCTTTATAGGTTATCTCCATTGCAAATTATCTCTGTTGCAGGTTCTCTCCTCTGTAGGTTCTATTCATTTTCGATTATCTCCATTGTAGGTTCTCTCTCCCTACTATTGATATTACCTCACCTGCTCCCTCAGCAAGTTCTCTCCTCTATTACCAGTGTTGCCTCACCTACTACCTCGATAGGTTCTCTCCTCTTGCTGCCAGTGCTACCCCACCTGCTGCCTTAGCAAGTTTCTTCCTCTGTTGCCAGTGCTGCCTCCTTCAGCCTTGGCAAGTTCTCTTCCCTTACTACCAATACTACCTCACTTGTTGCTCGGGCATGTTTTCTCCTTTACTGCTACAAGCTACTAGAATATTGTTAGGGCACATTTTCTCTTTTGTTACTACAAGCTGTCGGACTTGCTACTGGGCACATTTTCTCCTCTACTGTGACAAGTTGCCGAACCTACTATCGAGCACATTTTCTCCTTTGCTGCAACAAGCTACAAGACCTATTATAATTGTTGCCTGCACATGCTACTATCATTGCTTATAGGTGTTGTTATTACTATTATTTTTGCTTACACGTTCAAATGTCACTGCTTACACGTGCATGGGTTGTTATTGATACCTGTGCTTTCTGTTATTATTGCCTGCTTACACGTTCTACTATCGCTGCCTGCATGTGCACTGGCTGTTATCATTACTTGCACTTTTTGCTATTGCTGCCTACACATTCTACTATCACGGCTTGCATATGCATGAGCTGTTATCGCTACCTACGCATTTTGCTGTTACTGCTTGCACGTTTTACTATCTATGCCTACATTTGCACGGGTTGTTATCGCTACCTGTATATTCTACTGTGGCTTGTTACTACTCCCGTAATCTGTAATTGCTGGTTTTGCTTACTAGACTTATTGCTAGCACTACAATTTTTGGTATAGTTTGTTGGACATGTGCGATTGTTGGCATTGTAGGCTACAGCTGGCATTATGGATTGCTACTAGTATGGTGCCTACTACAAGTGGAAGGATCACTCTTTAACCACTTGTGGAAGAATCACTCCTTAACCACTTATAATGATCTCCTGATCACTTGATGAGTTAATCTCCCAATCACTCGAAAGTTTGATCTCTTGATCACTAGAAGAGTTAATCTCTCGATCACTCTAAGGTTTGATTCCCCAATCATTAGATGAGTTGATATCTCGATCACCTAAAGGACTAATCTTCCGATGACTCAAATGGTCTCCCACCTTTTTTCAATAAGTTTATCAAAAGGTTAATGTCTAACACTGTCCTGACAAAGATCACTCAATGTACACAAGTTGTTGTTGTAGAAAACAGATATTTTCTTTCATCACTGCCAGCCTTTGGTCAGGCTTTGCTAGTCTCATCTCTATAGGTTATCTTCATTGCAAGTTATCTCTATTGTGGGTTCTCTCCCCTTGTTGTTAGTTCTACCTTCTTCAGCCTTGGCAGGTTTTCTCATATGCTATAGGGGTTGCCTACTTTTGCCTTAGTAGGTTCCTTTTCTTGCTACCAATACTGCCTCTCCTATTGCCTTAGTAGGATGCTTTATTTGCTACCTTGGTAGGTTGCTTCACTTGCTACCAGTGCTGCCTACCTTGTTGTCAAGTCACATTTTCTCTTTTACTATTGCAAGCTACCGGACTTGCTATTAGGACTTGTTGGACCTGCTATTGGGACACATTTTCTCCTCTGCTATTGCAAGCTTTCGAACTTGTTGCCTACTATTGGTTGTGCCTGCACTTGCTGCCTATTGCTACAAGCTTTTGGTTATACTTGTACTTGTTGCCTACTACTGGTTGTGCCTACAATTGGTGATGCCTGCACTTGCTAGTATTACTGGCTACCCTTATTGCTATTGCTGCACACCCTTGTTATTATTGTTGGCTACCCTTGCTGTTATTGTTGCATGCCCTTACTGCTTTTGTTGGTTGTGATTGTTGTTGCAATTACTAGTTGTGCTTCACCTGCTACAATTGCTAGTTGTGATTCATCTTCTATCAATTGCTATAAGCTGTTGGATGTGTTGTAAGCTGCTGTTGTGTTACAAGTTCCCTCTTTGGTGGCTACTACACGTCCTTCTTTCCTTGGGGTGGCTACTACACGTTTTTCCCTCCTTGGTGTGGTTGCTGTATGTTTTTCTTTCCTTGGGGTGGCTCCTACATGTTTTTCTCTCCTTGGTGTGGAACTTCTTCCTTGATTCGTTTGGCTAGCTACTACCATATTCCTCTCCCTTTGGTTTGGCTAGCTGTTGCCTTTTTCTTCCATTAGTGTGGCTGGTGGCCACTACAAGTCCTTCTTTGGTTAGTGTGGTGGCCACCTCCTTCTTTAGTAGTTGTTGTCACCTCTTGGCTGGCTGCACCTCTCCTTGGTGCTTTAACTCTCTTGGCCAACTACACCTCTTTTTGGTGGCTACCTCCTTTGCCTTGGCCAATCACTCTTTCCTTAGTGGCTCTCCTTTGCCTTGGTCAGTCACTCTTTCTTTATGTTTTCTCTCAATTTTTATAGCACATAGGTCATTCTCTCTTTACAGCCCTTGCTATCATTTTCTCAATTTTTCTACAGCTCACACATCAATCTTACAAGATACATAGAGGTATTAATAGAGCCTTGAGATTAGGGTTGCATACTCATCAAAGGTCAGCATTGATTCCCAAGGGTTACCCTAGATTTAATTCATAAAATTTAGGGTCAACAGTTAATATTGACTTCTTAAAATTTAGGGTAAATGGTGAAAGGTCAATGTTTAGCTTTGACCCCTAAAATTTAGGGTCAACGATCAACATTGACTCATTGACTTCAAGGTTAACCTACCATCAATGATTTTGCCTAATGACCTCTTTACATCTCAATGACATTCATAACATCAAATTAACAAGAACAATTATGTGAGATGTTGTTAACAACAAATCCAACATTAGCCATCAAAATAGGCTCAATAATCTCCCCTTTTGGATTTGTTGGCAACACATTAAATCCACAAATCAACAATTGAGCACAACTATAGCTTTTGACATTTATAGCTCTCCTTGAAACATGCATCTCTTTTTTTTGCATATGGGCATGATTCCAATTTGAAGCAACCTTTAACTCCCTTTTTTTTTTCTTCTCCCCCTTTATGTATCAAGCAACTCTCCCTTTTGATTAGTATATACTTTCTTTGGATTTATGCAAAATATCTCCTCCTTTGACAACAAATCCAAAGAATAATAGAAGAGGGACAAGGAAAGGGGTTAGAGGCATACCTTAGCCTCTAGGGGTTTGGTTGAATACAAAAGGTCAGCCTTAACTTTTGGAGCATCTCCCTTGATAAAGGTTTGGTGAATATATCATCTACTTGCTCTGCGGTAAGCACATACTCCAGCTTTACTTCATTAATTTTAGTAGCACCAACACCTTAAATCTTTAAGGCACCATCATTGCCAAATTTGACTAATCCTCTATCATATTTTACTACTTCTTTGAACATCGTAAGGTCTTCTGTCATGTGTGAAGAGTAACAATTGTCTAGGATCCATCGCTTTTCTTTCTTGGAAGCTTTTAAAACTACTTCCACAATCATAGTCATTTCTCTTCCTTTTCTTCTTCTTTGGTTGAATGTGGGAGTATGTGTAGGTGTTCTCCACAAATTTCTCCCAACAAATCAAATCTGTTTCTTACTATCTCTTTTCTTGAAAGAGTTTTTGTTAAACCTATCTTTGAAGACTAATGTTGAATTTGTTGTCAACAATATCTCACATAGTTTTATGTGTTGATTTGATGTCATGAATGCTATTGAGATGTAGAGAGGTCATCGAGCAAAATCATTGATGATAGATCAACCTAAAGTCAATGAATCAATGTTAATTGTTGACCATAGATTTTAAGGGTCAATGTTGACCATTGACTCTAAATTTTAGGAATCAAATCTGGTCATTGATTATAAGGCATCCTTTGGCAATATTAGTCATTTATGAGTGTGTAACCCTAATCTTAAGGCTCTATAAATAACCCCACGCACCATGTAAGACATGTATGTGTGTTACAGAAAATTGAGAGAGAACAGCAAAACTAAAAGCCAAGGAGAGGTGAGTGACAAAGAGAGAGGCAGCCATCAAAAGAGAGAGTGACCGACCAAGGCAAAGGAGGCAGCCACCAAGGAAGGTGCAGCAGTAGCTGGCCAACAGAGTTGTAGCCAATGTGAGGTGTAGCACCAAAGAGAGTGCAGTAGCCTACCAAAGAGATTACAGCAGTAGCTAACTAAAGAAGAGGTGATAACAACCACCAAAAATGGAGGCAACCACACTAACCAAAGAAGGAGAGGGCTTGTAGCAACCACACCAAACTAGAAAAAAAGATGTGCAGCAAAGATTATAGCAGTAGCTGGTTAAAGAAGAGGTGACAATAACCACCAAAAAAGGAGGCAACCACACTAATTGAAGGAGGAGAGGGTTTGTAGCAGCCACACCAAACTAGAGGAGAAGGTATGCAGTAAAGATTACAGCAGTTGCTGGCTAAAGAAGAGGTGACAATAACCACCAAAAAAAGATGCAACCATACTAACCGAAGGAGGAGAGGGCTTGTAGCAGCCACACCAAAGTAAAGGAGAAGGTGTGCAGCAACCACATCAAACTAGAAGAGAAGTTGTGCAGCAACCACACCAAACTAAATGAGAGGGCATGTAGCAACCACACCAAACTAGAAAAAAAGGTGTACAATAGCCATACCAAAGAAAGAAGAAGGCAGCAGCTGTCCAAACCATAGGGAGAAGTAGTTGCAATAGCCACCTAAGGAATGCCATAATTGCAGTAAAGAAACTGGCAACCTACAACAGGCACAATCAGCAACACATCTAGCAATACCAGCAATTGCAACACTAGTAGCAGTCTGCAATACCAATAGCAGCTCACAACACCAATAACAGCCTGCTACACTAGCAGTAGCTCATAACACCAACATCAACCCATAACACTTGCAACAGCCCGCAGCACCAGTAGGTGTAGGTGGACAACCAGTAATTGTAGATTGCAACAGCAATAGCAAGTAGCAAGTTCCATTAGCAGGAACAGGTAGACCAATAGCAATTGCAGATTGTAGCAACAGTAGGTGTAGACAGCAATACCAATAAGTGCAGGTAATAATACTAGTAAGTGCAGGTAGTAACACTAGCAAGCACAACTAAAAATTGCAGCTTATAGGCACAGCCAATAGTAAACACAACTAGCAACATGTCCCAGTAGCAGGGTAAGAAGCACAACCAAAAGCAGGAGGAGAAAACTTGCAATAGTAGCAAGTCCGACAACTTGTGGCAATAGAGGAGAAAATGTGTCCTAATAATAGGTCCAACAGCTTACAATAGCAGAGGAGAAAATGTGCCCGGCAGCAAGGCAAGTAGCACTAATAGTAAGGGAAGAGAACCTACCAAGGCAACAATTACGACAACATCCCAAGGTAGTAGGTGAGGAAGCACTAGCAATAGGGGAAGAGAACCTACCAAGGCAGCAGGTGAAATAGCATAAACAACAAAGAAAGGAGAAGATCTACATTGTACACTAGCAGCCTGCGCACATTGAGTGATCCTTTTCAAGAAAGTGTTAGTCATAAATCTTTTGATGAACATGTTGAAAAAGGGTAGGAAACCCTTAGAGTGATCGAGAGATCAATCCATTGACTGATCAAGAGATCAACTCTTTGATCAGGACATCATTACAACTGGTTGAGGAGTGATCCTTCCACACTATGGCTATATCCCTAGATAACAAGAGTAGATTGTGTGATTTAGGAGTGATTATATCACACCATGGATGTAGCTCACACATTATGGGTGAACCACGTAAAAATTTTCATGTGTTCTTGGGTGCTTGCATTTGATTGATATCCATACGGCTGGTCTTGCATAAAGAAAGATAAAAATTGGATTATTGGTTCTAACAAGTCATAGAGGTTAAATCTAGAAAAATTTATAAAAAGCAAGCATCTCACATTGATTCACCCTATCCTCCTTTTGGTGTGAGACCTAAAAAGGTCCTCATTAGTCTCCCTTAGACTCTTGCCTCACATTCCTCTTCATTAAAAGCTCATTACTCTAGCACACATTAACCTTGTGCCCATACATACCATAGCTCCAGTAAAATCATTCAAATTTGGATTTTCTTCTTTCACAAAGTTCATGTCTCCTATTTTTAGCAACTATTGTGGCAACCTTCTTTCTATCTTTGATAGCTTGTCTCCTTTGGATAGGAGTTTTCACCACATCTTTCCTAACCCATTTTAACTTGGGTTTGTTTTTCTTTTCCATAATGCCATTATGTTTGCTTTTATGCATAAACACAATTTTCTTCTTTTCTGCTACCTTCTCATTTGGCTATTTAATATATAGCTATGGCCTTTCTTCCCCCATGGAATGGGGTCTTTGTTTGCTTAAACACTCATCCAACTTTTTGGTAGCATCCTCTTTGATGGCATTTGTTGAAGATGACTCACCTCTCACTTTTATGGCCTACATAAAGCTTTCTTCATGCTTCCTCAGTTTGGACTTAGCCTTATGGAGCTTGGCTTGCAAAATCAACACCTCTTGCTCTTATACAATCACATTAGTGCCAAGATCTTTATGTATCTTTCCTTGCTTTGCCTAAAGTATAATCAACTCCTCAATTTTCTTTTAAGTATTCCTTCTTTTTTGTTTCAAACTCCTTTTCTTTCACATGGAAATTAGATTCATTAACAATAGAAATTTCATATAGCTTCTTGAGATGCTTTACCTCTTTTTTCTAGCTTGTTGTTTTTGTGCAAACAAGCTCTCAGTTCATTCTCAAGTTGCTGAACCAACTCATTCTTTCCTCTTTTATTGACTCCTCATCACTTGAAGATTCGAGAACATTATTTACTTTAGCAACCATCACATTCCCTGCAGCATCATCATCAGAATCATCATTAACTTCTTCTTCAAAATCTTCTTCATCCAGCCTACTTAAATAATTTCTTCTTTTGGATTTGAAGAATTGCCTTTTCCCTTTGGCACTTGAGTTTCTAGTTTTAGAATAGCAAGATTTCTTTGTTCTCCTCCATGGGACCGGCCCATCATTATCATTACTATTTTTTTCTCTTCTCTTTGGGCAGTCCATGGCAAAGTGCCTTATGTCTCTATAGCTAAAGCACTTCAAGGGTAATTTTCCCTTATACTTCCCTCACTTGTGTTGTTCTCTCTTTCCTCACTAACAGTCTCTACCCTCTCTCTACTAGTGTTTGCTTAAGCTTTTTGTCGTTCCCTCCTTCCTTACTATCAGTCTCTGCCCTTTCTCTTTCTATGTTTTATAGCCTTCTCTTTATCATACTCCTTGCTCTCTCTCTCTCTCTCTTTATTGTGTTTCACAACTTTCTCTTTACTTGTATTGGTCTCAACTATCTACCAGTTTTGAAATCTCAGCTACTCACACTTTCTATTGATTTTGAACTCTCAACCTTTGCCTTTCACACCTTTGCAGTTCTCTCCTTTATAGTTCTCTCTTATGCCATTCTCTCATTTGTAGTTCTCTCCTCTAGCTTTTTGCTATTTGCTCCATCCTCAATATAGGTCTTTGCCTTCTCTCTATTAGGCTTTCTAAGCTCTCTACTATTCTCCTTCTTTTTTACTTTGTTGCTCTGTTTTTCTATTTCTCTATAGCTCTCTTGTTCATTCTTTGCAGCTTTTTTTTTTTTTTGTTTCTACTTAGCTCATCTTTAATGACTAATGTTGGATTTGTTGTCAACACCATCTCGTACTGTTATATGTATTGATTTGATGTAGTGAATATCATTGATATATAGTAAAGTCGTTAAGAGAAATTGGTGATGACAGTCAACCCTGACATTGAGGAGTCAATGTTAACTGTGACCCTAATTTTTAGGAGTCAAGATTGACCATTTACCATTGATCATTGATCCTAAATTTTAGGAAGTCAATTTGACCATTGACCCTAAATTTTAGGACTTAAATTTGGCCATTAATTATAAGACAATATGTGGGAATTAATGATGATCACTGATAATCATGTAGCCTTAATCTTAAGGCTCTATAAATACCCCTATATGTCTTGCAAGAAGGGTATGTGTTGTAGAATGTTGAGAGAGTCGGCCAAATGAGAGAGAATGGCAAACCTAAAGGCAAGGAGAGATAGTAAGGCAGTTGGCCAAGGAGAGGCAACAAGGTAGCCAACCAAAAAGATTGTAGTAGCCATCAGGAAAAGCAGTGAGGTGTAACCAGCCAAGAAGAAAAGAAAGAGAGCAAGATAGCCAGCCATTAGCACTAGCAAACACTACCAAAGCAACCACCTGCATTAGCAAAAGCCACCAAGGCAGTCACCCACACCAACAAACCATCAATGCAGCAGCTAATAGGAGGTGGAGCAATAACAGGTAGGACGTAAAGCATCAGCAAAAGGGTCTGGCATCAACAAACCACCAAGGTAGCCACCCACATCAACAAAAACCACCAAGGCAACCATCCACACTAGCAAACCACCAAAGCAATAGCTGGTAAGAGGTGGAGCAGCAGCTAGCAAGAGGTGAAGCAGAAAAAGTAGGGTTTCACATCAATAAACCACCAAGGCAACCACCCGTACTAGCAAACCACCAAGGTAGTAGATGGCAAGAGGTGCAGTAGTTGGTAAGAGGTGAAGCAACAATAGAAGTGTCCAACATTAGCAAACCACCAAGGCAATAGTTGTAAATAGTGTAGCAGTAGCAGAGGTAGACTAATAGCCAACATGCAAATAGTGTGTGCAGTAAGTAGCATAGTGCATGTAGATAGCAGGAGCAACACATGCTGAGTGCATGCAAACAATAGCAATAGTGCAAGTGGACAACAGCAGTTGTGCATGCAAATAGCAGGAGCAGCAGTTACGCGTGCAGAGTATGTGCAAATGGCAATAGTTGCATGTGTGGACAGCATTAACATCACACATAGATAGCAGCAACACCACACACAGATTGTAGGAGTAGTGCACACAAATAGTAGCAATAACACATGCAAACAACATTAGCAGTACGCGCAGATAGCAATGCATACAGATAACATTAGCAAAACATGTAGGTTGCATCAATAGCGGGTAAGACAACACCAGCAACAAAGGAAGGAAAAGATCCATATTCTGCCCAAACAATCTATACACATTAAGTGATCATTCTCTAAGAAAGGTTTCACTATAAACTCTTAATAAATTGACTAAATATGGGTTGGATACCCTTGGAGTGATCAAGAGATCAACTCTTTGATCAAGGAAATTGCTGCAAGTAGTTAAGGAGTGGTCCTTACACAAGTGGTAAATGAGTAATCCTTCCACAACATTATTGTATCCCTTGATAGCAATAGTAGATTATATGATTTAGGAGGGATCTTATCATATTGTGGATGTTACTCACATATTGTAAGTGAACCACATAAAAATTATCGTGATTTCTTGGGTGCTTGTGCATTCATTTTTTAGTTGTATAGTCGTGCTCACATAAAGAAGAACAATAAAAGTTGGATCATTGGCTCTAATAAGCTACAGAGGTTAAATCCCGATTAATTTGTAAGTGGCACGTATCTTTCACACTAATTCACCCCCCTCTTAGTGTGAGACCTAAAATCGTCCTCATCAAGTAGTATTAGAGTCGGTTCCTTTATTGATCCAAATTTTTTGTTTTGAAGTGAAGTTGTGCATTGCTGTATAAGTTTTATCTCTACTACTGCTTGAAATTATAATAGTATGAACTGTGTTAACAGCAAGGGCATCTCTACATTTGATGGACAAAATTATTAGTTATGGAATAATAGAATACTCCCATATCTAATGTCCCTTAGTCTTGATGTGTTTGAGTTTGTTGTTAATGGCTTCATCCCTATTGCTGAAGGTGATCCTATTACATTAGCTAATAAGAAGAACTTGAAGTGTGATGGAAAGGTGAGAAATGCCTTATACGACTCCGTGTTAGATAAATAATTTACCAAGGTGATGAGATGCAACACAACCAAGCAAATCTAGGACAAATTAAAGAACATCTATGAAAAAGACAAGGTTATGAAGGAAGCCAAGCTACAAATTTGAAGGAGCAAATTCAAAGATATAAAGATGCAAAACGATGAGATTGTGGATGCATCCTTCACAAGAGTTAACAAAATTTTATGCTCCATCAGAGGCTATGAAGAGAAGATCCATGATGCTACTGTGGTAAGGTAAATACTTAGATGCTTGCCAAAACTTACAACACCAAAGTCTCTTCCATAAATGATAGAAATTTGGATAGGCTGCCCTTAGATGACCTACATAGCATATTGGATGAAATGAGAATAGCCTTATTACAGAAAGAAAAAATGTCTAAGGTTGGGAAGGAGCTGGTGTTCAAGGAAATAAAGAAGTTAAAGATTAAAGACCAAGAAGAGGGGTCCAACAGTAGTTTTGAAGAAGAAGATGGTGATACTAAGATGAATGAAGTCATGGCATACATCACTAAGAACTTGAGGAAAGGAAAGGGGAAGTACAAGGGAAAATTACCCTTGAAGCGCTTTAGTTGTAAAGCAATTGGGCACTTTGTTGTGGACTACCTAAAGAGAAGAGATGAGAAGTAAATAGTAAGGATGATGATGAACTGATCCCAAGGAGGAAGACAAAGCAATCTAGCAACTCCAAAGCAATAAATTTAGGTGCCAAAGGGAAAAGAAGTTCTTTAGATCCAAAAGAAGGAATTTCCTAAGCAAGCAGAAGGAAGAAGATTTTGAAGAAGAAAGTGATGATGATTTTGATGAAGAGGCTACAAAGGATGTGCTGGTCACTCAAGTAACTGATGATCAAGAATCTTTAAGTGAAAAGGAATCAATAGACGATGAAGAGCATGAGTTGTTGTAGCAACTTGAGAATGAGTTGAGAGCTTGTTTGTGCAAAAAGAGCAAGCTGGAAAAAGAGTTAATTCATCTTAAGAGGTTGTAAGAAAATTCTTTTGGTGATGAATCTAATCTCTAGGTGAAGGTAAAGGATTTTGAAGCAAAAAAGAAGGAGTACTTGAAGAAAATTGAGGAGTTGAGCATACTTGAGGTAGAGTAAAGCAAGATACATAAAGACCTTGGTGTTAAGGTGATTGCATGAAAGCAAGAGATGCTGACTTTGTAAGCCAAGCTTTATAAGGCTGAATTCAAGCTAAAGATGCATCAAGAAAGCTTTATGAAAGCCATAGAACTGAGAGGAGAGTTATCATCAACAAATTCCATCAAGAAGGATTCCACTAGAAAGTTGGATGAATGTCTAAGCAATCAAAGACCTTATTCCATGGGGAAGAAAGGACATGGCTATATTGAAAAGCTGAGTGAGAAGGTAAAAGAAATAAAGAAAATTGTGTTTGTACTCAAAAGGAAGCACAATGACGTGATGGAGAACAGAGACCAACCTAAATTAAATTGGTTTAAGAAAGACGTGATGGAGACTCCCATCTATAGGAGATAGACTATTAAAGATGGAGAGAAGGTTGCCACACCAACTGCTAAAGATAGGAGAAATGGACTTGGTGAAGGAAGAAAATCCAGATTCAAAGGATTTTGCTAGAGTTGTGGTAGTTATAGGCACAAGGCTAATGCTTGTTCAAATACTCAACCTATAATAAAGAGGAATGTGAGGCAAGAGCCTAAGGGGAGACTCTATCAAGAAAGGAGATAGTCTTAAGCGAAAAGAAGTCATATTCCATTAAAGAACAGATTGACGTGTTGGAATAAATATGTGGAAGATGCGAAAAGGTTTGACACATTGCTTAGGATTGCTTGACATTACTACTTGGTCAAAGAGTGTAAAGGAGAACACCTACACATACTCCCATATTCGGCCAAAGAAGAAGAAGAGGAAGAGAAATGTCTATGGTTATGGAAGTAGCCTTAAAAGCTTCCAAGAAAGGAAAGCCATGGATCTTGGATAATGCATGCTTTTCACATATGATAAGAGACTCCAAGGTGTTTAAGGAAGTAGTGTAATATGATGAAGGATCAGTCAAATTTGGCAATGATGGTGCCTTAAAGATTAAAAATATTGATGCTGCTGAAATTGGTGCAGAAAAGCTAAAATCAAAGAAAATGCTTTATGTTGAAGGATTAAAAAACAATCTTATCTGTGTTAGCCAACTTTGTGATGATGGACATGAAGTTACTTTCAACAAGAGTAATTGCATAGTAAAGAGACTAAGAGATGGTGTTGTCCTTACTAAGGATGAAAGAATAAATTGAAACTTATATCAAGTTTCTAGAAGTAAGAACACATGCTACATGAGCACAAAAGATGAGAATTTGTTGTGGCATAAGAAACTAGGACACCTTGAACAAAAGAGGCTAAACTTAAGTATTCATCCATCCCATAATGGTTAAGGTACCCTTTAACCCCTATCCCCTTCCCTCTTCTATTATTCTTTGGATTTGTTGTCAAAAGGAGAGATATTTTGCATAAATCCAAAGAGAGTATATATTAATAAAAAGGGGGAGTAGCTTAATGGATAAAAGGGAACAACTTGTCAAGGGGAAGAAGCAGAAAGGGGAAGTTAAACTAGGTTAAGAGAGATGCATGTTTTAAGGAGAGTAGTGAATGACAATGTAAGGGGAGCAGTAAATGTTGACAATTGTTATATGTGCATTGCTGGATTTAATATGTTGCCAACAAATCTAAAAGAGGAGAGTGTTGAGCCCATCTTTGATGGCTAATGTTAGATTTGTTGTCAACACCATCTCACACGGTTATATGTTGATTTAATGTTTTGAATGTCATTGAGATGTAATGAGGTCATTAGGAGAAACCAGTGATGACAAGTCAACCATGGTGTTGAGGTGTCAATGTTGACCGTGACCCTAAATTTTAGGGGTCAAGATTGACCATTGACCCTAAATTTTAAGAAGTCAATGTTGACTATTGACCCTAAATTTTATGACTTAAATCTAATCGTTAATTATAAAACAACATGTGTGAATTAATGATGACCGTTGACGATCTATAGCCTTAATTGGCTTTATAAATACCCTTATGTGTCATGTGAAAAAGGTGTGTGCTATAGAATTTTAAGAGAGCCAACCAAATGAGAGGGAACGGAAAACCTAAAGGTAAGGAGAGGCAACAAGGCAACTAGCCAAGATGGGTGCAGCAGCTACCAAGGAGAGGTAGCAAGGCAGTATGTCAAAGAGAGTAAAGTAGCTACCAAGGAGAAAAGAAAGGGAGTAAGGCAGCCAACCACCCAAACCAACAAACACCACCAAGATAGCCACCCATATTAGCAAAAACCACCAAGGTAGCCACACCACCAGCAAACCACCAAGGCAGTAATTAGCAGAAGGTGAAGTAACAGCAAAGTGGAGCAACAACTGGCATCACAAAAGGGTCCTACACCAACAACCAACATGTAAATAGTGTGTGCAATAAGAAGTCACAATGCCTATGTATAGTAGGAGTAATGCGTGCAGAGTGTGTAGATAGCTACAGCAATGTATACGAACAGCATTAGTATTGTGTACGAACAACAGCAGCAGTGTGTGCAGACAACATTAGCAGCATGCATAGATAGTAGTGACACCATGTGCAGAAAATAGGAGCAGCACACACAAACAGCAACGGAAGTGCATATAGATAACATTAGTAATGTGTGCAGGCAGCACCGACAGCAGTTGAGACAACACCGGTAGCAAAGGAAGGCGAAGTTCCATATTTTACACTAGCAGTCTGTACACATTGAGTGATCATTCTCTAGGAAAGGTTTCATTAGAAACTCTTGATAAACTGACTAAATACGAGTAGGATACCCTTATAGTGATCAAGAGATCAACTCCTCAATCAGGAGATCTTTGTAAGTAGTTAAGAAGTAGTCCTTACACAAGTGGTGAAAGAGTGATCCTTTGACAACATTATATGCACATTGATTTTTTAGTTGTACGGTATATAAAAGAGAACAATAAAAATTGGATCATTGACTCTAACAAGCCACAAAGGTTAAATTTTGATCAATTTGTAAAAAGTGCATATCTCACATTGATTCACCCCTTTTCTCTATATAAGACCTAAAACGGTCCTCATTAGTTTCTTTGTAGCTCTCACTTTTGTTCTCTAAAGCTTTCTCTCTTTCATTCACTCTTCTGTTCTCTACCTTTACCGATTTTCTTTTGCACTCTCTTAGCAGTTTTTCTTCTTCTCTCTTGGCTATTACCTATTGTTCTCTTTTTTGTCGCTTACTCCTTTTGTTTCTACAGCTCTCCCTATTTTTTCTTTCATTTGCCATTTACCTTGTTTGCTATGCTTTTTACCATTCCCTTACTCTTTATTCCTCTCTTGTCAGCAGCATAGGTATTTATAAGCCTTGAGTTTAAGGTTGCCCTATCATCAATGATCAACATTGATTCCTTGAATTTAGGGTCAACGTTCATCATTGACTCCTTGAATTTAGGGTCAACGATCAACATTAACTCATACCCAACAAATGACTTGTAGTGCCACTATTAAATGCAGTGCCAAAGGTAGCAACTAGTGCTTTCTTTACAGCCAAAACACCACTAGCGATTTGAATCAACTTGTCATTTTTGGCAACACAAGGTGGGGCTGGCTACATCTTGATTTCAACCCTACTTTCTCTCCACATTCTTGTCACATTCCACCAATGCCATCTTCCTTAACATTCAAACAAATTAGTTGCCAACACTTTGTAAATGCATCAAACACATCTTAACAGCACTCATAACATTAAATCAACAAAAACAATTATATGAGATGGTATTGACAACAAATCTAACATTAGCCATCAAAGATAGGCTCAACATTGAGTATGTTTATGTTGTTTGGCTTCCTAAATAAAGACATCCTTGTTATGGATCAAACTTAAGAAAAAAACAAAGATGCAATAAATGAATGGCAAATGTGATTTAATTGGGGGCATAATGCATTGGCGTATGGAATTGGAGTAGTCCTTATTTCCTAAAGGCAAGTAGAATATGATGGTAGCATAAGTGCAATTTGAATGCACCAACAACATAATGGATTATGAAGCATGTGCAATGGGTTTATTGTATGCCTTAGAGATGAAAGCCAAAAATCTCAAGGTATATGGTAACACAACATTAGTTACCCACTAACTCATCCTTATCACCAATAAATTAAAAAGTTGGTGGCACAATTTAATCAAAATGCCTTCAGCTATATGCCACAAGAAAACAATTAGATTTTTGTTGCATTGGCAACTTTGGTAGCAATGCAAAAGACAAATTGTTAAGCCAATGCTCAAGAGATTCATGTCAATGTCCCCTACACCCTAATTTATTGCATACATGTTAAAGGGTAGGTGGATGGTAAGCCTTGTTATCATGATATAAAACACTACCTTAAAGATTGGGAATATCATGAAGGCAAGAATGAAAATGATAAAATAAATAAATAAAACATTGCAAAAGATGACAATGAATTTCTTCCTTAGTGTAGACATCCATTATAAGTGCAACTATGACTTAGTCTTATTATGCTGCATAGATGTAAGGAAAGGATAATTATAAGAAAAGTGCATGAGGGCTTATATGGGTCACATACTGGTGATGTTGTCTTGGTCAAAAGATCTTAAAAGTAAGATACAAGTCAACCACAAAATTAGATTATTTATACCATACCTAAAAATGCCAAAAATGTTAGATACATGCAAATAAGATACATGTAGCACTTGTTTAATTGCATGCTTTGACATCCCTATCACCATTCTCTATACAGGAAATGGATGTGATTGGTTCCATTACCCTAAAATCATTTAATGGGAATCAATTCATCCTAATGGCAGTTATTTAATTCACAAAGTGGGTTAAGTGATGTCTTACATAAGTGTTACTAATAAATTTGTCATTAAATTCATCATAAAAGACATTATATGTTCTTGTTATGTTTTAGAAAATGCCACCAACCTAAGTAATAAAATGATGATTGACCTCTATGACTAGTTTAAAATTAAGTATCATAACTCTCTTTCATATGAGTGAAAAAAAATGGGATAGTTAAGGCAACAAGTGAAAATATCAAATGAATCATTGAAACAATGATAGATATAAAGATTGGCATGAGTTAGTGCCATTTATGTCCCCATAAGGGAAATCCTATTTGCATTAGTTGGGTTAGGGAAGTTTCTCCAATTGAGGTTGAAATTCCTTTTTTAAGAGTTTTGATGGAAGTAGAACTAAAAGACGTAAAATGGTTAGAATTAGTTTTGAGCAACTAAATCTCATTAAGGGATAAAGTTTGAGTGTAATTTGCCATAAAGAATTATAACAATGTTAAATGAGGTGAGCATATGACAAGAAAATGCATCCTTTATACTCTAAAGAAGATTTAGTCTTAAAAGGGGTCTCACCAAATCAAAATGACCTAATAGGCAAATAGACCATGAACTATAAAAACCTATATGTTGTGAAAAAAAAAATCTTAAATAGGGCATTGAATTTGGTAAGCATGGATGGCAAAAACATACCAAGCCACATTAATTTAGAAGTAGTCAAAAAATATTTTACATAAGCATTAGCAAAGATTGAAATTAGCAAATCATCAACCATTAGCTAAGGACAAAAGTATAAGAATGAGATCATAAAGGATATGATAAGGACCTTTTTAGGTCTTACACTAAGAGGGGGATGGGGTGAATTAGTGTGAGATATTTACTTTTTACAAATCTATCCAGATTAAACCTCTGACTTATTAAAGTCAATGATCCAATTTTATCTTGCTTATTTGTGTGAGAATGGTCGTATGGATATCAAGCAAACATAAGCATCCAAGAACATACAAACATTTTACGTGATTCGCCCACAATGTGTAAGCTACATCCACGATGTGATCGGATCACTTCTAGATCACATGATCTAGTCTTGTTATCAAGGGATACCACTAATGTTGTGGAAGGATTTCTCCTTAACTACCGTGGAAGGATAACTCCTTAACCACTTACAATGATGTCCCTATCACTCCAAAGGTTTCCCAGCCTTTGTCAAAGAAGTACATAAAATGTTTATTATGGAAGATCTCTCCATGTGTATAGGATACTATTGCAGAAAACGGATTTTCTCCTTCCTTACTAGGGGTCTCTGCTTAAACTTTTTGCTGTTCTTTGCTCAAGCTTTACCGGTCTCTCCTTCTTTACTACTAATTTGATAGCTTTCTCTTTGTTATGCTCTCCATTCTCTCTCTGCCATATTTCACAGCTTTCTCTTTGTCACTACTAGTCTTAACTCTCTACTAGTTTTGAACTCTTAGTTGCTCACACTTTCTACTCAATCTAAACTGATGAGGACCATTTTAGGTCTCACATTAAAAGGGAGGTGAATTAGTGTGAGATATACTCTTTTTACAAATCGATCCAAATTTAACCTTTTCGACTTGTTAGAGTCGATGATCCAATTTTTTATTTTACTTTTTTATGTAAGCACAATTGTACAAATATAAATTAATGCGCAAGCACCTAAGCACACACAAAAAATTTTATGTGGTTCACCCACAATATGTGAGCTACATTCACAGTGTGATAGGATCACACCAAATCTCACAATCCACTCTTATTATTAAGGGATATAATTTGGTTATGGAAGGATCACTCCTTAACCACTTACAATGATATCCTGATCACTATAAGGGTATCGCACCCTATTTTTCAACAAATTTATCAAGAGTTTATGATAAAAAATTTCCTAAAGAACAATCACTTAATGTGTATAGATTGTTAGAGTAGAATATGGATCTTCTCCTTCCTTCGTTGCTAGTGTTGTCTCACTTGGTGCCGATGCTACATGTAATACCAATGTTGTCTATATGCATTGCTGTTGTTGTTTGTGGGCGTTATTAATGCTGTCCACCCATATTGCTGCTACTATTCGAGTGTGTTGCTCCTATTGTCTGTGCATGGTGCTCTTATTGTTTGTGTGCATTGCTAATGCTATCTGTATACACTGTTGCTACTATCTGTGTGCGTTGCTAATGCTGTCTACATGCACAACTAATGTTGTCTACAAACGCTGTTCTTGTTGTATGCACACACTCTGCATGTGGTGCCCTGCTATTCGAAAGCGCAATTATTGCTATTAACATGCACTGCTATTACTATCTGCACGTATTCTACTATTCGCATGAATTGTGGCTACTGTCCACACACATTGTTCCTGTTATTTGAATGTGCTACTTATGTCTACTTATGTTACTGTTGCTATCCCTGTGCATTGTAGCTATTTTCTCATGCCTCTGTTGCTATCTCTAGTGTTACAGCTATTTTCTCATGCTACTACCATTATCCCCATGTGTTGTTGTTGTTTTCTTGCACCGTTACTGTTATCCTTATGCATTACCATCATCTACTAGCACACCACTTGCTGCTACACATTAGTTACCGATACAAGACCGATGCATTGCTGCTCCACCTCCTGCTAAACTCACATGCTACTTTTGCCTACTTCTAGTTTGGCTTCCTTGGCTGCTTTGTTGGTTTGCTGGTGCAGCTGCTGCCTTAGTGGCGTTTGCTACTACAGGTATATCCTCCTAGATGTGTTGCTGGTGCAAGGAAGCCTCTTGAACGTGCTGTTATTGCTAGGAAGTCTCCTAGATGTGCTGCGACTACTAGGAAGCCTTTTGCATGTGTTATTGGTGCAAGGAAGTCTTCTAGACATGCTGCTGCTTCTGGGAAGTCTCCTAGATGTGTTGGGATGTGTTGTTGCTACTGGTATACCCTCTTGGACATGCAAAGACATGCTGCTAGTGCTAGTATACCCTTTTAAACCTACAGAGACATCTATTATTGTTGGTATACCCTCTTAGATATGCAAGGATGTGCCAGTAGTCTACTGGGAAGCCTCTTGGATGTGCTTGTGTGGTGGTTGGCTGCTACTATCATCTTTGTGAGGGCTTGTTGGTGCAGTGGCTATTTTGGTAAGGGTTTGCTAGTATGGGTGGCTGGCTACCTTGCTCTCTTTCTTTCCACCTTGGCCAGCTGCACCTTGTTGCTTCTCCTTGGTGGTTGCTACATTCTCCTTGGCTGGCTACCTTGTTTTCTCTCCTTGGTTGCTGCTGCACTCTCTTTGGCTAGTTGTCTTACCCTCTTTCTTTCTCTCCTTGGCCGACTGCCTTGCCTTTGTCGTTCACTTAATTTTTTGCAACCCCTTATTTTCTTTTTGCAAGACACCTAACAGTATTTATAAAGTCTTGGGATTAGGGCTACACAATCATTAACGATCATCATTGATTCCCATATGTTGCCCTACAATTAGTGGCTAGATTTAAGTCCAAAAATTTAGGATCAATGGTTAATATTGACTTCCTAAAATTTAGGCTCAACAGTCAACAGTAAATTTTAACCTCTAAAATTTAGGGTCTTAGTCAACATTGACTTCTCAATGTCAAGGTTGACTTATCATCACCAATTTCTCCCATTGACTACATTACATCTCAATGACATTCATAATATCAAATCAACATATATAATCATGTGAGATGATGTTGACAACAATATAATATTAGCCATTAAAGATGGGATAAACAATCTCTCCCTTTGGATTTGCTAGTAACATATTAGATCTAATAATGCACATATAACAATTGTTGACATCCACAACTCCCCTTGCACATTGTCATTCACAGCTCCCCTTGAAACATCCATCACTTGCTACTCCCCCTTTTTGCTTCTTCCCTTTTATCCATCAAGCTACTCCTCCTTTTTATGAGCATACACCTTCTTCAGATTTATGCAAAATATCTCCCTTTTTGACAACAAATCCAAAGAATAATAGAAGAGGGAAGGGGAGAGGGGTTAGCGAATACCTCAATTTCTAGGGGTTGGTTGAATACTTAAGTTCATCCTTTTTTGTTCAAGATGTCCCAATCTTCTATGCCACAACAAATTCTCAACTTTAGTGCTCATGTTGTATGTGCTTTTGTTTCTAGAAACTTCATATAAGTTTCTATTTATTCTTTCACCCTTAGTCAGCACAACACCATTTTTTAATGTCTTTACTATGCAGCCACTCTTGTTGAAAGTAACTTCATGTTTATCATTACAAAGCTAGCTAACACTTATGAGATTGTGTTTTAGCCCTTCAACATAAAGCACTTTCTTTAATTTTAGCTTTTCTACACCAATTTCAGTAATACTGATACCTTTAATCTTTAAGTTACCATCATTTCCAAATTTGACTGATCCTCTATCATATTTTGCTACTTATTTGAAATTCTAGGAATCTCTTGTCATATGTGAAGAGCAAACATTATCTAGGATTCATGGCTTTTCTTTCTTGGAAGCTTTTAAGGCAACAGCCACACCAAACTAAAGAACAAGGCATGCAGCAACCATACCAAAGGAAGATGAAGGCAATAACCAACCAAACCAAGGGGAGAAGGAGAGGTAGCAGACAACCAAACCAAAGGGAGAAGAAGAAGGCAGCAACTGGCCAAACCAAAAGAAGAAGATACAGCACCCACTCAAGGAGAGGTGCAATAGTTAGCAAACCAATCAAGGAAAGGTATAGCAACTGGCAAACCGTGTAAGGGTAGGTAGTAATAGCAGCAAGTGTAGGCACATCTAGTAGTAGGCACAACCAATAGTAGACAGAACCAACAGCAGGTAGCAAGTGTAAGCACTAATAGTAAAATGAGAAAACTTGCCTTAGCAATAGGGTAGGCAGCACTAGCAGCTGGTGGAGAAAACTTGCCATGACAATAGGGCACACAGAACTAACAATGGAGGAGAAACCAAAAGAAGAAGTTGCAGCAACCATCTAAGGAAGAAGTTATAGCACCCACTCAAGGAGAGGTGCAGTAGCTAGCAAACCAATCAAGGAAAGGTATAGCAACTGGCAAACCATGTAAGGGTAGGTAGCAATAGCAACAAGCGTAGGCACGACTAGTAGTAGGCATAACCATTAGTAGACAGAACCAGCAGCAGGTAGCAAGTGCAAGCACCAACAGTAGAAGGAGAAAACTTACCTTAGCAATAAGGTAGGCAGCACTAGTAGCAGGAGGAGAAAACTTGCCCCAGCAATAAGGCAAGCAATACTAGTAGTAGAGGAGAAAATGTGCCCTAGTAGCAGGTTAGGCAGCATTTGCTATAGGGATGATAACATGCCAAGGTAGTAAGTGAGGCAACCTGCTAATGCAATAGGTAAGGCTACCTACCAAGGCAGCATTGGTAGCAGAGGAAAAGAACCTTTAGCAGAGATAACCTATAGATGTAGAGAATTTGCAAATAAGAGACTGGTAAAGCTTGAACAAAGGCCAACACTGAGGAAAGAGAAGATCTGCTTTCTACATTAGTAACCTATGCACATTGAATGATCCTTCTTAGGAAAGTGTTAGTTACTAACCTTTTTATGAACTTCATGGAAAAGGGTGGGAGACCGTTGGAGTGATTGGGAGATTAGTCCTTTGAGTGATCAAGAGATCAACTCTTCTAGTGATCAAGAGATCAAACCTTGGAGTGATTGGGAGATCAAACCTTGGAGTGATCGAGAGATCATTATCAGTGGTTAAGGATTGATCTTTCCACAAGTGGTTAAGGAGTGATAAACATAATTGTATCTCTTAATAACAAGAATGGATTGTGTGATTTAGGAGTGATCCTATCTCATACGAACGTAGCTCACACATTATGGGTAAACCACATAAAAATTGTTGTGTGTTGTTGGGTGCTGGCATTTGATTGATATACATACGACCACTCTCATATAAAAGAAGAAGGATAAAAATTGGATCATCGATTCTAACAAGTCATAGAGGTTAATCCAAAAATATTTGTAAAAAGTACCATATCACATTGATTCATCCCCTTCTCCTTTTAGTGTGAGAGCTTAGAAGTTCCTCATGAAGTTATACCAAAGCCGGTTACCTCTATTGATCCATTTTGTCTACTTTGATCTGAAATTGTTTGTTGCTATTGTAAATCTTTACATCTATTATTGGTTAATATCATGGACAGCATGAATAGTGTTAACAACAAAGGTATTCCTACTCTTGATAGACAAAATTATTAGTTATGGAAGAATAGAATGCTCCCATATTTGATGTCACTTGGTCTAGAAGTGTTTGAATTTGCTGTTAGTGGCTTTATCCCTATTACTGAAGGTGATGCCATGATGCCTATTGATAAGAAGAATTTAGAGTGTGATAGAAAGGTGAGAAATGCCTTGTATGCCTTCTTATTAGACAAAGCATTCATCAAAGTAATGGCGTGCAACATAGCTAAACAAATTTAGGACAAATTGAAGAATATTTACGAAAGAGACAAGGTTGTGACGGAAGCCAAGCTATAAATCTGAAGGAGTAGATTTAAAGACAAAAAGATGTAGAATTATAAATCTTTGAATGCCTTTTTCACAAGAGTAAACAAAATTGTGTGCCCCATTATAGGCTATAGAGAGGAGATCAACAATGCTACTGTGGTAAGAAAAATACTTACCAAAGGAAAATGTGTAGTAGCCACACTAAACTAAAGGAGAACATGTAGTAGCCATACCAAACCAAAGGAAAACATGTAGTAGCCACACCAAACTAGAGGAGGATGTGTAGCAACCATACCAAACCAAAGGAGAATGTGCAGCAGCCACCCCAAAGAGTGAAAAAGGTGTATAGCAGCCACACTAAACCAAAGAACAAGGTGGGTAGTAGCCATACCAAAGGAAGAAGAAGGCAACAACCGGCCAAACCAAAGGAAGAAGTTGCAGTAGCCATTGTAAGAAAGGTGCAGTAGTTGGCAAACCAATCAAGGAGAGGTGCAACAACTGGGAAACCAAGCAAGGGTAGGCAATAATAAGACCAAGTGGAGGAAGTAAGTGTAGGCATGACCAGTTATAGGCACAACTAGTAGTAGGTAGCATGTGCAGGCACAACCAATAGCTTGCAATAGGAGGCAACAAGTAAAGGCATACCCAACAATAGGAGAAAATTTGCCCTAGTAGTAGGGTAGGCAACACCAGCAATAAGAGGAGAAAACTTGCCTCGACAATAGGGTAGGCAACACTAACAATGGATGAGAAAACTTGCCCCAACAGCAAGTTAGGCAGCATTAGCAGTAAAGAAGATAACCTGCCAAGGTAGCAAGTGAGGCAGTAGAGATAACCTATAGACATAAAGAACTTGTAGAGAAGAGACCAGCAAAGCTGGAGCAAAGACAAACAGTAAGGAAGGAGAAGATATGCTTTTTGCATTAACAGCTTGTGCACGTCGGGTGATCCTTCTCAAGAAAGTGTTAGTTACTAACGTTTTTATAAACTTCATGAAAAAGGGTGGGAGACCCTTAGAGTGATCAGGAGATTAGTCCTTTAAGTGATAAGGAGATCAACTCTTTTAGTGATTAGGAAATCAAACCTTTAAGTGCTCAGGATATCATTGTAAGTTGTTGAGTGATCCTTTTATAAGTGGTTAAGGTGTGACCCTTCCATAAAATAACTATATCCCCTAATAGCAAAAGTAGATTGTGTGATTTAGGAGTGATTTTATTACACCATGGATATAGCTCACACATTGTGGGTGAATTACGTAAAAATTGTTGTGTATTCTTGGGTGCTTGCATTTGATTGATATCTATACAGCTTCTCTCACATAAATAAGAAAGATAAAAATTGGATCATCGACTCTAACAAGTCACAGAACTTAATTTGGAAAAATTTGTAAAAAGCATGCATCTCACACTAATTCACCCCCTCTCCTTCTCAGAGTGAGACTTATGAAAGTCCTCATCAAGGAGAACACCTATACGTGCTCCTATATTCATCCAAGGAAGAAAAAGAGGAAGAGAAATGACTATGGGCAAGGAAGTAGCCTTAAAAGCTTCCAAGAGAGAAAAGCCAGGGATCCTCAATAGTGGCTGCTTTTCACACATGATAGAAGATTCTAGGATGTTGAAGTGAAAAGTAAAATATGATGAAGGGTTATTCAAATTTGGCAATGATGGTGCCTGAAAGATTAAAGGTGTGGTGTTGTTGAAATTGGTGCAAAAAAGATGAAATCAAAGGAAGTGCTTTATGTTGAAGGGCTAAAACACAATCTTGTTAGTGTTCCAATTGTGTGATGATGGACATGAAGTTACTTTCGGCAAGAGTGACTGTATGGTATAAAGATTGAGTGATGGTGCAGTTCTTTCAAAGGGAGAAAGAACAAATGAAAAATTATATTAAGTTTTTAGAAGCAAAAATGCATGCTATATAAGCACCAAAGATGAGAATTTCTTATGGCATAAAAGATTAAAATATGTTAGATAAATGGGGTTGTACAAATTGTCCAAAAATGAAGTTATGAAAGATGTACCCAAGTTTAGAAGAGAAAGAAATGCAATTTGCAATACTTGTTAAAAAGGGAAGATGGTGAATGCTACACACAAAAACGTGGAGATTCAAATAAAGAAGTCATTGGAGCTTATTCATTTAGAAATATTCACCAAACCTTTGTCGAGAGAGATGTTCTAGAAGTTAAGGCTGAATTTATGTGTTTAACCACCCCCTAGAGGCTAAGGTATACCTCTAGCCCCTTTCTCCTTCCTTCTTCTATTATTCTTTGGATTTGTTGTCGAAGGGGGAGATATTTTGCATAAATCCAAAGAGAGTATATACTGATCAAAAGGGGAAGTAGCTTGAAAGGGGGAGAAGCAGAAAAAAAGGGAGAGTTAAAGGTACAAGTACATGCAAAAGGGAGATGTATGTTTCAGGGGGAGCTATGTATGTCAAAGGTTACTATTTATGCTTAATTGTTCATTATTGGATTTACTATGTTGCCAATAAATCCAAAATGGGAAATGTTGAGCCCATCTTTAATGACTAATGTTGAATTTGTTGTCAACAACATCTCACATAGTTGTTCTTGTTGATTTGACGTTATGAATACCGTTGAGAAGTAGAGAAGTCATTGGGCAAAACCATTAATGATAGGTTAACCCTGAAGTTGATGAGTCAATAATGATCATTGACGCTAAATTTTAAGGGTCAAGGCTTAGCGTTGATCATTGACCTTAGACCATTGATCCTAAATTTTAGGAATCAAAGTTGATCGTTGACCCTTAATTTTAGTAATTAAATATGGTCGTTGATTATAGGCCAACCCTTGGGAATCAATGTTGATCGTTGATAAGTGGGAAACCTTAATCTCAAGGCTCTATAAATACCTCCATGCATCTTGGAAGACCGATGTGTAGGCTGCAGAAAAATTGATAGAACAGTAAGGGCTACAAAGGTGAATAGCAAACCTAAAGCAAAAGATAGGTTGAGCGACAAAGAAAGAGGCAACCACCAAAGAGAGAGTGATTGGCCAAGGCAATGTGCCTAACTTTAGAATAGCTAGATTGCTTTATACTTTTCCTTGGGATAGGTTCATCATCATTGTCATTGTCTGCTTCTTTTCTCTTTAGGTAATCCATGGCAAAGTGCCCTATTCCATCACAACTAAAGCACTTCAATGGTAATTTTTCCTTGTACTTTCCTTTTCCTTTTCTTACATTTTTGGCGATATATGCCATGATCTTATCAAATTTATATCACCATCTTCTTTAGAGCTATTGTTGGATTCTTCTTTTTATTCTCTGATCTTTAATTTCTTCATTACCTTGAAGGCTAACTCCTTTTTTTGTCTTAGGCTTCTTTTTTTTTCTTCATTAGGGTTATTCTCATTTCATAAGCCACCAATATATTGTGTAAATTATTTAAGGATAACCTATCCTTACATAGTAGCATCATTGATTTCTTCTAGGTATCTTGCTTACATAGTAGCATCATTGATTTCTTCTCCATAGCCTTTAATGGAGCATACAATTTCATTGACTTTTGTAAAAAAGGCATCCACCAATTCATCATTCAACATCTTTATATCTTTAAATCTGCTCTTCCATATTTGTAACTTGGCTTCCTTTACAACCTTGTCTTCTTCATAAATATTTTTCAAATTTTCCCAAATTTGTTTGCTTATGTTGTACCCTATCACTTTGGTAAATTTTTTGTTTGATAAGGAGGCATATATGGCATTTCTAGCCTTTCCATCATACTTTAAATTCTTCTTATTAGTCGGAGTCATAGTAGTACCTTTAGCAACAAAAGTGAAGCCACTAACAACAAATTCAAACACATCCAAACCAGGTGACAACAAATATGGGAGCATTCTATTCTTCCATAACTAATAATTTTGTCCATCAAACATAGGATTACCCTTGTTGTGAACACTATTGATGTTCTTCATGATATTAAATAGCAGATACTATATCCATAATAGTAAAAAAGATTTAGATTTAAGCAGAATGCATCAACAGAGGAACCCAAAGCTTTGATACCAATTGTTAAGGACCTTTTCAAGTCTCACAATGAGAGAGGTAGGGGGTGAATCAATGTGAGAAGTTTACTTTTTACAAATTTGTTTAGATTGAGCTTCTATGACTTGTTAAAGTCTATGATCCAATTTTATCTTACTTCTTTATGTGAAAATGGCCATGTGGATATCAAGTAAGCACATGCACTTGAGAACACACAAAATTTTTATGTGATTTACCCACTATATGTAAGCTATGTCCATAGTTTGATAGGATCACTCCTAGATCACATTATCCATTCTTGTTATCAAGGGATTAAACTAATGTTGTGAAAGGATCTCTCCTTAACCACTATGGAAGGATCACTTCTTAACCACTTGCAATGATCTCCCAATCACTTTAACAATTTCCAACCCTTTTTCAAAGAAGTACATAAAAAGTTTATAATAAGAATTCCCCTGAGAAAGATCTCTCCATGTGCATAGGTTGCTATTGTAGAAAACTGATCTTCTCCTTCCATACTGCTAATCTCTGCTCAAAATTTTTGTCATTCTCTCCTTCTTTACTGCTAGTCTCTCCTTTTTCACAATCGGTTTCACAGCTTTCTCTTTGCCTTTACCAGTCTCAACTCTTTCCCGATTTTGAATTCTCAGTCGCTCACACTTTCTGTTGATTTTGAACTCTTAGCATCTGGTGGTCTCAACTCTCTACCTCTATCGGGTTTCTCTCCTACCTCTACAATGTTTCTCTTCTGCCTCTGTCAGGTTTCCCTCCTGCCTCTGCAGGGTTTCTCAGTTGCATCTACTAGGTCTCTCCTTTGTAGGTTTTCTATTGAGCCCATCTTTAAAGGTTAATGTTGGATTTGTTATCAACACTATCTCACATAGTTATTTATGTTGATTTAATGTTATGAATGTCATTGAGATACAGAGAGGTCATTAGGCAAAACCATGGTAGGTTAACCATGAAGTTGATGAGTCAATGTTGACTACTACCCCTAAATTTTAGGGGTTGATGAGGACTTTTTAGGTCTCACACTAAGAGGGGGGTGAATCAGTGTGAAATATGTCCTTTTTACAAAATCGATCTAGATTTAACCTTTATGACTTATTAAAGTTGGTAATACAATTTTTATCTTTCTCCTTTATGTGAAAATGACTATACAAATAAAAAAATCAATGTACAAGCACCTAAGCACGTACGACAATTTTTATGTGGTTCACCTACAGTGTGTGAGCTACGTCTATGGTGTGATAAGATCACTCCTAAATCACACAATCCACCAACAATGTTATGGAAGGATCATTCCATAACCACTTATAATGATCTCTTGATCAAAGAGTTGATCTCCCAATCACTCCAAGGGTATCCCACCCTTTTTTTCAACAAGTTTATCAAGAGTTTATAGTGAAAACTTTCCTAGAGAACAATCACTCAATGTGTACAAACTACTAGTGCAAAATATGGATCTTTTCCTTCCTTTGTTGTTAATGTTGTCTCACCCACTGCTCGTGCTACCTACATGTGTTACTGCTACTATCTGTATGCACTATTGCTATTCATTCATGATGTTGTCATTGTCTACATGCGCTACTATTTCTATTTGTGCGCACTGTGGCTATTGTTGACACGCGCTGTTGTTGTTCATTCGCATTACTATTGCTGTCCACATGTGTTGCTACTACTGTCTACATAGAATTTTACTGTCCGTGGGTAGTTCTATTGTCCTCTTCCACTACTACTACTATCTGCACATGCGACTCCTGCTATCCACGTGCACTACAGCTGTTGTCTGCATACACTGCTGCTATTGTTTGCATGAGCTGATACTGTTCATTTGTATTGCTGCTACTATCTGTACACATTGTTGCTCCTATTAGTTCCTCCTAGACATGCTATTAGTGCTAGGATGCCTCCTGGATGTGCTGTTACATGACCTATTATTGCACTACTTGCTGTTGCACATTCTAATATTCTACTTGATACCAAGACCTGCTGCTGCATGTTTTAATTTTTTGCTTGATTCACAGGCATGCTTCTGCAGATGGGAAGCCTCCTAAGGTGCTGTTGGTCTACTAGAAAGCCTCCTAAATTTGTAGGGATGTCTATTATTACTAGAGATTCTCCTGGATTGCTGGTGCAAGAATCTCTTGCTACTTGATTCTTGGATGTTGCTATTACACCTATTAGTTTTGGTTTGCTTGTGTAAGGACCTCTTGTTGTTGCACTACCTCCTACCAAACCTCCTAGTTTGTTGCTGCTACCTCCTTGTTTGTCTTCCCTTGATGCTAAATTCACAAGGCTGTTAGATTATTGGTTTAAGGCTAGCTGTTGCAAGTTGCTAATGTAGAGGCCAGCTACTTTAAGTTTCAAGTGTGATGGCCAGTTGTTATACTACCTCTCACTCCCTTTTGGCCAGTTGCCTTGCTGCCTCTCTCTCTCTCCCTTTCAGCTAGTTGTTGCAATTAGGCTTTTATTCTCTCAAAAATTATATAGCACACGCCCTTGTTATGAGATACATAAAGGTATTTATAGAGCCTTGAGATTACGGTTACATGATCATCAACAATCATCATTGATTCCTAAAGGTTACCCTATAATTAGCGACTAGATTTGAGTTCTAAAATTTAAGGTCAATAGTTAACATTGACTTCCTAAAATTTAAGGTCAACGATCAAGGGTCAACAATCAATCTTGACTCCTAAAATTTAGGGTCACGGTCAACATGGACTCCTCAACACCAACGTTGATCTGTCATCACTGATTTTTCCTAATGACCTCTGTGCATCTCAATGGTATTCATAACCTCAAATCAACATATACAACCATGTGAGATGGTGTTGATAACAAATCTAATATTAGCCATCAAAGATGGGCTTAACAGGGGTCAAGGTTAATCGTTGACCCTAAACCATTGACCCTAAATTTTAAGAAGTCAATGTTTACCGTTGAGCCATCTCAGATAGTTGTTTGTGTTGATTTGATGTTATAAATGCTGTTAAGATGTAGAGGTCATTAGGCAAAACCATTGATAACAGGTCAACTTTGAAGTTGATGAGTCAATATTGATTGTCAACCTTAAATTTTAAGAGTCAAGGTTGACTGTTGACCCTTTACCATTGACCATAAATTTTAGAAATCAAATATGGCCATTGATTGTAGGGCAACTTTTGGGAATCAATGCTTAGTTGTTAATGAGTATGCAACCCAAACTTAAGGCTCTATAAATAACCCTATGCATCTTGCAAGATGTGTGTGGGTTGCAATAAAGAATGATCAGATGTAGATAAATAAAAGAGAACTAGCCACAAAGAGAGAATGGCAAGCTGAAAAGAGAGGGTGTCCAAAGAGAGGTTAAGCAACAAAGAGAGAGGTTGCCACCAAAGAAGAGAGTGACTAGACAAGGTAAAGAAGGTAGCCATCAAGGAAAAAAGTAGCTAGCCAAGGAGAGTGCAACAACAACCAGCCAAAGGAGTTGTAGTAGTAGGCAGCCAAGGGAGCTACAACAGCAGCCACCCAAAGAAGAGGTGACAACAACCACCAAATAAGGAGCAAGCCACACCACCTGAAAGAGGAGTTGCAACAACACCAAAGGGATAAGAAGAAGGCAGCCCTACCAAAGGGAGAAGAAGGTGCAGCAGCTAGCAACCACACCAAACCAGCAAAGGAGAATTGTAATAGCCACACTAAACCAAAGGAGAAGGCATGTAGCAACCACACCAAACCAAAGAAGATGGTGTGCAACAGCCATACCAAAGAAAGAAAAAGGCATTAGTTGAGGGAGAAAAAGAATGCAGTAGCCAGCCACCAAGAAGAGTGCAACAGCTGGCCACCAAGGAGATGCGACAACCAACCACCAAAGAAAGTCCAGTAGTCCACCACTAAGGAGAGTGCAGCAATCGGTAACCAAGGAGAGTGTAGTAGCTGGCAACCACACCAAACTAGTAAAGGAGAAGGTGTGCAGTAGCCACACCAAACTAGAAGAGAGGGTGTGCAGCAGCCACACCAAAGAAAGAAGAAGGTAGTAGTGAGCCAAACCAAAAATAGAAGGAACCTATTGCAGCAAGGGCAAGCAGCTATACCAATAACAGCCTTCAACAACCAACAACAACCCATAACACTAGTAGTAGTCTACATCACTAGTTGCAACTTGCAATTCCAACAATTGCAGCACGTCCAGCAAGCAATCCTAGAAATTAAACAAGTCTAGCAGGCAATCCCAGCAATTGTAACACATCTAGAAGGCAATCCCAGCAATTGTAGCAAGTCCACCAGGCAATCCCAGCAATTGTAGCAAGTTTAGCAGGCAATCCTAACAATTACAGCATGTCTAGAAGGCTAGCAGGCAATCCCAACAATTATACCTTGTCAAGAAGGCAATCCCAGCAATTGCAGCACATTCAATAGGCAATCCCAGAAATTCCAGCAAGTCTAGTAGGCAATCCCAACAATTATAGCACGTCCAAAAGGCAATCCAAGCAATTGCAGCACATTGAGTAGGCTATACTAGTAATTGTAGCACAGGTAGCGATTGTAACATGTGCGAAAAGTGACAGTAAAATGTACAAGTAGTGATAGCAAAACATGTAGGTAGCAATAGCAGCATGCGTAGGTAGCGAATATAGAGCCTTGAGATTAGGGTCAATGGTCATCATTGATTCCCAAAGGCAGCCAGAAGGAAAGGTGAACGACAAGGAGAGTTGCAGCTAAGGAGTGCAATAGCTGACCATCAATGAGAGTGTAGCAGCCAACCACACCAAAAAGAGGTATAGCAGCCAACCACACTAAAGAGAGGTGCAACAATTGGCCACACCAAGGAAAGGTGTAGCAATCGCCCACACCAAGCATAGGTATAGTAGTCAACCAAACCAAGGAGAGTTATAGTAGTTGGCCACACCAAGGAGAGGTGAAGCAATTAGCCACACTAAGAAGAAGGTGCAGTAGCAAGCCATACTAAGGAGAGCAACAGCCGAAAAACCAAACCAACCAAGAAAGGTGCAGCAGCTGGCCAAAGAGGAGGTGACAGCAAGCACCAATGAAGGAGGCAGCCACACCAACCAAAGGAGGAGTTGAAGCAACTAGCAGCCACACCAAAGGGAGAAGAAGGTAGCCCTACTAAAGGGAGAATAAGGTGCAGCAGCCAGCAGCCATTCCAAACCAGCAGAGGAAATGTGCAGCAACTACACCAATGAGAGAAAAATGTGCAACAGCCACACCAAGAAGAGAAAAACATGCAGTAGCCACCTCCAGGAGAGAAGGACGTGTAGCAGCCACCAAAGACTGATAAGGACCTTCTTAGATCTCACATTAAGAGGGGAGTGAATCAGTGTGAGATATTCACTTTTTACAAATCTTTCAAATTAACCTCTGTGACTTGTTAGAGTCAATGATCCAAATTTTTATCTTTCTCCTTTATGTGAGAGAAGCCATACAGATATTAATCAAATGCAAGCACCCAAGAACACATGATAATTTTTATGTGGTTCACCTATAATGTGTGAGCTATGTCCACGGTGTGATAGGATCACTCCTAAATCACACAATCCACTCTTGTTATCAAGGGATACAGTTTGGTTGTGGAAGGATCACTCCTTAACCACTTACAATGATCTCTCGATCACTCAATGGAATGATCTCCCAATCATTCCAAGGGTATCCCACCCTTTTTCAACAAGTGTATCAAATGTTTAGTAACTAACACATTCTTGAGAAGGATAACTCAATGTGCACAGGCTATTAATGTAGAAAGTAGATCTTCTCCTTCCTCATTGTTAGTCTTTGCTTAAGCTTTACTAGTCTCTTCTTTGCAGGTTATCTTTACTGCAAGTTCTCTCCCCCTGCTAGTTCTCTCCGCTGTAGGTTCTCTCCCCGTACTACTGATGTTGCCTCACCTTGTGCCTTGGCAAGATCTCTCCTCTGCTATCGATGTTGCCTCCCTACTAACTCGGTAGGTTCTCTCCTTCTGCTACTGGTTTTACCTCACCTGCTGCCTTGGCAGGTTTCCCCTCCCCCACTACCTTGGTAGGTTCTCTCCTTCTACTGCCGGTGTTACCTTACCTACTACCTTGGTAGGTTTCTTCCTTTGCTGCCAATGCTACCTCCTTTGACTTTGGCAGGGTCCCTTCCCCTACTACCGGTGCTACCTCACCAATTGAGAGGGCTTTTTTTCTCCTTTATTGCTATAAGCTGCCGAATTTCTCCTTTGCTGCAGCAAGTTACCAGACCTACTATAATTGTTGCCTACATGTGTTGCTATCTCTCCCTATGCATGCTGCTATCACTACTATTGCTACTTGCATATTCTGCTATCGCTGCCTACACATACGCAAGTTGCTATCACTGCCAGTGCGATCTGTTGTTGCTAATTGCATGTTCTGCTATCACTGCCTACACATGCATGGGCTGCTATCGTTGCCTATACAGGCTTCTATAGCTTGCTACTACTTGTACAATCTGCAATTATTGGTTTTGCTTGCTAGACCTAATGTTGGTGCTACAAATTTGAGTATAGCCTACTATCCTTGCTGCAATTGCTCAAATTGTAGGCTATAGCTAGTGTTGTGGATTGCTGTTGGTATTATGCCTACTACAGATTACTAGATGTGTTGCAACTACTGGGATCATAGGCTTCAACTGGTGTTGCAAATTGCTGCTGGTATTATGCCTACTGCAAATTGCTAGATGTGCTATAAGGAAAGTGCAATAGTTGATAACCAAGGAGAGTGCAATAGTCAATAGCCATACTAAACCAGCAAAAGAGAAGGTGTGCAATAGCCACACCAAACCAGAAGAGAGGATGTGCAGTAGCCACACCAAAGAAAGAAGGCAACAGCCAACCAACCTAAAAAGAGAAGGAACTTATTACAACAAGGCCAAGGAGCTATATTAGCAGTAGCCTACAACAGTTAGTAGCAACCCATAACACCAGTTGTAGCTTACAACACCAATAGCAACTCGTAACACTAGCTGCAGCCTACAATTCTAGCAATTATAGCATGTTCAGAAGGCAATCCCTTCAATAGTAGTAAGTCCAGAAGGCAATCCAAGTAATTGTAGCACATCCAGAAGGCAATCCCAGCAATTGTAGCACAACCAACAAGCAATCCTAGCAATTACAGCACATCTAATAGGCAATTCCAACAATTACGGAAAGTCCAGAAGGCAATCCCAATAATTGTAACACGTCCAGAAGGCAATCCCAATAATTACAGCATCTAACAGGTTATACTAGTAATTGCAACATAGGTAGCAATTGCAGCATATGTAGGCAGTGACAATAACAAAATGTGCAAGCAACGATAACAACATATGTAATAGTAAAAGCAGCACATGTAGGCAATGACAATAAAACGTGTAAGCAACTATAGTAATATATGCGGGCAACAATAGCAGAACATGTAGGTAGTGATAGTAAAACGTGCAAGCAACAATAGTAGAATGTAAAAGCAATAAGAGTAGAACGTGCAGGTAGTGAGAGTAGAACTTGTAGACAGTGATAGAAAATGTGTAGGCACCTATAAGAGCATGTGCAGGCAATGATAGCAGCACCTATAGGCAGCAATACCAGTAAGCACAACCAATAATTGCAGCTTATGGGAACAACCAACAGTAGGAGGAGAAAACTTGCTCCAGCAACAAGTCCAGCAACTTGCAATAGTAGAAAAGAAGCCTAACAAGGTAGTAGGTGAGGTAGCAATGGTAGCAGAGGAAGAAACCTGCCAAGGCAACAAGTGAGGTAGCACCGACAACAAAAGGTGAGAACTTGCCAAGGCAGCACCAACAGCAGAGGAGAGATCTTGCCGATGTAGCAGGTGAGGCAACACTAGCAGCAAGGGTTGAGAACTTGAAGAGGAGATAATCAATAGTAGAGATAACTTGTAGTAGAGATTAACTATATAGAAGAGATTGGCAATGCCTGAGAAAAGACCAAAAGTGAGGAAGGAGAAGATCCATTTTTCGCAACTGCAACATGTGCATATTGTGTGACCTTTCTCAAAAACATTTTAGTCTAAACTCCTTATGTATTTCTTGAAAAAGTGTGGCCGACCCTTGGAGTGATCAAAAGATCAGTCCTTTGAGTAATTGGAAGATCAACTCATCTAATGATCAAGAGATCAAACCTTAGAGTGATCAAGAGATCAACACTTCTAGTGATCACAAGATCAAACCTTCAAGTGATCAAGAGATCAACTCATCAAGTGATTGGGAGATCATTATAAGTGGTTAAGGAGTGATCCTTCCACACCATAACTATGTGCTTTGATAACATGAGTGGATTGTGTGCTTTAGGAGTGATCTTATCACACAGTGGATGTAGCTCACACATTGTGGGTGAACTACATAAGAATTGTTGTGTGTTCCTGGGTGCATGCATTTAATTGATATCTTTACAGTCGTTCTTACGTAAAGAAAAAAGATAAAAATTGGATCATCGGCTTTAACAAGTCACAAAGGTTAAATCTAAAAAGATTTATAAAAAATGAGCATCTCACACTAATTCACCCCCTCCCCCTTTCAATGTGAGATCTAAGAAGGTCCTCATCAAGTTCTTTCTCCTTTAGGTTTCTGCCATTTTTCTTCCTTTTTTGCCTTTATTGTTGTCTCTCCTTCTTTTTGTCATTGCTACATTTTCTTTGTTACTGCTGGAGGCTTTTTCTTTTCCACTGTTGGAGGCTCTGTCTTTTCTACTATTGAAGGATTTTTCTTTTCTGCTGTTGGATGCTTTTTTGTTCTACCTTGAATGTTGTCTCTCTTCTATTTTTTTCATTGCAACTGTCTCTCCTAAATGTTTCTGTAGCTCTTTCTACCTATTTTTGTAGCTCTTTTTGCCTATTTCTATAGCTCTCTTTACCTATTTCTACAACTCTTTTTTTCATTTTTTGCAACTCTATTTTGTGTTTCTACTACTCACCCTGTTAAGTTTCTACTCACTGTCGTGCCCTTACCTTTTCTTTTTGGTGGCTACTCTCTATCATTTGGTGGTTGCTCTAGCTTATTTTTTCATTATTCTATTTCTGCAGGTCACACTCTCTCTTGGTAGCTCTATGGGTGTTTATATGCCATAAGTTTAGGGCTGCCCTACCATCAAAAGTCAGCATTGATTCCTTGATTTGAGGATCAATAATCAGCATTAACTCCTTGAATTTAGGGTCAATGGTCAGCATTGACTCACACCGAGCAAGTGACTTGCAATGCTACTGGATCCATACTTCTTTCCAAGCATGATTAATTTCAACTTGTTGTAACTAGCAAGCACACCAACACCTGCAATGGCACAGAGAATGTTTCCACCAATGCCCTTGAAAAGAGATTTAGCTTCCTTATTCTTCAAAATCTATGTGAATGCATTGAGAGAGCTGTTATACTTGACAATTTCATTAGTGGTCATCATCATTCTTTTGAAAACAATGTCAATAGGTAAGATGCAAGACTAGCACCATTAGTAATAAGCCAACCAAGGGCAGAGCTGGTGAAGAAACTATCTTGCAACTTTTTAGACAACACTGTTGGATTTAAAGAGTCATACATTCCAAAACATAAGCCATGATAAATAATAATTCCTACATAAAAGATGTTAAATCCACAATAAAGCCTAACAAATGCCATCAAATACCAATGTCTTCCTATGGACATCCACAAGGCCATTGAATTTTTCACTTCTATTGAAAAAATCAATCTCACAATTGACCTTTATTAGCACCTCAATGCAAGAGTCATGTATATAGGAACCAATCCTTCCTTTAGCTGTAAGTCAGCTAGATTTCTTATCGATGGTTAAAAGACACCATAGTTGTTTAACAAATGCAACAGTGACTATTACAGTTGTTGGCTTCTAAGCAATTTCCTTGGCTTCTACCTTAATAGGCTACTCATTGGCTGGTGCTATTATCGCTTTTGCAGTAGTTTAGGCTACTACCTTAATGACTTCCTTAACCCTTGAATAAATCAGCTACCAACACATTTATAAACGTAGTAAACACGTCTTAATGGCACTTATAACATCAAATCAACAAGGACAAATATATGAGATGCTGTTAACAATAAATCTAACATTAATGATGCAGAAAATCCCAAAAAGACGTGGCTTAGGGACCCAACGCACATAAGGAATTAAAAAACAACCAAGAAAGCTAAACCAGAGTTTAATAACACAAACCCTAGTCCCACCATTCAAAGGAAAACAAACCTAAGGTATTTAAGAAGGATATGGACGCTACACTCCAAAAAAGAAAGGCATTAGGAGTGATAATTAATTGGGATGCCATAAGAATAAGTACCTCTTAATAAGTTCTTTAGTCCTTGAAAGAACTGAGGGAGAAAAATCCTTACTTTCTGTTTCACTTAAAGTTGTCTAATTTTCTAGAGCTCACAAGGGGTGCTTATTTATAGGCGAAGATAGTAGTCCTAAAAAGGCACAAATTCCTACTTAGGACAAATCTTTATTTTGGAGGAATTCCTAATTATGGATAAATTCCAACACAGACAATAAACTCCTATTTAGGAGTGAATGCTATTATTTAGTTTGACCCATTCAGTATTCCAATTATATTAATCAAGCCTAAACTCTTTGTTAAATTTAAATTTGCACCATTTGAAGTTTGGTTGGCCTGAATGTCCTCAATTAGCCCATTTAGTACTTCTTTAATCTTTTTGGCTCTAGCTTATGTTATTGGGCCTTTTGGAATGTGCAATGGACTTCTTGCATCAATTAAAGCTCTAGCTCGTTTTATTGGGCCTTTTGGAATGTGCAATGGACCTCTTGCATCCATTGAAGCCTTCTACCCATCATCTCTACAGTTCTTATCATTCCCTTTCTCCTCAAAAGCATTCATCCCTGAATCATCACCTACATCAAAATGGGGAAAACCATAAACGTTAAATGTTACACTCACATTATATACTTACCAAGAAGGTCCAACTTATAAGCATTGTCATTAATTTGTGCTACAACTTGAAAGGGACCATCTCATTTAGGTTATAGCTTTGAAAGCTTCTGAGCTAGAAACCATTCCTTACATATATGCACTTGAACCCAATCACCAGGTTCAAACACCATTTTCTTTCGTCCCTTGTTGACATGGGATGCATACTGCTCAATTCATTTTTTAATATGTTGTTGCACCTTCTCATGCAAATTTTTATCATGTCAGCCTTGTGTTCACCATCTAAGCTGGGATACTCATTGACAGGTATAGGTACCAAATCCAAAGGAGTTAACGAATTAAAACCATATATAATTTCAAATGGAGAGTAACTAGTAGCAGAATGAACACTCCTATCATACATAATCTCAACTTATGGTAAACAATCTTCCCATGTTTTCGAATTTGTTTGAAGAATAGCACATAAAAGAGTAGAAAGAGTTCAATTAATCACCTTAGTTTAGCCATCAATTTGTGGATGACAAGTAGTTAAGAACAATAGCTTAGTACCTAACTTACCCTATAAAATCTTCCAAAAGTAGCTTATGAACTTTGCATCCCAACCTGAAACAATGCTTTGTGGCATGCATGCAAACGTACTACTTCTTTAAAGAATAAGTTAGCCATATTATTTGCATCATTAGTTTTATGGCATGGGATAAAGTGTGTCATCTTTGAAAATCTATCAACAACAACAAATATAGAATCTTTACCCATTTTGTTTGTGGCAATCCTAGTACAAAGTCCATAGATAAATCAACCTAAGGATGGCTAGGTATGGGTAAAGGGGTATATAAGCCGTGGAGTAAAACTTTAGATTAGCTTGTTTGCATGTTATACATTTCGCACATATCCTCTCAACATCTTGTTTCATGCATGGCTAAAAGAAATGTTCGTTTAGGACATCTAGGGTTTTCCTAACTTTGAAATGACTCATTAGACCACCCTCATAAGCTTCTTTTATAACCAACTCCCTTAAAGAACTTATAGGCATACATAACTGATTTTTCCTAAATAAAAAACCCTTATGCCTATAAAACTTCTTAAAGGCTGACATCTCACATGCTCCATGCACATTAACAAAGTCAAGATCATTCACATATAAATCCTTAATATGTTCAAATCTTAATAAGTTTGCAATAAGTGTAGAGATAAGGGCATATTTGCGAGATAATGCATCAGCTACCATATTTTCCTTACCTTGTTTATATTTGATGATGTAGGCAAAGGTCTCAATGAATTCAATCCACTTGGCATGTCTTTTATTCAAATGTTCCTTCAACTACATTAAAGATTCATGGTCAATATGGATGACAAACTCCTTGGGCCAAAGGTAATGTTGCCATGTCTCCAAAGCCTGTACTAATGCATACATCTCTTTATCATAAGTAAGATAATTAAGGTTTGCTCCACTTAGCGTTTCACTAAAGTAAGCAATTGGATGCCTTTCCTGCATCAAAACAGCTCCAATGCCAATACATAAAACATCACACTTAATCTCGAAAGCTTTTGCAAAGTTAGGTAAAGCAAGCAAGTGTGTAGAACTTAAGTTTTGCTTGATGCAATTAAAAGCCTTGTCTTGGTCACTACCCCACCTAAAACTCA
>JAHLGO010000381.1:5414695-5434013 GCA_020615895.1 Ceriops decandra | reverse complement strand
TCTCTCTCTCTCTCTCTCTCTCTCTCTCTCTCTCTCTCTCTCTCTCTCTCTCCCTGTGGTGTATGTATGGTCTGGTTTGCTCTTCCGATGATGGGTTTCTCTCTCTTACGGTGGTGGGTGCCTCCTTTTCTGGTTTGTATCCGTTTAGCTCTCTCGATGACTGCTTTCTCACAGTTTTTTCTGGTTTGTGCGTTTGGCTCTCCCGTGTTGTATCATTGCTGTCTAGCACTTTCTTTGGCCAACTGCACCTCCTTGATGGCTGCCTCCTTCGCCTTGGCCGATCACTCTCCCCTTTGGTGGCTACCTCTCTCTCTGCTATACACCTCTCTTTTGATTTTTTGCAGGACGCATGTTCTCTCTTGGAGCCCATACAACTCTCCTTGTAAGATGCATATGGATATTATATTTATAGAGCATTAAGATTAGGGTTATACATTCATCAACAGCCAACGTTGATTCCCAAAGGTTGCCCTACAATCAATGACCGGATTTGATTCCTAAAATTTAGGGTCAATGGCCAATCTTGGCCCTTAAAATTTAAGGTCACAATTAATATTGACTTATCAACTTCAAGGTTGACTTATCATTATTGGTTTTGCCCAATGACCTCTCTGCATCTCAACGATATTCAACATTAGCCATCAAAGATAGGCTTAATAGTGTACATACCAAAGTCAATTTGATGATCATTTTATGTGAATAGCTCCTTGTAATGAAAGAAAAAGCATTGTTAACAAGGAATGAAGTGTTGGTCTTATCTTTTAGGTAATGAACCATTCTAGCAATGCAATAAAGTTTGTTCACAATTAATGACTCCTATGATTGTTGGACTTTATTAGATTTAGACTACAAATGGTGCATTAACATGTTTGTTGCAAAGAATCTAATGTCTAGTATGGACAAAAAAAATTTAGCTTCATCATCTTTTTGTGTGAGTAAGTCCTTGAAAGGAAAGAGGAAGCATCGTTAGCAAGAAATGAAGTTATTGTCTAATCTTTTAAGCAATAAACCATTCGAATTATGTAAGGAAGACTAATCGAGATGAATAATTCCTTTGTTTTATGAACTTCATTTGATTCAAATTACTAAAAATGTATTCATATGCTTGTCACAGTGAGTCTAAAATTTGGTGTTTCCACATAAGTTAATTTTATGATTATTTTGATGAATGAGTCACAAAGGTCTCATACTTTAGGAATTAAACTATTTATTCACTAAAAGAATGCTTAATCAAGATTAATGACTATTCAATGGATCTAGACTACTAATAATATATTCAAGCGCATGTGACAAAGACCTTCTTAGGTCTTACACTAAAAGGGGGAGAGGGTGAATCAGTGTAAGATACTTACTTTTTACAAATCTATCCCGATTAAACCTCTGTGACCTATTAAAGTCAATGATCAAATTTTTGTTTTGCTTCTTTACGTGAGAATGACCGTATGGAAATCAAGTAAGCACAACCACCCCAGAACACACAGAAATTTTATATGATTCACCCATAATATTTAAGTTATGTCCATGGTGTGATAAGATCACTCCTAAATCACATAATCCACTCTTATTATCTAGGGATATAGTTGATGTTTTGGAAGGATCACTCCTAAACTACTTACAATGATCTCCCAATCACTTAAAGAGTTGATCTCCTAATCACTTGAAGGATTGATCTCCCAATCACTTCAAGGGTCTTTTACCCTTTTTCAAGAAGTACATAAAATGTTTATTACAAAAACCTCCCTAAGAAAGATCACTCAATGTGCACAGACTACTGTTACAAAAAACAGATCTTCTCCTTCCTTATTGCTAGTCTTTGCCCAAGCTTTGCTGGTCTCTCTTTTATAGGTTCTCTCCTTTTCTTTTTACTGTTGTTACTGTCTCTCCATTGTAGGTTCTCTCTTTTTCTTTCTATTGCTGCTGTTGTCTCTCCTTCTTTCTGCTGCTACTGCCTCCTTCTACCATGCATTGTATTTTTCTCTTCTATTGTTACTATTGTCTCTCTCTCTTGCTGCCACTGTTGCCTCCTTCTGTTGTGCATTCTTTTCTTCTCTTCTATTGTTAGAGCCTATTTCTTCTTTGTTATTGGATTTCTCTTTACTTTTTTTATAGTTGTTGTCGTCTCTTCTTCGTAGGTTCTCTCTTTTGCAAGTTCTCTTCTCTACAGGTTCTCTTGGCAGTAGTTTCTTTTCGCTATAGGTTATCTCTACTATAGGTTTTCTCTACTGTAGGTTATCTCCATTGTAGGTTTTATTTGCTGTAGGTTCTCTCCACTACAGGTTCTCTTTACTGCCGATTTTCTCCTTTGCTTGTTTTCTCCTCTGTAGGTTATTTTATTTGCAAGTTCTCTCCTCTTACATATTTAGGTTCCTTCTTCTTCAAGTTCTCTTCTCTTTTATGTTGCTAGCTGCTTCTTCCTTTTCTACTATTACATCCTTCCATTCTACTTTTGCTATTGTAATTTTTTTTGTTTTTGCTATTACAAGCTACTTCTCCTTCTTGTTGCTGTTGTTGTCTTTCCTCCTGGTTGCTGTTACTGTCTCTCCTTCTTGCAACTGTTGCTGTCTTTCCTTTTTGTAGTCGCAAATGCCTTCTCTTTGTTGTAGCTGCTACATTCTCCTTACTACTACTATTTCCTTCTGCTATTGCACTCTCTATTATCTTTTGGTGCTACTACTGTTTCCTTTTGCAATTGCACTCTCCTTCTCTTTTGGTGGTGGTGCTGTTTTTATCTTGTATAGCTCTATTATTTCTCTTATATTTTGCAAAACACGGTTATGGTTTTGCAACACACATTTATGATTTTGTAGCACACACACTATCTGAATGTTCTATAGCTCACTCTTTCTTCCTCTATCATGCCCTCTCTTCTGTTTTATAGAACACACGTTTTCTTCCTTTTCGTGTACTGTAGCTCATACGGTTTTTTCCTTTTGGTGCTCTGTAGCACACACAGTTTCTTCCTCTTATTCTACAACATGCCTTCTCTTATTTTATAACACGCCTTCTCTTATTTTACAGCATGCCATCTTTTATTATGTAGCATGCAACCTCTTGTCATTCTCTCTTATGGTCTGCAAAACATATCCTTTTCTTCCTTTGCCGTTGCCCTCTCATTTTGGTCTATAGAACATACCTTCTTCCTCTGTTGTTGCCCTCTCTTTTTGGTGTGCAAAACACATCTTCTTCCTCTATCGTTGCCCTCTTTTCTTGTTCTGCAACATACCCTTTCTTTTTCTACAGCACGCTCTCTCTTATGGTTTTTGGTGGCTGCTCTTTGCTATTCTCTTTATTTCTTTATTACGTTTCTACAACTTACACTTCTCTTGATAGCTGCATGGATATATTTATAAGCCCTAAGTGTAAGCTTGCCCTATTGTCAACGGTTAGCATTGATTCCTAAGGGTTGCCTTACAATCAATGGTCAGCATTGATTTCTAAGGGTTGCCCTACAATTAACAGTCAGCATTGATTCCTAAAATTTAAGGTTAATGATTAGCATTAACTCTTAAAATTTAAGGCCAACGGTCAACATTGACTCATTGAATTTAGGATTAACCTACCATCAACAGTTTTGACAAACGATCTCTTTGCATCTCAATAGCATTTGCAACATAAAATCAACAAAGACAAATATGTGAGATGTTATTAACAACAAATCTAACATTAGCAATCAAAGATGGGCTTAATAGCATGTCACAAAGAATCTTACATTTGATGTAGCCATATAGGCTAAATAAAAATCATTTAGGTGAATGATTTTGTGCAATGAAAGGAGATGAATTGTCAATGAGAAATATAGTGAAAGCCTCTCTCTTCAAATGATTAACCATCAAGAAAAGTTAATTATGATCAATAGCTCTTTATTTTTATGGAATTCAATGGAATAAGATTACCATTTCTTTATTCATGTGTTTGTCACACTAAATCCAACATTTAGTATACCAAAGTCAATTTGTGTTTATGTGATTTATATATGTGTGTGTAAATTTTGTGTGGTTTTAAGTGTGCTTCTGTGCATATCCTTAGTCTTAGAGTAATTGGGTCTAGGAATGTTATCAGTGCCAAGCATTTGATTTAAAGCTGGGGTTTGAAGGTGGTAGTCAATCTTAAGGAAGAAAAGTCACATTGTCTTAGGTTGACGTAATTTGTTGTTAATTGTACTTTGTTTCAGGGCAAACTATGCATCTTTTAGTTTTGAGTCTTTTGGTCTTCTCATATACCTATAGATCTAAGGGTTGGCGAGGATTCATAACTATTAGCTATATAACTAGAGCGAATTGTGTTGCTAATATCTTGTGTTACCATATGAGCATATTAGGGAAAAAAGGCATAATTTGCCATTGATTGCAAAGATTATGAGAGTTTAGTAAGTATGGATCATTGTGACTATAAGGTTAACACCACTAAAGAAGCATTGCCCTTAACTCAAGGATATAATGATTTCTTTTTGCTACCTTAAGAGCTTATGAGTTTTTATTAGCAAAGGTATAAATTTACCCATATTTGGATAGTACAAGTAGCCTTAAAACTAACTAGAAGTGATGGTGAACAAGGTGTTATTCAAGTGCAACAAAACAAGTATTCCCAAGATTCTTTGCAAAGAATTGGTGGTCCAATGACTAGGGCAAAGAAAAAGAGGATGAAAGAGACTTTACAAGGTTTAATCATGGAGTTGCATGACAAAGAAGGTGCTTTAGAATATTCTAAGGCTATTCTAAATGTTTCCAATGGTACACCAAGGATAATCACTCATTTTTATGTGCAAGAGATGATGGACAAGGATTAGAACTTGAAAAACAAAACTTGAAGCCCATGATATGAGTCTAAGTTGCATGACTAAGCCAAGGAAAGGCTTGATTTGTAAGCTAAATTGTATCAAAGAGCCTATTTTTGTTTTGGGTTGCTAAATTTTAAGTTGAGGCCAAATTACATGTAAAAAAGGCTTAACTTCTTGGAATTATTTTGACTTATAGGTTCAATTGAGTCTTGATACATTGGTTAGAGTTTTTACTTTGACTTTTATGCCTAGTTATCATTAGTTGTAGTATTTTTAAGGATCCTTAAAACTTTTTATTCCTTAATTAGAAGGATCTCCTATAATTAAGGTTTTTCCTATATAGTTATATTAACTTTTTCCTTATAGGATTGTAAATTTACATGCATATATAAAGGCTATAACTATGTAAAATGGGAATCAATAAGATATAGTATTTTTTAGCAAGATTTGCTTTACTTTCTTGTGTTTTTGGATGAATACATTGTTTTGACTTATCAAAGGAGTGATCATCTTTTGTGGCATCTTAAGATTGGGGCTTTTAGGACTTATTTTCCTTAGGGTTATGATATGATCTACCTAACTTGTTTCCCAGCTTGTTAGGGTGTGTATAACAAATTGATTCAAGAGTTCCTTGGGCATGTCATGAAGAAGACTATATTTAAATAACTCAGCTATTATTTGTGTCCATGACAAGTGGTATAATCACTTCCATGACTCCTTATTAGGAGTAATTGAATCTAGTTTAAGTGGAAGACCAATTTGGTTTTCTTGCTTTCCTAACTTCACTTTTTCCTTATTTGATCTGAATCTAATTTATACATTATGTTTGGATATTAAAACTAAAGGATTTGATATGATGCTTGCATTAGACAATTTAATTTGGATTTACAAGATTCATTATGAGGTTATGAATGCCATAATTCTTAGCATTAAGGAGACCGCCTTGCAATATGCCAATAATAAAACAATAACTTTATTTATGGCCAATAGGTCTAGAGCTAAGGTTATAGTTCCAAGAATTATAACTTGGTGTTGAGTCCATTTTTTATAGCTAATGTTGGATTTGTTGTCAATAATATCTCACATATTTGCCCTTGATGATTTGATGTTGTGAATACCATTGAGATGTAGAGAGATCATTTGTCAAAATTGTTTATGGCAAGTCAATTCTAAATTCAAGTAGTTAATACTGATCATTGACTCTAAATTTTAGGATTCAATGCAGATTGTTGATTGTTGACCATCATAGATTGTAGGGCAACCTTTGGTAATCAATGTTGATCATTGATGATAGGGCAACCCTAAACTCAAAGGCCTCTAAATATCCATGCAACTGCCAAGAGAGATGTATGCTATAAAAGAGAAAGAGAGGTAATGGCAAGAGGGTTGTTACAGACCATAAGAGGGCAACAATAAGAGAGTTGTTGCAAACCATAAGAGAGCAATAGGAAGAGGGTTGCTATAAACCATAAGAGAGGATGGCAAGAAGGTTGCTATAGACCATATGAGAGAACAAAAAAAGGGTTGCTATAGACCATAAAAAGGAATGGCAAGAGGGTTGCTGCAGACCATAAGAAAGAGCTACAAAAATGTGAGTTGCAGAAAAGGAGAGACTATAACAACATCTAGGAGAAGAGATTATGATGAGGACCTTCTTAGGCCTTACACTGAAAGGGGGAGGGGGTGAATCAATGTAAGATGCTCATTTTTTACAAATCTTTCTTGATTAACCTTAATAACCTGTTAAAGTTGATGATCTAGTTTTTATCTTTCTTCTTTATATGAGAGTAGTCATACAAATATCAATCAAATGCAAGCACGTAAGAACACACAGCATTTTTATGTGGTTTACCCATAATATGTGAGCTACATCCATGGTGTGATAGGATCGCTCCTAAATTACATAATCTACTCTTGTTATCAAGGGATACAATTATGTTATGGAAGGATCACTCCTTAACCACTTACAATGATCTCTCGATTACTCAAAAGTTTGATCTCCCGATCACTAAAAGAGTTAATCTCTTGGTTACTCTAAGGTTTGATCTCCTAAACCCTAAATGAGTTAATCTCCCAATCACTCTAAGGGTCTCCTACACGTTTTCAAGAAATACATAAAGAATTTAGACTAAAACTTTCTTAAGGAAGATCACTTAATGTGCACAGGCTGCTATTACAGAAAATGGTTCTTCTCCTTCCTCACTACCAATCTTTACTCAAGCTTTGCTGGTCACTTCTTTATAGGTTCTCTACATATGTAGGTTATCTTTGCTACAAGTTCTCTTCCTTTACTATTGGTGCCATCTCACCTATTACCTTGGCAGGTTCTTTACCTCTACTACTAGTGCTACCTCACTTACTGCCTTGGAAGGTTTCTTACCCTACTAGGGCTACTTGCCCTGTTGCTAGGACTACCTTCCCTATTGCCTTGGCAGGTTGCCTTACTTGCTACCTTGGTAGGTTGCCTTACTTACTGCTGTAAGCTACTGGACTTGCTAGGGGGCACGTTTTCTCCTCTACTGTTGCAAGCTAGCAGACTTGTTACCAAAGCACGTTTTCTCCTCTACTGTTATAAGCTACTAGACTTGCTACCGGGGCAAGTTTTCTCTTCTTACTGCAAGCTACTGGACCTATTGCTATTGTTGCTTGCACTTACTGCTATTGCTTCTTGCACTTGCTATTATTGCTACCTACACTTGTTGTTATTACTGCCTACACTTGCTGTTATTGCTGCATGCACTTGCTGTTATTGCTTCTTGCACTTGCTAATCTTGTTACTTGTATTTGTTGCTATTACTACCTACCCTTGTTGCTATTACTGCTTGTGATTCACCTGCTGCCAATTGTTACAACTTGCTAGTTATGTTGTAAGCTCCCTCAGTGGCTGTTGCACATTTTTCTATGGTTTGGTGTGGCTGTTGCATGTCTCCTCTGGTTTGGTGTGGTTACTTCACATCTTCTTTGTTGGTTTGGAGTGGCTGCCATATGTCTCCTTTACTGGTTTGGTGTGGCTGCTAGCTGCTGCATCTTGTTCTCCTTTTGGTAGGGCTGCTTTCTTTTTCCTTTGTTGTGGCTATTGGCTACTGCAACTCCTCCTTTGATTAGTGTGGCTGCCTCCCTTTTTGGTGGTTGCTATCACCTTTTCTTTGGCCAGTTGTTGCTACAACTCCCTCAACCGGCTATACCTCTCTTTGGTGTTAGGTTTGTCGTTCACCTTTCCTTGGCTTTAGGATTACTATTCACCTCTAAAGCCCTTGCTATTCTTTCAAGTTTTTTGTAGCCCACACATCAGTCTTACCAGATGCATGGGGGTATTTATAAAGCCTTAATATTAGGGTTACACACTCATTAACAGTCAACATTGATTCCCAAGGGTTACTCGACAATCAACAGCCAGATTTGATTTCTAAAATTTAGGGTCAATGGTCAATGGTCAACAGTCAGCCTTAACCTCTAAAATTTATGTTCAATGGTCAATATTGACTCATTGACTTTAGGGTTAACTTGTCATCAACAATTTGGCCCAATGATTTCTCTGCATCTCAACAACATTCACAACATCAAATTAACACATACAACTATATGAGATGGTGTTGACAACAAATCTAATATTAGCCATTAAAAATAAGCTCAACAATCTTCTCTTTTGGATTTGTTAGCAACACATTAAATCCAACAATCAATAATGCACATATAACAACCTTTGACATTCATAGCTCCCCCTGAAGCATGCATCTCCCTTAATTGGGAACAATCTTTAACTCCCCCTTTTTTCTACTTCCATCCCTTGATAGTTTCTCCCCATTTATTTATCAAGCTAATCCCCTTTTTAATCAATATATACTCTTATTGGATTTATGCAAAATTTCTCCCCCTTGACAACAAATCCAAAGAACAATAGAAGAGGGAAGGGGAGAGGGGTTAGAGGTATACCTCAGCCTCTAAGGGTTAGCTGAACACATAAGGTTAGTCTTAAGTTCTGGAACATCTCTTTTGATAGAGGTTTGGTGAATATATCAACAACTTGCTTTAAGATAGGTACATACTCTAGCTTTACTTCATTTTTCTCCACTTCTTCGTTAATGAAGTGGCACTTGATTTCAATATGTTTAGTTCTGGAGTGTTGAACAAGATTATTTGACAAATTGATGGCACTTTGGTAGTCACAACCAATCAGCAATGGCAGTTGCACATCCATCTTCATATCTTCAAGTTGTTGTTTCATCAATAGCAATTGAGGATAAGCTTGAGTAGCAGCCATATATTCAGCCTTTGTAGTACATAGAGTTATTGGATTTTGTTTTTTGTTATGCCATGAAACACATCTGTTGATGAGATAAAATGCATTACCTAACGTTGACCTTTAGTCATCACAATTTCTAGCCCAATTAACATCTATATACCCATACAAATTAAGTTTTCTACTTTTATTATAAAGCAACCTATAATTTTTTGTGCTCTCCATATATCTTAGAATTCTCTTAGCAGCCATGAGATGAGATTCCTTGGGCTCATATTGAAATCTGTCACAAAGTGTTACAACGAAAACAAGATTAGGCCTTAATGTTGTCAAATGCGGTAAGCTTCCAATCAACTTTTTGTATTCTTTCTAATCAACCATGTTGCTTTCTTTATCTTTGCTTAACTTTGTTCCAACCATGATAAGTGTGCTTACTTCTTTAAAGTTCTTTATCCCAAACCTTTTTAACAGCTTACAAGCATACTTTTCTTAAGAGAGAAAAATTCCAACCTTGCTATGCAAAACCTATAATACTAAGAAGAATTTCATTTAACCTAGCATGGACATCTCAAACTTCTTCTTTATCTAATCAGCAAAGGTAGTATAAAGGGCCTCCTTTTCAACAGCAAAGATTATTTCATCAATATAAACCACAACAATTAACTAGCCCTACTTATCTTTCTTTATGTATAAATTTGCTGTCCATATTCCTTTTTCTAAACTTCATATTTTAAAACATGTATCTAGCTTGGAATATCCATCAAGTTGTTCGATAAATACCTTTTCTTCAAGCTTTTAATTCATAAATGTAGACTTCACATCCATTTGATAAACTTTGTAGTTTTTTTAAGCAACAATGGCCATGAATATTCTGATTGCTTCAAGCTTGGTCACAAGAGCAAAGGTCTCTTCAAAGTTAACACCTTCTACTTGTGAGTAGTCTTTGCAAACAAATCTTGCCTTGTTTCTTACCACCTCACCTTTTTCATTGAGCTTATTTCTAAAAACCCACTTGGTTCTAATGATGTTTTTTCCTTTAGGTCTAGGTACTAAACACTAAATATTGTTCTTTTCAGTTTGATCAAGCACTTCATTCATGACACACACCCATTCCTTATGCTTTAATGATCAATGAGGTTTGTTCACGACCTCTTAGTCTTCTCCTAGTTTGCACAAAGTCCTCTTCACTGCTAAGAATGTTTTTAGCCTCAACTTCAACTTTAAGTCTACTATGCATTTGGGAATGCCTTAATTCTTCTTCTTTATCACTTGTAACTTAAGAATCAATGTCTTCCTCATGTTGAATGGCCTTGGATTCATCACATTTAGACTCTTTTTGATTGTCATACACAGCATTTTCAGCTTCCTCATGCTATAATTGCATTACAAAACCATCTTCAATCACTTTAACATCAAAGCTGTGCACCATTTTCAACAACCTTTTATTGTAGCATCTTAATAGGGACTTTTTTAGGTCTTACACTAAAAAGGGGGTGAATCAAGTAAGATATTCATTTTTACAAACCTATCTAAATTTAACCTTTATGGCTTGTTAGAACCAATGATCTAATTATTTATCTTTCTCCTTTATATGAGACTCGCCATACAGATATTAATCAAACATGAGCACCCAAAAACATAGGACAATTTTTATGTGGTTCACCTACAATGTGTGAGCTATGTCTATGGTGTGATAAGATCCCTTCTAAATCACACAATCCACTTTTGTTATCAAGGGATATAATTTGATTGTGGAATGATCATTCCTTAACTACTTGTGGAAGGATCACTCCTTAACCACTTATAGTGATCTCCCGATCACTCCAAGGGTATCCCACCTTTTTTCAACAAGTTTATCAAGAGTTTATTAAGGGAATGGAGAAGCTGGCTTCTGACGTCGATTTTATCAAGTCCTTTCAATGGCGAGTGTTTATATTTAAGTCCTTAAAAATGAATTAAGGTTAAGGACATTTTCTGTTGCACATTTAACTTTGCTTATTGTATAGCGGGAAAGAGATTATAGAAAAGAATTAGGTGACATGGAAGCATGAGACAACTCATTTTATTTAAGCAACAAAACAATGATGGAATTTTACAATATTTATTGGATATATGGTCTGCTAAAGGTGCAAATGTATAATTTTATATGGCCGACAAGTGATTTGAAGAAAGAAACTAAGAAGAATAAGCTCATGTCTCATGAGTAGAAAATCTATGCCAAAATTTTGTCATTTACTCTCATAGATTGTTTTTCCCTTACAAGGCTTTTCCCTAGCTGTGTCCATTGTCGTAAGCCAAGCTCCATTTTGACGGACAGTAGGGGCATTACGGTTATGAGAACATTGAATGCCTATATTGATTATGTTTTCATATTTTTTCTAGGCAAGGCACAGGAAATGGAAGGCCAAGTGAAGCCTACATGAGGCTTTACTCATGCTTTCTCCATGACATTTGAAAAGGAAGGAAGATTTCTCTGCATTTCAGACACATCCTCATCACGATATATTCTCTGCCACATTTTCAGTAGCTACCGAGAAAATTGTAGTGCTTAATTTACCAACTGTCCTGGTCAAGCCACCCACATGATCCGATAAGATCTTTTTGTAAAATAAAATGCCAATACAAAACAAAGCAAATGGTATTCTTTTGGTCTGATCGGGGTGTGGGTATCAATATGTATTGGTTTGTGTAATTGCTGTTGACCAGCTCGTCAACCAATGTCACTTTTGTCCTCCGATTGAACTGGCTAATGAGAAAATATGAACCATGATAATGAAGCTTTTTTTCTTTTTTTTTTTATTATTTTACTTTTTCTTTTTCCTTTCTTTATCAACTTTTACTTTACTTCTTTCATTTGCCGGCCACGTTACAAGACACATGCACAGTCACACACACTCCACACAAGAGTTTGGATTTTTGTGGGGTTTATTCTTTTTTTTCTCCATTAATATTGAGCTATTAGAAATTCAGAAAGCCCTGGAAAAGGTTGTCAGGCCAAAGCTTCGTCAGCTCGGGAACAGATTGCCTGGTTTTGGTTCGAGCAAATACAAAACAACATTTCGGAGAATTCACAAATTGGATAACTTGCAGAGGACATTAAAGTTCTCTCTTCCTCATTCGATAAGTCTTCCATCTCTCATGTTAAAACGCAGAACAATGAAGTTGCTCATTTTCTGGCTAAAACTCCCTTGACAATGGTGTATGAACCTCAAGCATCGAAATAAAACTTCCTTATTTTGGCCCAAGAAGAAATAAAGGGAGGTTACATCTAACAATTTCCAGCTGCTGCCCATCAACTATTATTTTGCAAATTTTCTATGCCATGGCGTTGAAGGTTGTTGGAATATGCCTTGTATTCGTTATTGAGTTAGAATTATTCTTTTAACCCTTGTCTTATATCCCTGTATATATAAGCATATTAGAATGATGAGAATTGTGAGATTTGAGAGGTAAGCCACACTGTTTGTATCATGGAACACACTATCTTTAGTAATAAGAGTATTCCTTCTGTCTTTCCCATGGATGTAAGTCACATTAACGAACTATGTAAAATTTTGGTGTTATTTTTCTCTTTGTTTGATTACTTCCATGTGATTGTTGTTAACAAACTGGTATTAGAGCCCACCAAAATACCACCGCCGACTGACCGAAAAAAAAAAAAAAAGTCAACCTCTCTCCTCCTCGGCCACCACCGCAAGCCGTCCCTGCTAACGCTGACAAGTCACCAAAATTGAAAAGCTACCTCTCTCCTTCTCAGCCGACACTACACCCACATAGAGAGAGAAACCCCGTCACACAAGCCTTATCATACAAATCTGACAATAGAGGGAAGAAGAGAGAGATAGACCGAACTAGGCCGGCGCACCGAATCGATCTCTTGTCTAAGCACTTCAACACCCAGCAGCCGGCGCACCGGATATTAGTGTGTTCATTGCTAGATCCGACGACGTTTGTTAACTGGTGGGGTGAGAGAGGTGGAGAAAGAGAAGAAGAGGGAGGAAGAGAGAGTGAGAGACCCGAACTAGATCGGCAAGCCCCTTCGAACAGCCCAAAGGCTGACACACATCCCACATCGGCAAGCTCTGTTGAATAGCCCAACGGCCGGCGCACCGGATCCCTGCCATACCCAAATTCGTTTGAGTTTCAATGTACAGACCTCATGGCGGTAACCAATCGAACACTGTAGCATCGATGACAATGATTGTACTTGGGTAATTTTATTAATTTAGGCCATCAATTTGTATTCTTCAATTTTCATTGTGAGTGTTTTATTGTAATGACTTATTCATCTTCATCAACGGTGAAGTCTGAAATTGAGAAGTTCAATAGAAACACCAATTTTGCACTGTGGCAAGTTAGAATAATGGCAATTCTGACGCAAGAAGGTACCAAAAGGGCCCTACTTGGCAAGGAGAAAAAACCAGAGTCAATGTCAGATGCAGATTGGGATGACATGGATGATAGAGCTCTATCCTCGATTCAACTTAGTTTGGGAAATGAAGTTTTGAGAGAAATTCTTGGTGAAAGAACAACAGCTGGTGCATGGCTAAAATTGGAAAGTCTATACATGATAAAATCTTTGACTAACAGATTCCGATTAAAATAACGTCTTTACACTTTACGTATGTCAAAAGGTATTTTTTTGAAATCACATATTGGAGAGTTTAGTTCAATTGTTACTGATTTGAGTAAGATTGACGTTCATATTGATGACGAGGATCAAGCTTTATTGCTATTGTGTTCTTTGCCTCCTTTATACAAGCACTTTCGAGATATTATGATTTATAGCAGAGAAGATATTTCCCTTGAGAATGTCAAGACTAATTTGCAGGCCAAGGAGAAAATTGATAATAGTTTGACATTTTCTGAGATACCAAATCAGAGTGTTGGTTTAATCATTGATTGAGGAAGATCATAGGAGAGAGGTCGGAATTCAGGAAAATTAAGATCGAAATCAAGGCACAAGAATTTGACATGCAATTATTGCAAGAAGAAAGGGCACTTCAAGTCTGATTGTTACAAGTTGAAAAACAAGCAGAAAGTAAGTGACAATAATCAGAAGAACCATCCACCAAGAGAAGCTCATGTGGCAGCAAATAAGAGTGATGATCTGCTTTGTGTCACTCAAGGCCAAGGCAGATTTAAGGATACCTGGATCATGGACACTAGAGCCTCACAACATATGACTCCTAATAGGGAATGGTTTACTACTTACAAGCTAATCAATGGTGGTGTTCTGTTAGGAAATGATCATGTATGTAAGGTTGCTGGGATTGGTACAGTGCAGATCAAGATGCATGACGGTGTCATTAGGACCTTGTCTGAAGTAAAATACATTCTAGATTTGACGAAGAATCTTATCTCTTTGGGCACTCTTGAGAAGAATGGCTGTAAGATTAGGTGTGAAGGTGGAGTTCTTAAGGTTTCCAGAGGTGCTCTTGTATTGATGAAGGCTGCCAAAATTGGCACATTGTATTTTTTACATGGTTTGATAGTCACAAATTCAACTGCAGTTTTTACTTCAGTTTCAGATTCAGACGTGACAAAATTGTGGCACATGCGGCTGGGACACATGAGTGATAAAGGTATGACTGCTTTGAGTAAGAGAGGTCTTTTATGTGGTTAGAACACTGGAAAAATGGAATTTTGTGAGCATTGTGTTTTTGGGAAGTAGAAAAAGTTGAGCTTTAGTACAGCCATCCATAAAACAAAGGGAACATTGGACTACATTCATTCAGATCTTTAGGGTCCTTCTCAGGTTCTCTCTAAAAGTATGGGTGCTGCTTATATCCTCACTTTCATTGATGATTTTTCTCGCAAAATTTGGGTCTATTTCTTGAAACAAAAAAGTCAAGTGTTTGGAACCTTCAAGTAGTAGAAAACTTTACTTGAAAAGAAGACTGGGAAGCAGATTAAGAGGTTGAGAACAGATAATGGCCTTGAATTTTGCAATAACGAATTCAATGAGTTTTACAAAATTGAAGGCATTGTTCAACACTGCACAGCTATAAAAACTCCACAGCAGAATGGAGTTGCAAAATGCATAAATAGGACTTTGATAGAGAAAGCTAAATATCTATTATCGAATGCAGGTTTGGGCAGAAGTAGCTAATACAATTTATTGGTTGGTAAATCGATCTCCTTCTACTTCCATTGAGTGTAAGACACCTGAAGAGGTGTAGTCAGGCAAACCTATAGATTATTTTGATTTAAAGATATTTGGCTATCCTACTTATACTCATGTTAATGATGGAAAGCTTGAACCAAGGGTTAAGAAATGCATTTTCCTTGGCTATGCTTCTAGTGTGAAAGGTTATAGGTTGTGGTGTCCAAACCCTAAATCTTCAAAATTCCTCATCAGCAAAAGTGACATTTGATGAATCCGATATGCTGTATCTAAAAGAGGAAGTCTTGAGGCCAAACAATGAAGATAGTGAGAGTTCCAGGCAGCAAGTGAAGTTTGAAAGTGATATTTTTTCTAAGTTAGGTCAACAGATTCAGGTTGGCACTTTAGAAATAGATGAGGATACTCTAGATACTCAACAGGCACAGTTGTACAGTATCGCCAAAGACAGACCCAGAAGGACTATCAAGCCACTAACCATGTTTTCATACTCAGATTTTGCTTATTGTTTGGTAATAGCAAAAGAGGTGGAGTGCAATGAACCTAGAAACTACTCAGAGGCTGTCACTTATGCCAAATCTTCCCAGTGGAGTATTGCTATGACCGAGAAAATTGAGTCCCTCCATAAGAATCAGACTTAGGACTTAGTGAAACTTCCCAAAGATAAGAAGACTATTGGCTGCAAATGGATCTTCAAGAAGAAGGAAGAAATCCCAAGAGTTGAGGATGCAAGGTACACGGCACGTCTGGTTGCAAAGGGCTATAATCAGAAAGAAGGGATTGACTTCAATGATTTGTTTTCTCCAGTTGTGAAGCACACTTCCATTCGTGTGCTTCTAGCTATGGTTGCTATGTATGATATGGAACTAGAGCAGCTTGATGTCAAGACTGCTTTTTTACATGGCGATCTTGAGGAAGTCATCTATATGGATCAACCCGAGGGTTTCAAGAGTGAAGGCAAGGAGGATCATGTTTGTAGGTTGAAGAAATATCTATATGGTTTAAAGCAGTGTCCTAGACAATGGTATAAGAAGTTTGACAGCTTCATGGTTGGCCATGGTTACTTAAAGAGTGAATATGATAGTTGTGTCTATTATAGGAAGCTTTGTGATGGATCATTTGTCTATGTGCTACTATATGTCGATGATATTTTTGTTGCCTCTACAAGCATATATGAGATCAATAGTTTGAAGAAGCTACTTGGTAGAAATTTTGAGATGAAAGATTTAGGAGCTGCAAAGAGGATTTTGGGCATGGAGATCACTAAAGATAGGCAAGCAGGAGAGTTGTGCCTCTTACAAAAAAGGTATATCGAGAAGGTTCTTGATCTTTTTGGGATGATCAGTTGCAAACCGGTAAGTACTCCTTTGGCATCACACTTCAGACTTTCAGCCTCTTTGTCACCCAATAGCCTAGAGGAGGAGGAATATATGTCACATGTTCCATACTCTAGTGCAGTGAGCAGTGTTATGTCTGCTATGTTTGCACTCATCCAGATATTTCACAGGCAGTCAATGTAGTCAGTAGATATATGGCTAATCCTGGGAAAGCACATTGGCAAGCAGTTAAATGGATACTTCGGTATCTTAGAGGCACTACAAATGTAGGACTGATGTTCAGTAAAGGCAGTAGGTTGTTTACTGGTTTTGTGGATTCTGACTATGCAGGTGACCTTGATAGAAGAAGATCAACATCTGGTTATGTTTTCACTCTTTCAGGCAGTGCCATTTGTTGGAAGGCAACATTACAATCAACAGTTACTCTTTCCACCACTGAAGCTGAGTACATAGCAAGAGCAAAAGCAGTCAAGGAAGCTATTAGGTTGAAAGGTTTGGTCACTGATTTGGGTTTATTACAAGAAACTATCACCGTATTCTGTGACAGTCAGAGTGTTATACACTTGACCAAAAATCAAGTGTATCATGAGAGGACCAAACACATTGATGTCAGATACCATTTTTTGCAAGATATTATATTTCACGGTTTGATTTCAGTGAAAAAGGTCGCTACTGCAGACAATCCAACTGATATGTTGACGAAACCAGTTTTAACTAGCAAGTTCAAGCATTGCTTGGACTTAATTGGTGTTTGTTTTGATTGACTGACCCTAAGGGGCCATTTGGAGGAGAGACAAAAGGATTTTATTTTGTTATGTGTTTTAAGAATACAATGCAAGGTGAAAATTTATTAGAATATGCCTTATATTCGTTATTAAGTTAAAATTACTCTTTTGACACATGTCTTATATCCCTGTATAGGTATACTAGGATTACAAGAATGGTGAGATTTGAAAGGTGAGTCACACTCTTTGTATTCTATAACACATTCTCTCTAGTAATAAGAGTATTTCTTCTATTTTTTCCTTAAATGTAGGTCAAATCGATCGAATCACGAAAAATTCTAATGTTATTTTTCTCTTCGATTATTTTCGTGTGATTTTCGTTAACAAAGGTGACGATTGGACTTGTGAAGTCTAGGTTCCAATTAACACCTGTCTACCAGTCAAAGCAAACAAAATATAGTGTTGTATGAATTACAACTGATAGATTTGGCAGCTAGCTAACAATCCCAACAGACAAGAATGAATGGATTGACAGCTGCAACTGCAAAATTCAAAAGCAACTGCCATGATTTTTTTCTCGTTTTATCTATAAATCGAAGTGTAATGTAGGCCAAAAGGGCCAAGCAAGCAAGTTAACCGAAGCATTTTGAGATAAACCTTTCCAAGTCTCTTCCTCTCTCTCCTACTCTCCCAAATTTATCCAAGATCTTGCAAACCAAACACACGGACAACCAATCTCTGAGCACCCAAAACCAACACATGGACTATGATCAAGATCTTGGACCGTCCAAGAACACGCAAACACTGCTGTCCCAGATTCATGGCTCACCCAAGAATGCAGATGGAGAGACTACACATGTCAAATCTAAGCTTGACGACTATGTGGAGGAGATAAGTAGGTTAAACGTAATTTTTCACTGTCGAGTCTTACGTTTGTTATGATCAATTCTCATATATATATATGCTTCTCAAATACATTATTAAGCATCTTGTGAATGATATTTTTTTTTTTTTTGGATCAGAACCGGAGGAGGAGGAAGAGGTGATGGTGGTGGAGAAGAAAGAGGACGAGGAGGATAAGAAGAATGAGGAGGAAGTGGAGAATAAAAGGAGGAAGGAGGAGGATGAGGAGGAGAATAAAATTATATACTATATGCGATTGTACAGGGATATGATAAAGGAAAAGGAGGATAAGAAGGAGGAGGAGGAGGAGAAGAGAAAAAGGGAGGTGGAGGAGAGAAAGAAGGAAGAAGAGGAGAAGAGGAGAAGAAGAAAGAGGAGGAGGAGAAAGAGCGATCTATGTCCTACAACCATCTATACAAATATATTATACATGGTGATTGGGAAAAGACGGAGGAGGTTTTTAACGGAGACCCATCTGTAATAACTGCCACCATAACTTACCCCAAGAGCACTGCACTTCACATTGCAGTCAAAAAAGGTGTTTCCATACGCTTTATTAAGAACCTGGCGCGCTTAATGTCTAGAGCTGGTATGGAAACCTTGGACGGGAACAAGGACACAGCTCTCCACTGTGCCGCCACTGTGGGTTACACACAGGCTGCAGCCGTCCTGGTAAACATGAAGCCGAGCTTGGCCAAGTTTCGGGGCTCTGACGATGAAGCCCCAATTCACAAGGCTGCAAAGCTTGCCCACAAGGATACAGTTCAGTTTCTTTTGCCAGTGACCCGCCAAGAGGATCCAAGTGCGTTCAGCGGCAAAAGCGGCGTTCGCATTCTCAATTACCTCATTATTGCTGAGTTCTATGGTGGGTAAACTCCCCCCTGTTGTTTAATTTTAGATGCTCCATTCTTCGAGCGTAAACCCAACAATTTTAGCAAAAGTTTAAATGAGTTCATTGAACCTTAGCCAAATCAAACCCTCTGATCCCATTTGGCACCATCCCCTTTTTACTGCTACAAGACTTACTGCACACTGACATCCTTTTTTATTTTCAAAATACCATCCAAGTTTAGGAACATATCATTTGAAATTTACGTAGACAAACTTGTGAAGTCACCGATATAAAGATTAATTTATCAGAGCCTAATCGGCTCACCGTTTGGTCATTCCTATACTTTCTTATTGATTCTGTTTCTTCTTTTTTTTTTTTTT
>JAHLGO010000381.1:5398110-5409120 GCA_020615895.1 Ceriops decandra | reverse complement strand
TCTCTCTCTCTCTCTCTCTCTCTCTCTCTCTCTCTCTCTCTCTCTCGATTCTGTCGATGGTGTGTTTTGCCATGCTCACTTGGTTGGCCGTCAGGTTTCTTTTTCTCTCCTTCCTGTCGATTCCTCTGTTCTAGCCGTATACCTTTTTTCTCTCTCTTCCAACAGTTGTCTCAATTTTTCTCTCTTTCTTTCGTGTTTTGCCAATGGTCTCTCTCTCTTTGTCCAGCCAGATCTCTCTTACCGTCCAGCCAAATCTATCTCACTGTCCACTTTGTTTTGCCATCAACTCGTTTTGTCGTCCACCTCTTGGCCATGTTGTCTCCTTGCCGTCCACTCTTCGTTTTGCTATCTAGTCGTCTGGCCCCTTTTAGTCGTTTCTCTATTTTTTTCGACCATCTCTTTTTGGCTGTCAGATTTCTCTCTCCTTCCACTGGTCTACTCCAATTTTCTCAATTTGTCGACCTCTCCTTCCCATCCATGGCTGTACTGTGCTCTCTTATGTTGGCCTTTATATACTCCTCCAAAAACCCTAATAGTACGAATTTACTATTTTGCCCTTCCATATGACTTTTACATTCTTGCCCTTTCATGTGGCTTTTACCTTTTTGCCCTTCTATGTGACTTTACTTTGTTGCACACTTAAACCAAGTTCTTACAATAATTACGACTCATACAAGGCTGTGGGAACAACATTTGTTGTTGATGAATCTGATCCTTAGGTGAAAGAAAAGGAATTTGAAGCAAAAATGAAGTAGTATTTGAAGAGAATTGAGGAGTTGAGTGTACATGAGGCAAAGCAAGGCAAGATACACAAGCATCTTGGCATTAAGGTGATTTCATAAGAGTAAGGGGTGCTAATTTTGCAAGCTAAGCTCTACAAGGCTGAGACTAAAATGAAAAAGTATAAAGAAAGCTTTATATAGACCATAGAAGTGAGAGGGGAGTCGTCTTCAATAAATGTCATCAAGGAGGATGCTACCAAAAAATTGAATGAGTGTCTAAGCAAACAAAGACCTTATTCCATGGGGAAGAAAGGATATGACTATATTAAAAAGCCAAATGAGGAGGTAACAAAGAAGAAGAAAATTGTATTTGTTGCTGAAAGTAAGCACAATGATATTATGGAGAAGTGAAACCAACCTAAGCTAAAATGGGTTAGGAAAGATGTGGTGAAGACTCCCATCCAAAAGAGATAGGTTGTCAAAGATGGTAAAAAGGTTGTCACAATAGTTGCTAAAGATAGAAGACATGAACTTGGGGAAAGAAGAAAATCCAAATTTGAAGAATTTTGTTAGAGCTATGGTAAGTATGGGCATAGGGCTAATGTGTGTTGGAGTAATGGGTCTATAATAAAGAGGAATGTGAGGTAAGAGTATAGGGAGAAACTCTATTAAGAAAAGGAGAGTCTCTGGTGAAAAGAAGTCATATTCCACTAAGCCATAGATTATGGACAAAGGCTGCTCTTCACACATGACAAGAGACTCTAAGATGTTGAAGGAAGTAGTAAAATATGATAAAGGATTAGTCACATTTGTCGATGATGGTGCCTTAAAGATTAAAGGTGTTGGTGCTATTGAATTTGGTGTAGAAAAGATGAAATCAAAGGAAGTGCTTTATGTTGAAGGGCTGAAACACAATCTAATCAGTGTTAACCAACTTTGTAATGATGAGCATGAAGTTACTTTCAACAAGAGAAATTTAGTGATGGTGTTGTTCTTGTTTAAGGAAGAAAGAACAAATGGAAACTTATACCAAGTTTCTAGAAGGAAAAACACATACTACATGAGCACTAAAATGAGAATTTGTTGTGTCATAAGAGATTGGGACATTTTAGACAAAAAGGGTTAATTAAGTTGTCCAAAATGAAGCTGTGAAAGATGAACCCAAGCTAAGAAGAGAAAGAAATGCAATTTATAGCACTTGTCAAAAATAGAAGATAGTGGATGTTACCCATAAAAATGTGAAGATCCAAACAAAGAAACTATTGGAGCAAGTTATAGATAAATTCACCAAACCTTTATCCAGAGAGATGCTTTGGAAGTTAAGGCTGAACTTATGTATTAAGCCATCCCTTAGAGGCTAAGGTATGCCTCCAACCCCTCTCACCATCTCTCTTCTATTATTCTTTGGATTTGTTGTCAAACAAGAAGATATTTTACATAAATCCAAAGAGAGTATATTCTAATTAAAAGGAAGAGTAGTTTGATAAATAAAGGGGGAGAAGCAGAAAAAAGGAGGAGTTGAAGGTTGCTTTCAATTGGAATCATTCCCACATGTAAAAGGGAGATGCATGTTTAGAGGGAGTTGTGAATGTCAAATCTAAAAGGGAGATTATTGTGGTCATCTATGATGGCTAATATTGGATTTGTTGTCAATAGTATCTCACATAGTTGTTCTTGTTGATTTAATGTTTTGAATGTCATTGAGATGTAGAGAGGTCATTGGTCAAAATCATTGATGGCAAGTCACCTCTGAAGTCAATGAGTCAATATTGACTATTGGCCTAAATTTTAGGGGTTAAAGTTGACTGTTGACCCTTGACATCGACCCTAAATTTTAATAAGTCAATGTTGAATGTTGACCTTAAATTTTAGGAATCAAATCTGACCATTGGTTATAAGACAACCTTTAGGAATCCATGCTAACCATTAATGATTGGGAAACCCTAAAATATAATGCTTATAAATACAACCATGCATCTTTCAAGATGTGTGTGTGCCATAGAAATTGAAAGAGAATGAAAAAGAGAGTGACTAGGCAAGGAGAGGTGTACCGGCAAAGAAAGGAGGTAGCCACCAAAGACAGAGGCATGCGTGCTGAACGATAAACCAAAGGAAGGTGCAACTGACAAAAAAGGTAGCCACACCAAAGGGAGAAATTATAGCAACTAACAGTCACACTAAAAGGACAAGAAGTTGTAGCAGTTGGCAACCACACCAAAGGGAGAAGGGAGTTACAGCAACTAGTAACCACACCAAAGGGAGAAGAGAGTTACAATAGCTGGTAACCACAGCAAAGGAAGGACTTGTAGCAGCTAATAGCCCTACCAAAGGTATGCAGCAACAAACTAAGGAGAGGTGTGTAGTAGCAACCAATTAACCACACTAAGGGAAATGATGTGCAATGGCAAAGGGAGAAGAGAGGTGCAGCAGCCACACTAAAGAAGGTGACAACCGAACCAAAGGGAGAAGGAAAAGGTGCAGCAACTGCCAATAAAAAGAGAGTGCAACAATAAGGAAACCAGCAATTGCAATAAGGAAACCAACAATTGTAGTAAGGAAACCAACAATTACAATAAGAAGGAAACCAGCAATTACAGCAAAGAAGAAACCAGTTATTGCAACAAGGAAAATGCAGTAAATGCAGCAAAGAAAAGGCAGCAATTGTAGCAAGGAGAAGGAAGTAATTGCAACAAGGAGAAGGTAGCAATTATAGCAAGGAGAAGGTAGCAACTATAGCAAAAAGGAAAAGAACCTGCCAAGGTAGCAAGTGAGGTAGCACTGGTAGTAAAGGAAGAGAACTTGCCAAGGTATCAGGTGAGGCAACACTGGTAGCAGAGGAAGAGAACTTGCCAATATAGTAGGTAAGGCAACACCGGCAACAGCGGAAAACAACCTACCAAAGCAATAAGTAAGGCAGCACCAACAATAGGGAAAAGAACCTGCCAAGGTAGCAGATGTGACAGAATCTATAGTAGAGAAACAAATGTTGCCAAGGTAGTAGGAGGTAACACCGGCAGTAGAAAAAGAGAACCTACAATGAAGATATCTTATAAAGGAGAGAACTTACAGAGGAGAGAACTTGCAAAGGAGAAACAGTAGCAATAGTGTAGAGAACCTATAGATAGAAAAGAGACTGGCGAAGCCTAAGCAAAGACTAGTAGTGAGGAAGGAGAAGATCCGGGTTTTCTAATAGTAGCCTATGCACATTGTGTGATCCTTCTCAGAAAAGTTTTAGTCATAAACCTTTTGATAAAAAGTAAGATACCCTTGGTGTGATCAAGAGATCAATCCTTAGAGTGATTAGGAGATTAACTCTTTTAGTGATCAAAAGAACAACTCTTCTAGCAATTAGAAGATCAATTCTTTAAGCGAGCAGGTGATCATTGTAAATGGTTAAGAAGTACTCCTTCCATAATATAGTTATATCCCTTTATAACAAAAGTGAATTGTGTAATTTAAGAGTGATCCTATCATATCATGAACATATCTCACACATTGTGGGTGAACTACATAAAAATTCTGTGTGTTCTCGAGCACTCATACTTGATTGATTTCCATATGGCTGCTCTTATAGAAAGAAGCTAGATAAAAATTAGATCATCAACTATAACAAGTCAAACGTTAATTCGAATAGATTTGTAAAAAGTAAACATCTCACATTAATTCATCTCCTCCCGCTCTCAATATAAGACCTAAAAAGGTCTTCATCAGGTTTATGACTAAAACTTTCTCGAGAAGGATCACTCAATGTGCACAAGCTACTTTTTCAAAACGTGGATCTTCTCCTTCTTTTGCTGTCACCTTCTCTTTACTGCAATTGCTACATTCTCCTTATTACAATCATCGCCTTCCTCTTTATTCCAATTACTCCTTTCTCCTTGTTGCAATTGCTAGCTTCTCCTTGTTCTAACTACTAGTTTCCTTTGCCACTACTAGTTTGCTTTGTCATTGCACTCTCCTCCTGTATGCTACTATTGTCTCCTCCTTCTTTGGTTACCATTGCTCCTTTTTCTTTGTTGTGGTTGCCTCTCTTTTTGGTGGCTGCTACCTCCTTCTTCTTTGATTGATTATCATTACACCTTCTTTGATTGGTTGCTGCTACACTCTTCCTTTGGTTTCTTTAGTTACTATTGCACCTTCTGCCTTTGGTTTCTTTGGTTGCCCCTACACCTTATATCTTTCATTTCTTTGGTAGCTACTATACACCTTCTCCCATGGTGTGGTCGATTGGTTACCATTACACACCCTTAGTGTGGTTGTTTGGTTGCTGCTACACACCTCTCCTTGGTTTACCATCGCACACCATCTCCCTTGGTGTGGTTGATCGATTAATGCTACACACCTCTCTTTGGTTTGCCACTGCACACCTTCTCCCTTAGTGTGGTTGTTTGGTTGCCACTGCATACCTTATTCTTTGGTGGCTGCTACACCTTCTTCTCCCTTTAGTGTAGCTGACTCCTTCTTTGGTGGCTACTATCACCTCTTTGCCAACTGCTCACCTCTTTGGTTTGCCATTACACCTTTTTTTTGCTGATTATTCTCTTTATCATTCTCTCATAATTCTTTTATAGCACACTCACATCTTGATAGATCATGGATATATTTATAAGCCTTGAGATTAAGGATGCACAATCATCAGCAGTCAACATTGATTACCAAGGGTTGCCCTCTAATCATTGGTAAGAATTGACTCTTAAAATTTAAGGTCAACAATTAATATTGACTCTTAAAATTTAAGGTCAATGGTCAAGAGTCTACGGTTAATATTGACTCCCAAAATTTAAGGTCAACAGCTAATATTGGCTTATTAAATTCAGGGTTGACCTACCATTGCCGGTTTTCACCAACAATCTCTCTACATTTCAACAGCATTCATAGCATCAAATCAACAAGGGCAAATATGTGAAGAAACTTTGGCATTGAATGCTTCCGATAAGGTTCTAAGTATCTTCCTTACCATAGCAGCATTGTTGATTTTCTCTCCATAGCCTATAATGGAACACATAATTTCATTGACTCTTGTGAAAAAGGCATCCACAATTTCATATGTCTTCAAATTTGCTCCTCCAAATTTGTAACTTAACTTCTTTCACAACCTTGTCTCCTTCATACATGTTCTTTAATTTGTCACAAATTTGTTTGGCTATGTTGTATCCCATCACTTTGATGAATTCTTTGTCTAATAAGGAGACATATAAGGTATTTCTTGTCTTTCCATTACACTCCAAATTCTTTTTATCAACAGGCATCATAGCATCACCTTTAGCAATAAGGATGAAGCCACTGACAGCAAATTCAAACACATCCAAACCAAGTGACATCAAATATAAGAGCATTCTATTCTTACATAACTAATAATTTTGTTCATCAAAAGTAGGAATGTCCTTGTTATTAACACTGTTCATGCTATCCACAATAACAACTAGCAATAGAGATAAAAATTCACAATAGTAACAAATAACTTCAAATTAAAGCAAGTAAAATGGATCAATAGAGGAAACTTGGCTTTGATACCACTTGATGAGGACCTTCTTAAGTCTCACACTGAGAAGGGGAGGGGGTGAATCAATGTGAGATGTTTGCTTTTTACAAATCCGAATTGACTTCTATGACTTGTTAGAGTTGATGATTCAAATCTTTTTTATCTTGGTTCTTTATGTGGGAGCGAACATACGGATATCAATCAAATGCAAGGACCAAAGAACACACAATAATTTTTACATGGTTCACCCATCATGTGTAAGCTACATCCATGGTGTGAGAAGATCACTCTTGAATCACATAATCCACTCTTGTTATCAAGGGATACAATTGTGTTATGGAAGGTTCACTCCTTAACCACTTACAATGATTTTCTGATCACTCAAAGGTTTGATCTCCCAATCACTAGATGAAATGATCTCCTGATCACTCTAAGGGTCTCCCACCCTTTTTCATTAAGTTTATAAAAAGGTTAGTAATTAACACTTTTCTAAGAAAGATCACGCAATGTGGACAAGCTGCTAATGCAAAAAGTGGATCTTCTCCATCCTCACTTATGATTTTTGCTTAAGCTTTATTGATCTCTTCTCTATAAGTTCTCTACATCTGTAGGTTATCTCTATTGCAAGTTCTCTTCCTTTGCTACTGATACTACCTCACCTACTGCCTTGACAAGTTTCTTTCCCTATTATCAGTGCTACTTTGCTTACTGCCTTGGTAAGTTTCTTCCCCTACTGCTGGTGCTTCCTCCCTTGTTGCCTTGGCAAGTTCTCTTTCCTATTGCCAGTGCAATCTCACTTGCTGTTAGTGTTATCTGACCTACTACTAGGGCATGTTTTCTCCTTTGCTACCTACCCTACTACCAGGGCAAGTTTTCCCCTCCTACTGATGGTGTTTCCTATTTTGTTGTTAAGGCAAGTTTTCTCCACCTATTGCTGGTGCTTCCATTTGCTGCCTGTTACTATAAACTACTGGTTGTGCCTACACTTTTTGGTTAGGCCTACAATTGCTGCATATTGCTAGTTATGTCTGCTATTTGTCATGCCTGCCCTTGCTAGTTTTGCCTTCACTGGCTGCCTATTGCTACAACTTGCTAGTTATGCTGTTGCAAGCTATTGGTTATGCTACTGCAATTTATTGGTTGTGCTACTGCAATCTGCTGGTTGTGCTGCTTGCCCTTACTACTATTGCTTCATACCCTTACTGCTATTGTTGCCTACCTTTGCTACTGTTGTTGGTTTTCTTACTATAATTGTTAGTTTCCTTGCTGCTGGTTTCCTTTTATTGCACACCTCTCTTTCATTGGTTGCTATAACTTCTTCCTTGGGTGGCTACTGCAACTTTTTCCTTTGGTTTGGCTGGTTGCTACCTTTTTCCTTTCCCCTTAGTTTGGCCAGCTGCTACCTTCTTCTCCCTTTGGTATGACTATTGGCTACTACAACTCTCTTCTCCCTTTGGTAGGGCTACTACATATCTCCTCTGGTTTGGTATGGCAGTGTGGCTACTACCTACTTTAGGTTGGTGTGGCTATTGGTTGCTGCACATTTTTCTCTCTTATTTAATGTGGCTACTGCACATTTTTTTCTCCTTGGTTTAGCTACCAACTACTGCACCTTGTTCTCCCTTTGGTAGGACTACCAACGGTTGCACCTCTCCTTGGTGCTACACCTCTCTTAGCTGATTGCACTTCTCCTTAGACAATAGCTTTATAAATGTTAGACCTAGTAAAAAAAGAAATTGATAAAAAAGTAAAAAATATATCAAATCTCATAACTTATGGAGACTTTATAAAAACTTATCTAAATTACTTTATTTCTAAAGATATATTCTAAAAATAGTTAACTATGCACAATATAAGCCACTAATCACATTTTCCTACACTTCCCCTCAAGCTAGTGAATAGGCATTCTCCATTCCCTGCTTGGATATTATATTTTGAAACACTGAACTATTTAATCCTTTGGTAAGTACATTAGCAAGCTGGCTGTGTGTAGGCATGTAAGGGGTACAAATCAACCCCCTCTTCAAGGGTTCTTTGATAAAGTGTCTATCGACTTCGATGTACTTCATTTGATCATGTTGTACTAGATTGTGAGCTATGCTAATTGCAGACTTCTTGTCACAATAGAGTTTTATTGAGCCATCCCACTTAATCTTCAAGTCTTCTAAAATGACTTTTAACCAAACTACTTCACATACACCTTGAGCCATTGCTCGAAATTCTGCTTCTGTATTGGACCTGACTACTACATTTTGTTTTTTACTCCTTATGTCACAAGATTTCCACCGAGAAAGGTGCAATATCTAGTGGTTGACTTTCTGTCAACAATTGACCCTACATAACCAGCATTTGTGTATGTTTTGTTTCTTTTGTATAAAATACATTTCCCTAGTACTCCCTTAAAGTACTGTAATACTCTGTAAGCTACTTGTAGATAAACTTTCTTTGGGTTGTGCATGAATTGGCTAATCACACTAACTACGTATGTTATAGCTAGTCATGTGTAAGACAAATAAAGGAGTCTTCCTACAAGGCATTGATATGTTGCCCTGTCTACCGCAACATCCTCCTCTGCTTTTCCAAGTTTGACATTCTAATATATTGGAGTACTTGCTAATTTGCATGCTATCATAGAAGATCTGTGACATACTTTTGTTGGGAGATAAAAATGCCCTAATTAAAGTAAGCAACCTTAATCCCAAGAAAATATTTTAGTCTTCCTAATGCCTTGATCTCAAATTCCTTGCCCAAACAATGACTCAAGATTTGTTTTTCTTTATCATCATCTCTTGTCACTATTATGGCATTGACATAAACCAAAAGAGCTGTGACTCCCCTTAAACTTGAGTGTTTAATGAACAATGTATGATCCCCTTAGCTTTGTTATATCTTATAGCTATCACAACCCTAGCAAATCATCCAAGCCACGCTCGTGGTAATTGTTTTATACCATACAAGGCTTTTTTCAATTTACACACAATCTGAGAATCTAAGTTCTTGCCATAACCTAGTAGGACCTCTATATAAATTTCTTCCTCTAGTTCTCCATGCAAGAATGCATCTTTTACATCAAATTTCTGTAATTCCTAACAATAGTTAGCTGCCAATGACAACAAAACTCTTAACAGTATTCATTTTTGCAACTAGAGCAAAAGTTTCTAGATAATCAATTCCATAGCTTTAAGTATATCCTTTGGCAACTAACCTTGCTTTGTATCTTTTTATCGATCCATCTGCTCTATACTTCATTGTATATACCCATTTACACCCTACAAGTTTCTTTCCCACTGATAACTTTACCAACTCCCAAGTTCTATTTTTCTCCAATGCCTCCATTTCCACATTCATAGCTTGTTTCCATTTCTCATTAGACAATGCCTCGAATAAGGTGGTACACATGGTAATGGTGTTTAAGCTAATAAGGAAGGATCGATGAGATGGTGAAAATTTCTCAAAAGACATAAAGTGTGCAATAGGATATAAAGGTCATTTTGTGCACTTTCTTGTTCATTTCCTAATGGCAATGGGAAGATCTTGGTCATCCTTACTCATATGAAATTCAATTTCATTTTGCAATGTAGGATTAGATATTGTTACCTCATTCTTAGGACTTGGGTTGGACTCTTGGACCTACATAAATTCAAGAATGGTCATCTTCTTCCTTGTGAACACCTGGCCCTTGCCAAATCTTATATTCTCAAGTACAGAATCTGTTTTTTCTTGAGGATTTTCAGATATAAGTTTAGGTTTAGACATGGATTTAAGAGAATTTGCTAACATATAGTTTGATTCATTTTCAACTATATGTTTACGAAGATTTTCAGGCACATGGTTTGGTATAATGAGCCAAGATGAATTGAATGGTTTACACATGGACAATGGCAATAGATCAAGTAAAACATCCTCATCCTTATTTTCTATTGTTAAATTCACCCCTAAAAATAAGAATAGGTGAAGACTCATGTTCATTGAATCTATTGAGACATAGAACTTCCTTTATGGAGGATGGTAGCACTTATACCCTTTTTGAGTTGAGAAATACCCCGCAAAGACGCATTTCATTGCCGTTGGATCTAATTTCCCCTTAGTTGGACAATGAACATGAACAAATGATACACACCCACATATCTTGGAAACAAGGTTATTTGTAGTTTGTAGGTCAGAGTAGAATATGGAGAGTATCTTCATAGGACTTTTGAATCCTAACACTCTTTTTGTTACTGGATGGAATTAGTATACTCTTATGTTTAGCAAGTTTACATACCACACAATGAAAGTTTTCAACATCTAGATTTTTAAACAAAGAAGGAAACAGAATTTCAATAACTCTAAAAGATGGATGTCCAAGTCGGTAATGATGAAACCAAACTTTCTCTTTATTGGATGAAAGATTTTCTGACATAAAAGAATGAGATAATCTGCCCTTAGTAATGTTTAATTGAATTGGTGCTTCAAGGTAGTAGAGACCACACCATTCTTTAGCATGTCCAATCATCTTCCTCGAATCCTTGTCCTAAAATTCACAATAGTTGTGATGAAAAACCACATTACAATGTAAATCTTGAGTAAGTTTTTGTATATAAATCAAATTTGTGGACAATTTAGGGACATAAAGGACTTTTTTTAAAATCAATGATGGACCTATTTTAACATTCCTTACACCTACTATAGTCGTCACAGAACTACCTGCTATGGCTATTTTTCTACTACTTAGACATAGGGAATATGTGGAAAAAAATATTTGGTAAGTGAGTCATATGGTCAGTAGCTCCTAAGTCCATGACCCAATAGTTGGCAAAGGTTATA
>JAHLGO010000381.1:5301019-5359319 GCA_020615895.1 Ceriops decandra | reverse complement strand
CCTAAAGGCAAGCATAATGACATGAAGGAGAAGAGAAACCAACCTAAGTTATAATGGGTTAGGAAAGATGTGATGAAAACTCCCATCCAAAGGAGACAGGTTGTCAAAAATGGAGAGAAGTTTCTCACAATAGTTGTTAAAGATGGGAGACATAAACTTGGTGAAAGAAGAAAATCCAAATTTAAAAGATTTTGCTAGAGTTATGATAAGTATGGGCACAAGGCTAATGTATGCTGCAGTAATGGGTCTATAATGAAGAGGAATGTGAGGCAAGAGTCTAGAGGGATACTTTATCAAGAAAGGAAGCCATATTCCACTAAGAAACATATTTGACTTGTTGGGAGAAATCTATGGAAGATGCAAAAATGCTAGATACACTACTAAGGATTGCTTAACATTACTGCCGGATCAAAGAGTGCAAAGGAGAACACCTACACATGCTCCTAAATTCAACCAAAGAAAAAGAAGAGAAAGAGAATGGCTTATGAGACAAAGATTGACAAAGGGTGATAGGTACTTCATCTTTATCATTGATGATTTTACAAGAATGGCTTGTATTATGTTCTTGAAACATAAGTCAAAGGCTCTCAATAATTTCAAGAGCCATAGAAGGTTGGCTAAAAATTAGTTAGGGGAAAAAAATTAAAAGGTTATGATGGAGAATGGGACAAAATACACATGTGGTGAATTTGAAGATTATTTGGAGAAGTATGGAGTGAAGCATGAATATGTTAGTCCCTCATACTCCAACAAAATAGAGTGACTGAAAGGAAGAATAAAAGCCAAGTGGATATGGCAAGAACTATGCTAGTTGAGCATGGTACTTCATATGGCTACTAGAGAGAGGTTATCACCACTATAACTTAGATTCAAAATAAATGCTTAATGAGACCACATACAAAAAAGATACCTTATGAGCTGTAGAATGGAAAGAAGCCAAGTGTAAAACACTTTAAAGTGTTTAAAAGCCCATGCCTAATTAAAATCAAAGGCAAGCATCTCAGCAAATTTGATGAGAAGGCTGATAAAGGAATATTCTTGGGATATGTACCAAATGGAAGAGGCTTCAAATGTCACAACAATAGGTTATTGAAAATGGTGGGCAACTTTGAAGTTAAAGTGATTAAAGATGGTTATACAATGCAATCACAACATGAGGAAACTGAAGATGTCGTGTATGACAACTAAAAGGAATCTAAAAGTGATGAATTAGAGGGCATTCAACATAAGGAAGATGTTGATTCTCATGTTACAAGTGATGAAGAAGTAGAATCAAGGAATTCCCAAACTCATAGAAGAGCTAGAGATGAAGTTAAGGCTAAGAACATTATTTGTAGTAAAGAGAACTCTATGTAGACTAGGAGAAGACTAAGAGGTGGTGAACAAACCTCATTGATCTCTAAGGTTGAACCCAAGTTAATGAAGGAAGAATTAAAGCACAAGGAATGGGTATGTGCTATGAATGAAGAGCTTGATCAAATTGAAAAGAACAACACTTGGTGTTAGTACTGAGACCTAAAGGGAAAAACATCATTGGAACCAAGTGGGTTTTTAGAAATAAGCTTAATGAAAAAGGTAAGAAGGTAAGAAACAAGGCAAGGCTTGTTTACAAAGGCTACTCACAAATAGAAGGTGTTGACTTTGAAAAGACCTTTGCTTCTATGGCCGAGTTTAAAGCAATCAGAATATTCATAGCCATTATTTCTCAAAGAAACTATAAAGTTTATCAAATGGATATGAAATCTGCATTTCTGAATGGAGAGCTTAAAGAAAAGGTATTTATCAAACAACTTAATGGTTTTATACTTGATCATGATGGTTCAAGTATGTGCAAATTAAACAAGGCTCTATATGGCTTAAAACATGCTCCAAGAGCATGGTATTCCAAGCTAGATACATGCATCAAAGATATAAAGTTTAAAAAAGGGAATGTGGACAGCAACTTGTACATAAAGGAAGTTAAATAGGGCCAGTTAATTATTGCGGGTTATGTTGATAACATAATTTTTGCTGTAGAAAAGGAAGCCCCTTGTACTACTTTTACCAAGTAGATGAAGAAGAAGTTTGGGATATCGATGCTAGGTGAGATGAAATTCTTTTTAAGGTTACAAGTTTTACAAAGCAAGGTTGGAATTTTTCTCTCCCATGAGCTCTTAAAAAGGTTTAGGATGGAGAACTCTAAAGAAGTAAGCACTCCTATAATGGTTGGAACAATGTTAAGTAAGGATAAAGAAGGCAACATGGTTAATCAAAAGGAATATAAAAAGTTAATTTGAAGCTTACTGTATTTGACAACATCAAGGCCTAATCTTGTTTTTGTTGTCACACTTTATGCCAGATTTCAAAGTGAGCCTAAGGAATCTCATCTCATGGTTGCTAAGAGAATTTTGAGGTATGTGAAGGGCATAATAAATTATGGGCTGCTTTATGACAAAAGTGAACAACTTAATTTGTATGGATATACAAATGATGATTAGGCTAAAAATTATGATGACAAAAGGTCAACATCAGGTTGTGCATTTTATTTGGATAGTAGATGTGCTTTATGGCACAACAAGAAGCAAAATTTAGTGGCTTTAAGTACTACAAAGATTGAATATATGACTGCTACTTAGGCTTGTACTTAACAGCTATAGTTGAAACAATAGCTTGAGGATATAAAGGTGGATATGCAGATACCATTGTTGATTGGTTGTGACAACTAAAGTGCCATCAATTTGTCAAAGAATCTTGTCCAACATTGTAGAACTAAACATATTGAAATAAAGTACCACTTCATTAAAGAAAAAATGTAGAAAAATGCAGTAAAGTTGGAGTATATGCCTACCACTAAGCAAGTTGGAGTATATGTCAACTCTTTGATTAGGAGATCATTATAAGTGGTTTAGGAGTAACCCTTCCACAAGTGATTAAGGAGTAATCCTTTCACGACATTAACTATATCTCTTAATAATAAGAGTGGATTATATGATTTAGGAGTGATCCTATCACATTATGGATGTAACTCACATATTGTGGGTGAACCATGTCAAAATTGTTATATGTTCTTGGGTGCTTGCATATGATTACTTTTACATAAAGAAGAAAGATAAAAATTGGATCATCGACTCTAACAAGTCATAGAAATTAATCCAAAAAATTTGTAAAAAGTGAGTATTTCACATTGATTTACTCCCCCCCCCCTCTTAGTGTAAGACCTAAGAAGGTCCTCATTAAGTAGTGCAAAAAGGAAAGACTGGTAGTGAGGAAGGAGAGAATAGTAAAGAGAGAAGAAAATCAATTTGCTGCCACAGCAGCCTGTGCATATAGTGAGATATTTCTTAGGAATATTTTTGTCATAAACTTTTTATGAACTTCTTTAAAAAAGGATAGGAAACCCTTGGAGTTATTGAGAGATCATTGTTAGCTATTAAGGAGTGATCTTTTCACATTAGTTAAGGAGAGATTCTTCCATAACATCAACTGTATCCCTTGAAAACAAAAGTGGATCATGTGATCTAGGAGTGATCCTATCACACCCTGGACATAATTCACACATTATAGGTAAACCACGTAAAAATTATGTGTGTTCTAGGGTGCTTGCGCTGACTTGAAATCCATACAGTCATTCTGACATAAAAAAGTGAGATAAAAATGGATCATAGACTTTAATAAGTCATAGAGGTTCAATCTGGATAGATTTGCAAAAAGTAAACATCTCGCATTAATTCACCCCCTTTGCCCTCAATGTGAGACCCAAAAAGGTCCTTATCAACATAACAAATTGATTCAAAGGTTCCTCAAGTAGGTCACTTAGTAGGTTCTTTATCACAATTTTTATTTTGTAAAACCATTTGGTAAAGCAAAAAGAGAGAAAAATCTACAAAAACTTTTTGCACTTTTATAATGAAAGTTCTTGCTAAATGAAAGAATGGGTCTTGTAGGATTTTAATGCAAATGACTTTATAGTAACATAATGTTAGGGTAAAAATTAAAATTTATATATGTATTTATTGGTATACAATAGGTGAAAATCTTAGTGTTGCTATGAAATTTGTTTTATGCCAAAAAGGAAAGACAAAAATTTCAAGATAGATGATGATAATGGTCATAAAGAAAATTTGTGGAAGAAAAGGATTACCAAAATTATTTTCATGCAGATTGCATAATCTGAAAGCTAATTGCCCTAGTAATTACATAGGTATAATTGCTTATAATTATTATTTGTAAGGAGAAAGAAAAAAAAGCAATAAATATACAAGAGTGAGAGTGAGAGTTGGGATAAGAAGATTAGTATGTAAACTTAAAAATAGACATTACATGAGTCTACCAAGGATTTGGAAGCACAAACATTAAGGACTCAAAAGTCTAGGCAAATAGACTAACTAGCTATGGTAAAAAGGACTCTTAATTGCCATCCCATTTTAAGAGGTTGGAGGGAGCAAAAGGCTAAAAAAAAAGAAACAGCCACAAAAGATAAGCATTAGGGCAAACTATTGAAAGTAATCACAAACTACCATTCTAAAAATGGGGTAGTTAGATAAGACATGAAAAATGCACAAACCAAATCATAAGCAAAAGCTAGCCTAAATAGGGCTCAAAATGAGTAATATATAAGCCATTTACAATGAGAGGGATAGCAAAACCACATTTAGTAGGCAAAACTAAGAGCACATTATAAGCTATAAAAAAAAACATGAGGGATGGTGAAGAAAATCTTCTAGTATTATTTATTCAAAGAAATATAGGTGTAACTTTTCCTACTAGCATGTTTCCAATAAAGAATCAATAAATGTAAAGATTGTAAGCTTCAAAGCTAGTTAGCATTATAAATCCAACATAAGACCAATAGGTGATTCTTAGGTGCAAAGACAAATTCTAGATAATACCCAATGCAATTAACATCATATAAAGGGGATTTATCCATGTCAAAACCCTAAAGAAATAGTTTAGATACTTAAGAAACAAAAAAAATGAAAATAAAGTTCTAAAATTCCTTAAGCACAACTTTTCAAACAAAATATAAACAAAAAAGAAGAGAGATTATACTCTTAGGAGTAAAGTAGCTGAGACCAAATCCATAAACCAAGCAATCAATCCTTTGACACCAAAAACTTTGACCACCTACTGAGGATTTTGGATTAGATAGCATCTTAAAGTCCTTATTGTTGGTATAGTAAAAGTTATATGCATAATCTAGAAAAGATATCATAATTAATCCATCAAGGAACCTCTCTTTACAAATTAAACAATGATTAGAATCTTAAAAAAGAATTACCTCATTCTCAAGAGAAACCTAAGCTAAAAAACACTTATTAGCTCATGAAAACATAACAAAAAGTTTTGTACATTTATCATTTCCTTAAAGAGAAGAAATGATAAATGCATACAATTGCAACTTAAAGATATTTCTCAATCTCAATGGCTCAAGAGGAAATTGTCATAGCTTTACCATAAGAACTCTCTAAAAATGAATGAGAGGAGCAAAGAACCACAAAATGTTTAAGGATGCAATGATGAATTCTTGTAACCATATATTTATAATGAAAATAAGCCAATCAATAGATTTTAACGTGTGTCATAATTAACATTAAAGTTTGTAATTACCTAGGTATGATTGTCACCTACATTAATGGAAATGCAATAATTGATGAAAATGATAATCAATAGGGAATGCCAAAAATGCTTATGGTTGTGAAGGCCTACTTGTATCAGAAATGAAGACTAGAAAACATGTCCTATAACATGCTAAACCAAGATTATATTACACAAAATTCTTTATGGTTCATTAGACAAAACCCAATATGTGATTGTGTGCAAAATGAGAAACATTAACTTTAATAACTTTGTTAAAAACAAGGATGCAACTTTTCTTGTTCACCTGAGTACAAATAAAATCCATATTCTAAATTTTGCTAATATTTTCATGGATAAAATAATGACGCAACTATATCTTTTCACCTAGATACAAGTAAGACCTTGACTTTAGTTTCTGATAACATTGTTCTAACAAAAAAGGCAACATATTATCCATAGGAGTACTAGTAAGATTCTATTGTAGAAGATGTCATTGTCTAACAAAGAGCAATGACAAACTAACATCTTGCTCATCAATTATAATTTCTAAAAGGTAATAAAGGCTACATGCTTAAGATGTGGTGGGAGGTATGTTAAAGAAGTTGCTAAATGGTGACCATGATAGGATCGCACAGGTCTCCTAATCCTCACATAAATGTTCTAGCACAGCTAGGCCAAAATTGCCAATCCAAAAAGGATGATACTCCTGGGCAAGGAAGTGCCAAAACACCAAAAAAAATGAGACAAACTCCTTCAAAATAGTTTAGCAAACAATGAAGCTCAAACAGGCTTGCCATTAACACCAAGTAGAATCAGCCTTAAAAGAGTGAAGAATACAATCTTCTTTGGAGCCAATATTTCTTCACATTATGATTATCTATAGAAGCTTTAGCAAATAGAGGCAAAACATTTCTTGAACAATGATTACCTTAGTGCATCAAATAAAGGGCACTATTAAGGATAATTGTAATAGTAAGTAATATACAAAGATTACAATCATAATTAGTAAGGAATATATATTCTTTACTATAACTCTCATTAATTTAAAAGTTAATATGAATTGTATTAATAAAGGATTAATACCATCAAAATTCTTTTTAAAAACAATAGAGGTATTATATACTGCAAATAAAAGTAAGCTTGTTATTTAGTATATGTTATCTGATGCTATTATATGCAATAAGAGAGTTTATTTACAAATTCCTTTCATTCTTGTTAAAAATCTTTCTCAAGAAGTTATTATGGGAAATCCATTTTTGGGCATCCTTTATCCAATTTAGAAAATTTTTAAGGATGAAATATATGCAAAAATTAAAGGAAAACTTATTAGCTTTTAATTTATTACAATTCCTTAATATAAACAAATTGAGAAAAAGAAATTTTCTCTTAAAGTTGCTTATAAGCATTCAAGAAAAGAGGATGAATTTCTTATTATTCAAAAGAAAATATAGAAAAACAACTATTAGATCAAGGTTAGGATCAAAATATAGCTCATAAAGAAAGGGTGTAATTATTTAACTACATTAATACTTTGGTTTGTATTATAACTAATCATTTTATTGTCATTACTACATTTTTACATGATAAAACATATGAACGAGGAAAAATATGAAATGCCCTATTATAGGGATGTTTTCGTTTCAAAAGTTTTCACTTGAGAAGAAAATCAAAGTGACTTTAAGAAAGAAAAATCTATTTCTAAATTACCTACCTTATTCGCAAAAGAGCTAAATCAAGGCTTAAGGCCTATCACCAAGGGATCACTAAATATGATCAATATACCTTTGGTGAGTTGGTAGTCAAGGTGGTTATAGAGGGTTAAAGTTGCATAAAAGGCTGCAAAAGGAAAGATCTTAAGGAAAAAAAGTTTTGGGAGATTTTTAAACTATGTTCTTAACAAAATAAGAAGATAATTTCACCTTTACTTCAAAAGAACGGATGAGTTATTCACTTATCCAAAGGAAAAAGAAAAGTTTTCCTTATAGCAGAGACCTCTTGATGCTTTTATGACAAGCCAAAAAAAAAAAAAGAAAAAAGACAAGTTGGGTTATTTGCCTAAAGAAAAAAGAAAAGAAAAACAAATTAATACTTGTATAATGCCCAACTACCTTAAAACTAAGGAAGTAGGGTTCTAAGAAGGTTACATTCATATAAAGAGATCATGCAATTCACCTATATGTCCACTCCAAATGTTAATTTCACTGTGACATATTGGTTAATATACATTAGATAGTTTGAATCCACTGAGTTCTATCAAACAAAGGAGACATTTATCTTTATTAGCTTTTTCATGTGGACAAAATGGCTCACTAAATTAAAATGAGTTTGTCAATTTATCAAAGAAAAGAGACATTTATCTTTATTAGTTTCTCACGTGGACAAAATGGTTCACTAAATTCAAATGAAGTTATTGATTTATTTATAGCTAATAAGGCTTATCCTTTTATTCTTTACTTGAAACTGGAGATTGTCTCCTTAGTCATTGGTAATAAGTCTTCTTCTTTTGTTGCAAAGAATCATTCACATAAAATAATCTTGCAATTCATATCAATATCTACATTGAATATTAAATACATTATAACATGCACTTCGAAATACTTTGAATAGTGTTTGAATTCATTAAATTTCATCAAACAAAGAGACTAACCAACTTGATAAACTTTCATTCTCTAAATAGAATGGTTGAATTCTTGGGAGATGAGACCAAGGCTTTATTTCTAGCTAATAAGTCTCATCCTTTCATTTTGAGGCATAATTCATATAAAGGAATCATAAAATTAACTTAAATATATTTAATGATTATTAGTTTCATTTTGATATGTGTGTTATCTTGGGTATTCCAAATCTATTAATGCCCATTAAACAAAGGAGTTATTGTCATTGATTTACTTTGTTTCACAAGAAAGTTCATTGTCCATAGTTTAGGACTATCATCTAATTCCTCAATAATAAGATTTTTACTTTTTGTAAGAAATCATTCACACAAAATGATTATGGAACAATCAAGTCTATGGGCTTACTAGAAAGTCTTTCCTATCTCCCTTTGTTAGTAAGAAAAATACATATTTGCTAAAAAAATAAAAAAAAATTTCACTAGTGAATATGTATTTTTCTTGCTAACCAAGGGACATAGGACTTTTACCTTGTATGTCAATTTGCTTGACTATAATTTGATAATCCCATTGGACATTCTATTATATGTGATACTAAGCTACAAAAATTATTATATTGTCCTTTGCTTTAGAATTCCTCTCATAAAATTGTTCACAAACATTTTTTACTTTTAAAGGGAGAGTTATTGGATGTGAAAGGAATCATAGACTTAGGTTTGAATAGTCCTATGTTAGCACTTTAGGCTCCAAAAATAGTAGAACAAATGCTTAAAACACTCATGGAGTTAGTTTCAAAGGAAAAATTGATGACAATTTTATTAAAGGCTAATTATGACAAAATAAAAAGTAGCAAACAAAAGGAATATGAGGCAAATCCTTAAGACAATATTATATAGGATTTTCAAGACCCTTATAAAGATGCTTTCACTCTTTTAAAATCACTGGCATAAAGTAATTTTAGAAAAGTTGACAAACAATTATTAGAAATTGGTGCAAGGCATGACATTGTCAAAATTAATTGATCATCACCTAGTTTGTAGTACAAAGTCATCTCTATAGAATCAAAAGAAGGAAGAGGAGATAAAACCAATAAAAAAAAAATTCTTAGTTCTCTCTTCCTTGTAAAATATACCTCTTGTAAGCTTGTAATAAAGTTCAAGGAAAACTTGATTCTTGTAAGTCTTTCTACTTTATTTTCTATTTAATTTATTACTAATATTGTGTATTGCATTTGAATGCTATCAAAACCTAGTTTTGTTATTTTTTAGGCCTTGATTTTGTTTTGTTATTCCTTTGAAATTGACTCCATGAATGCTTTAAGCATCTATTATGGTCTTTTTAGAACCTATTGTCACGGGGTCATTATCTTCTCCCTAAAAGGCTAACCTGTTAGGGTATGTAGTACCCACGTTTATAAGGCCCAAGGATCCCCTTCTCCTTTTCGATGTAGGATTTCATCACATTCTCCCCTACTGAATTCATCGATATCCTTGTCGTGGATTAAGGCCCATTTGCTTACTTACTGGCCTAGAGTGCTTGGCAGCAGACATCAGATTCAGGACGGGCCAACTCTGATACCATTTGTCACAAGGCCATTACCTTTTCCCCAAAAGGCTAATCTGTTGGGGTGTGTAATGCCCATATTTATAAGGCCCAAGGATCCCCTTCTCCTTTCCGATGTGGGATTCTGTCACACTATGATGCTAAACTAAGAGTATAAATCCTAAGTTTATGATTCCTTTAGCTATATAGACTCCTTCACTAATGAAATCAAAATTTTTCCTATCCATAAATATGTATTTTTCTTACTAACCAAAAGCTACTGGCTTTAGTCATAGAACTAGTAACAGTATTTGTTGCTGTTGACATTGTAGTAATAATAACAATAATAATAATAAAGAATTATTATAAATGAAAATAAGTGCTATAAAATTCTTATTCTTATTTTTCCATTTACCATAAATTAAGGTTTTTGTTTAAGATGGATTACGCAGTAAAAACTATTAAGAAAGATATTTTCTTACCACAAGATTATTTAAGAGTCAGAGAGTTATTTTGCTCTCAAGAAAATGAGTTTAAGAGAAAATGGTTTTATTCCATAATTTCATTCAAACAACAAAAGTTCTTTTTCAAAGCACACAAATGGGTCATTTGTGAATACAAGCCATTTGAATTGTTTACCTATGTTGAAAGAGTTTATAAACTCAGAAAGAAGTCATTTCCTAACTTCTTAAGTGAAAGGACGTGTATGACTCTTGAAAGAGCCTATTAAGTTTATCTCACTAAGTTAAGAAAGTGGGTTAATTCTATTCAATCTCCTAAGTTAAATTTTTAGGTTAACTTTAAAAATGAGAAGTAATAATCTCACCTTATAGTTAAAGAGCTCTAAGTAGTGCTATTATACAACAAAATAACTAGACGAACTTAAGTTTTAAATAGTGGGTAAGCAATTGACTAAAATTGAGAAAAAGCTTAAAGGAGCAAGACAAATGGTTATTTACCTAATGCCTCAACCTTAGGTTAAACTTGAAATAAAAGAAAGGATTTCATGTAAACCCTTATTATTAAAAAAATTGATTACAAACTATCAGATCACAAGTTTGATAGATTTTAAGTTATTGACAAAATTTTCAAAAGACTAAATTAAAAGATAAAGATGTTATTTTCATTGGAAATGAAGGTTAGGATTAAGGGCAAACTAAAACTTAGTTTGAAACACAAATTAAGGATCAAACAAAAATTAAATTTGAATTTGATGTTGATAACAATACTAAAAAGATTCAGAATATTTTCTTTTCAGCATAAAGAGGTAACTCCACCTCTGTATTGAAAGTGCCAACTTTATCCAATCAAGTTAATACTTGTATAGGACCTTATTAGGTCAACAAGATGACTTTCAATAAAGTCCTAAAAAAATTATACTATCCTAGACCAACTCTTGTTAATCTCTCGATAAAAGAACAAGGAGAGTACAATTTTACATAATACAATAGTTCTAGTATAATATAATAAAATTTAAACAATATGTTTTAACATCAAATTTTAGTCTTATTACATTATATGATGATATTTGTGACTACCTTTAGAACAAGGAGTAATTTTGACCCTCAAATTATTAATAAGTGGCTTTACTAGCTAATTAAAAGGTTGGGATTTTTTACTTATTCTAAGAAGTCAAACAACAAATCCTCTCTATCATTAGGATAGAAAAAGGAGTGTAGTTATCTATGTTAATACTTTGATTTATACTATAACTAATCATTTTATTGGCATTACTATGCTGTTACTTGATAAAATATATAAGTAGTTGATTAATTTAAGATATCTTGATCTAGCCTATGTTAAGTGGTACAAAGATATTTTCTTTTCAAAAGTATTTATTAAAGAGGTTAGTTAAAATGATTTTTGGAAAGAAAAATTTATTTTTTAGTTACCTACCCCATTTTCTTAAAAAGTTAAAACATGCTCAAAGTTTATCACCAAGGAATTATCAAGTATAATCAATACTCCTATAGTAAGTTAGTAGCTAAAATGATTGCAAAAGATAAAAAGTTATGTAATGATATATAGTTACATAGAAAAATACAAAAGGAAAAGTTTTAAGGTAAGAAAGCCTTAGGAGATTTCTATGAACAAATGGTTTATCCACCCATTCATTATCCTCACAAGGAAAACAAGAAAAGGACACTTTTAAAAGAAAGACTGGCAGATGCTTTTTATCAAAAGCAAGGAAAAAAGAAAATGTTAGGTTATATACCTAAAAGAAAAGGAAAAGAGAAACGGGTTAAACCTATAAAGAAAAGTCAAAATGTAGTGGTCTACTACAAATGCAGAAGGATTAGACAATTCTACAATTAATGCTCTATAGTTGAAAAGCTATAGGCATTATCTATTGATAAGGGCCTTAAAAGGTCATTGATGCATATCTTCTTGTCTAATGACTTAGATGTAGAAGATACAAAGACTGATATGGTTAATTACTAATTAAAAGCTAACTCTAACAGTTTTGATGAAACATGAGGCCTTAATGGAGAAGTTAATTATTATAAAGCTTTATGCAAAAAGAAGGGTTTATTAGTCCTACCAAAAGAGGAAAATATGATATTAAATCTTATTAATAAAATTCCATATCCAAATGAAAAAAGGTAGCAACTCAAGACTTACTTACACTCTATATCTAATTCAAAAAATATTTGAAGAAGATATATTAGCAAAAATTGAAGGAAAGCTTATTAGCTTTAAACTTACAAAATGAATAATTGAATGTATAAACTTACTATCCCAATAAGATCATGTCTAAGATGTATGGTTAACTTATCAATATTTAATAAGAGCATTAATTTAGTGAATTGTTAAAGCTTCATATATATGCTAATACTAGCATAATGTTGAGATGTCCTTAGATTAAATCCATTTGCACTTGCAATAATGGTAGTTTGGATAAACATGTTATAGTTAGTAAAGTTTATTTCTTGGAAACTAAAGATGGCTAATTGAATGTATAAGCTTACTATCCCAATAAGATGATGTCTAAGATGTATGGTTAGCTTATTAATATTCAATAAGAGTATTAATTTAATGAATTGTTAAAGCTTCATATATGTTAATACTAGCATGACGTTAGAGTGTATCCATTTGCATTTTCAATAATGGTAGTTTGGATACAAGTGTTATAGTTAGTAAAGTTTATTTCTTGGAAATAAGAAAGCTTGAATTTTAGGGCCAAAAGCAAGAAAGGCCTTCTATGAAAATAGTCCTAAAAAAGTTGCCTTATTGTTCAACAAAGGTTAGTATTTAAAGTTCTCGACTTCTCCCTAGGATCTACTAGTTTGTGATACTGAGGGGGGTGAATCAGTATTACCACAATTTGCAATTCGTAGGTAAATGAACAACTTCAACCTCTTCTTAAAAGTAAACTCTTTCTCAGACTCGACTAAGGTAGATCTATTGCTATCTACTAATCATAATAGTCTCCAAAGTCATTTTTTAGACACCTTACCTAATATATAATTCGGATATTCTTGTTTACATCTTCGTTAAGTTATGGGTTGGCTGATACTTCAGTTACATTCACAACTCAATTCAAAATACAGAACGTAAAGCAAATTAAGGACACACTAGATTTACGTGGTTCCGTCAACGTGATGTACATCCAGGGTGGTAGGGACTCTCTCTTACTAAGACTATCTACTATACTTGAGAATTCCAGTTACAATGGATGTCTTAATTCTTTACTCCTTTCAATATTGCAATTACTAAGCAAGTACAACACAAAGAGTATCACTTACTATGTCTATCCTTCTTCTAACTTGTCTTACCTCTATTGAATTAAAAGGTTGCTCCACTACCACTTAGAAGTTCACTGCAATGCTCTCTAACCTCTCTTGAAGAAATCTAGAAATACGTTGAGTTCTTTTAATGCTTTACCGAATTCCTTCTCTACACTGGTTCACACAACTCCTACTTTCACCGTCTCACTGTTCCCTCATCTCCTTATCTCATGGCTTTACTGTTTCACGGTCTACCCTCACCTGTCCGTTTCACACCTCCTGCATAAGATTTTCTCCCTTTACTGTTGGTTACTATTCATCAATCGTCAGGTTTCTCTCTCCTTCTGCCGGTGGTGACTTTCTCTTTGTCCGTTTCATGGTTTTCTCCTTGCTGTGTCATTTGTTTGTCTCACACCGTCGTAGATTTACTATATACTCTTTCGGTGATGTCTCTCTCTTTGTCTATCTCTCTCTCTCTTGCTGTCCTGCCGAATTTCTCTCTCATATTGTCTAGCCGTTCACTCTTCTTTAGTCGTTCACCTCTGTTCTGCTATTGGGTTTCTTTTTCTCTCCTTCCTGTCAACTCCTTTGGTCTGGCTGTCAGGTTTCTCTCTCTCTTCCAAAGACTGTGTTTTCTCTCTCTTGTGTTTTTACCAATGATCTCTCTCTTTGTTCAGCCCAGCTGTCAACTGGCTCTTCTTTCTCTCTCTCGACGGTTGATTTCTTTGTTGCCGTCGGTATCTCTTCTTCTTTCAATGACTGTTACTGTTCACTCGATGGCTATACTGTGCAGCTACTATGCAGCTACAATGTTAGGCAATGATATTGGCCTTTATATACTCCTCCATAAAACCTAATAGGGCGAATTTATTATTTTACCATTTCATGTGGATTTTACGTTTTTGCCCCTCCACGTGGCTTTTACCTTCTTGCCCTTCCATGTGGCTTTATTTTCTTGCACACTTAAACCTAGTTGACAATAATTACAACCCATATAAGGCTGTGGGAACAACAATCTCCCCCTTTGTAATTGTTGGCAACACTCATAACAAAAGCCACTATACAATAGTTTCAACTCTCCCTAAATATGCACTCCCCTTTTCTTAATAGCTCCCCCTGCATTATTGCTTCTCTCCCCCTTTGCCAACCAATTACAAATCTTAAAATCTTGCAAAGTAGAGATGGAGGATTCACCTAAACTTCAGGCTTGAGGAGGCATATGCATAGATAGACTCAATCTGTGCTTTTCAAATAGCTCTATGGACAATGGTTTAGTTAGAATATCTAAAATTTGATCTTTAATACCAACATACTCCAATTGAATTGTACCCTGTTCCACTTGATCTTTGATGAAGTGATACTGGATGTCAGTATGCTTGCTCCTTGAATGTTGAACTAGATTCTTGCTGAGATCAATAGCGCTTTGATTATCACAAAGTACACTCACTGGTAACTTCACTTTAACACCTAAGTCTGCCAATTGTCTTAGCATCCATATCACTTGTATACATGCTGCACAAGCAGCCATATACTCAGCCTCAGCTGTGATCAAAGCAACACTATTTTGCTTTCTACTTAACCATGCAACACACTTTGAACCCAAGTAGAAGCTGTAGTCGCTGGTTGATTTTCTATCATCTATACTTCCTGCCCAGTCTACATCAGTGTATGCTTGTAGTTTAATAGAATCCATGGATGGATACCACAAACCCATTTCCAGTGTTCCTTTGAGGTACCTTAGGATTCTTTTCACATCCAACACATGAGACTCCTTAGGATCAACTTGGAATTTGTTGGCAGTGTACACAGTTTGCATAAGATTAGGCCTTTATGCTGTAAGGTACAGAAGGCTCCCTATCATCTTCCTATACTCTGTAGGGCTTGTACTCCTTCCCTCCTGATATTTTGTTAACTTGCAGTGGACTGTCATAGGAGTACTAATAGGTCTGCTATCCTCCATGCCAAACCTTTTCAACATCTCTTTGGCATATTTCGTCTGAGAAATAAAGATAACTTCTTCACATTGCTTTATCTGTAATCCAAGAGAGTACATCATTTCTCCAATCAATGACACCTCAAATTTCTCACTCATCTTCTATGCAAAATCTTAGCATAGCTTAGAGTGATCCCCTCCAAAGATGATGTCATATATGTATACTATGGTTATCAGCTGGCCTTTCTCTGAGTTGAACATATACAAGTTATTATCAATCGTTCCTCTTCTAAAGTTCAACCTTCTCAAGTACACATCTAGTATATTATACCATGCTCTTGGAGCTTGCTTAAGACCATACAAGACTTTCTTTAGCTTGCACACATGTGTCTCATCCTCACTGATTTGTATTCCATCAAGTTGTTCAACATACACTTCTTCTTTCAGGGGCCCATTTAGAAAGGGGGATTTCACATCCATTTGATAGAATTTATACCTCTTGTGTGCGGCCAAAGCTAAGAACATTCTTATAATTTCTAACCTTACTACTAGTGCAAAAGTTTCATCAACATCTACCCCTTCTATCTAAGTGTAGTCTTTGCAAACCAACCCGGCCTTATTCCTCACCACCTTGCCATCTTCATTGTGTTTATTCCTAAACACACATTTTGTTCCTATGACATTCTTATTAGTGGGTCTTGGAAGCAACTCCCATGTATCATTCTTCTCAATTTGATCCAGCTCCTCATTGACCTAGGCTTTGTCTTGAATAGCCTCTTTAATAGAGTTAGGTTCAACTTGTGAGAGTAAAGCAGTAGCTCCCACAATTCTTCTTCTTGTTGTAACTTCTGCTGATGGGTCACCTATGATCTGATCTCCTTGATGAGCACTGATCCATGATTTCTTTGTCCTTCTTCCTTGCACCATCTTAGTTGCAAGAGGATCTCTTTCTTCATCTTCAGACTCATTATTCTCTGAGTCTGAACTTACTTCTTGTTCCTTTTCTGCAAGTTGGTCTAATTCTTCATCTACATTGATGTCATCTTCTTCATTGTCCTTAGCTTTTCCATTTTGCATTGTTTTTCAGTTTTCATCTATTCTCATATCACTGGAAGTGATCACTTTTCCCAGATTATGCAAGAAAACTCTGTAACCTTTTGTCTTTCTTAAGTATCCCGCAAAGATGCCTTCATCAGACCTAGCGTTGAATTTTTCCAAGTTTTGCTCCTTGTTCTTCATAAAACATGGGCTGCCAAAGACTCTAAGATACTTAGTTGTTGTCTTCTTCCCACTCTATAACTCATATGGAGTCTTATTAGTATTGGGCCTTAGTAATACTTTGTTTAGAAGATGCATAGCTGTAAATATTGCTTCTGTCCAAAATCTTGTGTGAAACTTGGATTTCAGCAGTAGAGTTCTCGCCATTTCAACCATAGCTCTATTTTTCCTCTCTACCACCTCGTTCTATTGAGGTGTTCTTATTGCTACCATTTGATGATGAATTCCATGCTTCTCAAGATAATCTTCAAAATCTTTATTTGTAAATTCAATGCCTTGATCTGACCTCAATACTTTGATCTTCCTTGCACTCTCATTTTCAGCCAATATTCTGTATCTCTTGAAGCAATTCAAAACTTCTGACTTGTGTTTGAGGTGCATAAGGCAACTCCTTCTTAAATAATCATCAACAAATAAAATGAAGTACCTCTCCCCTTTCAAATCTTTTGTCCTCATCAGTCCACACACATCAGTATGCGCAATGTCAAGCACTGCTTCAAAAATGAACTCTTTGGTCTTGTATTACTTTTTGGCATGTTTTCCTTTAAAGCATGTTAAGTAAACAAACTCTCTCTGTCTCTCTTAAGGTTAAGAATGTCTCTGATTGCATGAGAAGTGATCAGCTTCCTCATGTTCTTCTGTGATAAGTGTCTCAGCCTCCTATGACAGAGATGATTTTCTTCTTCTTTGGTGAGTAAATAGCTACTTGTCTTGTCCTCATTAATCACATATAAATTTTCAGCTGTTCTCTTCCCAACTGCAATAGTATTACCTTTTTTACTCTTTACCTAGCAACTTGTTTTTGTGAATATCACTTTGTGGTCATCGTTGCACAGTTGGCTGACAGATGTTAGATTATATTTGAATCCTTCAACGTGCAGAATATCTTTCAGCTTTAATTTTCCAATATTCACTAACCCCTGACCATTGATGTTGAGTGAATCATCATTGCCAAACTTGACTCTGCCTTGTCTTGATTTGCTTAACTTTGATAATTTACTCTTATCTCCTGTCATGTGCGAAGTGCATCCACTATCAAGGATCCGCTGCTTATCCTTGCAATCAACCTTTAGTGCAATTTCAGCTATATTAGCCACCTCCCTTTTTGCTCTATATTCCTTCTTTTGAATTGGTTGGAAGATAGCTTTCTCCTTTTTCTCAGCTTTAACTACACCAATTGTTTTCACTATGCCATTGAATGCCTTCTCTTGCTCAGGGAGAAGTGTCATGCATTACTTGGCATTATGGCCATCCTGCCCACACCTTTTACACTATTCCAAGTCTACCAATACAGCAAACTTGTTCTTTGAAACCGCTAGTTTGGGCTTCCACCAACACTCCTTACCAGTATGTCCTTGCTTTTTACAGCATGTGCAAGAACTCACGATAGGTTTTCTCCTTTGAATTTTGTATTGTCTCCCCCTATAAGCAACATCGTATCTTCTCAAGTAGGAGACATATATTGGCCTTCTTCACCAGCAATTACTCACCTTATGACCTCAAACTCCACAATAAAGGCAATGACCTTGAAACTGCCTCTTCTTGGGTCTGATGACAAGTTGACTTCTTCTATTCATCACTTGCTGTGTAGGCAAAGTAGCTGGCTTCTTTGCTTATGTGACTTTCATTTTAGTCACCTTCTTCTCCTTCTTCTATTTAGCTGTAAGCCTCTACTGGCTGACTTTCTTTTCTTTCTGAGATGTAGCAGCTATGGGCTACTGCTCTTTAAACATATACATCATTTTTGGCCCTAGCTTTGGTTTGATAACTGTCTTCTCTTCTTTAGTTATCTTTACCTGAGTCACAACCTTCTCTTTTAACTTTTGTGACAAAGTCTCATTCTTCTTTTCTTTTACAAAGCATGTTTCTCCTATCACTTCTGTAAGTTCTCCTCACTCTTTTTGAGTTGTTGCTGAAGTCTCAACAACTCTATCTCTATTTCTTCAATTATTGAAGTCCTTGAGCCAAGTTCTATTGTAAGGTCTTCACATATTTTGATTTGTTCTTTAAATCTTCTCTTCAAGTCAATATGTTCAGCCCTTATTTCATCCTTTTGATTTTCAGCTTCCTCAGATTTTGCTTCAACTTATTTTATGTAAGCCTCCAACCTTTTTATGGTTCTGCCCCTTTTGATTATCTCCTTTAAAGTTGCTTCCAAGTTAGCTTCAAGATCTGGTTCTTCTTCATCAACCTCCTCTTCCTCTTCAAAGGTTGAACTACCACCTTGAGTTGATGCCATAAAGGCATGCTCATCTGATGAGTCTTCATCTTCTTCCTCATTAGGTTCTTTTGTCTGACTCACATAACTCTTGAATGAGCCTTTCTTCTTCTTTTGTGGGTTGGTAGTCTTCTTGCTGGACTTTTTTGATTTGAATGATGATCTTCTCCATCTTGAATTCTACTCATCATCACCATCCTTATCTTCATCATCAAGTTTTACCTTACATTGAGAAGTAAAGTGTCCAGTCTGCCCACAACGATAACATCTCAAGGAAAATTGTCCTTTTCCCTCCTTAGACCCCTTTTTGAATTTCTTTGTGAAGTAAGCAAATACTTCACCTTCACTTTCATCATCATTATCATCATCATTATTGGATGATTCTTCCTCTTCTTTTATCTTTAAGTGCTTCATAGCTTTGAAAGCTACCTCCTTTGATACCTTCGTTGTTGCAGAGCTTTCAACTGACTTTATCCTCATCTCATATGCAATAAGATTGCACTAGAAATCATGCAGAGATATAGAATTGAGATCTCTACTCTCCTCTATGGCTGCTAACTTTGAGGCAAACCTCTCAAGCAGAATTCTCAGAATTTTCTTCACAATCAATGAGTCCTTCTTGTTCTTACCATGACTTTTAAGGTCGTTTACAGTGTCAATAACCTTGGTGAAGAACTCTTAGACTGTCTCATTTTTTTGCATTCTGAGAGATTCATATCTCTCCTTGAACACTTAAAGCATAGCCTCCTTTATTTTGTCATTACCTTTATAGATTTTTTGCAATCTGTCCTATATCTCCTTGGCAGATTTGCAGTCCATAATTTTAGCACACTTAGCATCTGTCAATGCTGAAACAATGACATTTAAGGCCTTCCTATTTATCTCAAACTGCCTTAACTCCTTTAGGGTTGGGTCTTTACTTTTTTTTGGAGCCATAAAACCCTCCTATACACATTTCACCACGTTCATGACCATGGTTGCAAATACCACTTGCATTCTTGCTCTCCACAGATGGTAATTAGTTTCACTGAAGATTGGAACCTTCTTACTGTAAGTGGTGCTAGTGCTGGTACCAGCTTCCATTTCTCAGTATGCTGAATAAGTCAAACTTCTAGATCCCTTCAAACTAGTACACCAAGTTGTTAAGTTTCAAACTGGTGAACTTGTGCTCTGATACCAATTGAAGTTCCCAACTTCTCCTTAGGATCTATTAGTTTGTGATACTAAGAGAGGGGGTGAATTAGTATCACCACAATTCACAATTCGTAAGTAAGTGGACAACTTCAACCTCTTCTTAAAAGTGAACTCTTTCTCATACTCAACTAAGGTAGATCTATTGCTGCCTACTAATCACAATAGTCCCCAAATTCACCTTTCAGACACCTTGCCTAATAGATAATTCGGATGTTCTTGTTTAGGTCTTCGTTAGGTTATGGGTTGGCTGATACTTTAGCTGCGTTCACAACTCAATTCAAAACACAGAACGTAAAGCAAATTAAACACGAGATTTACGTGGTTCCGTCAACGTAACGTACATCTATGGTAGTGGGGACTCTCCCTTACTGAGACTATCCACTATACTTGAGAATTCTAGTTACAATGGATATCTTAATTCTTTGCTCCTTTTAATATTGTAATTGCTAAGCAAGTACAATACAAAGAGTGCCACTTACTGTGTTTACCCTTCTTCTAATTTGTCTTACCTCTGTTGAAATGAAAGGCTACTCCACTACAGCTTAGAAGTTCATCACAACGCTCTCTAACCTCTCTTGAAAAAATCTAGAAATATGTTGAGTTCTTTCAATGCTTCGCTGAATTCCTTCTCTACGTTGTTTCACACAACTCCTCTTTTCACCGTCTCATTATCTCCCTCGTCTCCTTGTTTCACGGCCTTACTGTTTCATAGCCTGCCCTCACCTGTCCTTTTCACACCTCTAGTATCAGATTTTCTCCCTTTACTGCTGATTGTTGTTCATCAACGATCGGGTTTCTCTCTCCTTCTGCTAGTGGTGAGTTTCTCTTCGTCTGTTTCATGATTCTCTCCTTGTCGTGTCATTTATTTGTCTCACGTTGTCGCAAATCTGCTATCCGCTCTTCCAGTGGTGTCTCTCTCTTCGTCCGTCTCTCTTTCTTGCTATTCCGCCGGATTTCTCTCTCTTATCGTCTAGTCGTTCACTCTTCTTTGGCTGTTCACCTCTGTTCTGCCGTCGGGTTTCTTTCTCTCTTCCAACGGTTGTGTTTTCTCTCTCTTCCAATGGCTGTGTTTCTCTCTTTTGTGTTTTGGCCAACGATCTCTCTATTCATTCAGCCCGGTCATCGACCGTCTCCTCTTTCTCTCTCTCAACGATTGATTTCTTTGTTGCTGTCGGTATCTCTTCTTCTTTCGGCGATGATCTGTTCACTTGCTACTATGCACTCAACAACTACTGTTTACTCGACGGCTACTATTGACTCGATGGCTGCACTATACAGCTATGATGTTAGGCAATTATATTGGGCTTTTCAGACTCCTCCATAAAACTTAATAGGGAAAATTTACTGTTTTGCCCTTCCATGTGGATTTTATGTTTTTGCCCCTCTATGTGGCTTTTACCTTCTTGCCCTTCCATATGGCTTTACTTTCTTGTACACTTAAACCTAGTTGACAACAATTACAACCTATACAAGGCTGTGGGAACAACAGTATCAATATTAATGCAATAAGTAATGTTTAATTGTTTATATTTACACATTCCTTCAATCTCTATCAACTACATTGGTAAGATACAATGCTAAAAAGATAAAATAAAATCTAAAATATTGGTATTTCCCAAATACATAGGGGTGATTGACTACAATGAAAATTAATTTTAATCTAATCAACATATTACATTAAAAATAATAGTACATACCTCAACATGCTTAAGAAACTAACATATTTTTCCATAGGTTGCTTATTTAAAAACCTAGATTCTAGAACTAAAAAGCAAGAAATATCAAAAGGTTATAGTGATTGTCTCCCCTACTTGACTTGTTTCTACAAGAAATTGCAGTCTACATACAAATTTTATCCAAACTCTCGCTCTCACTCTTGTATATTTATTGCTTTGTTTTCTTTCTTCCAAATCCTTGGTAGACTTGTATATGTAATATCTATCTTTAAGTCATTTTTGTATGGTTTATTGGGTTTTTAATGCTAGATTTTTTAGTCTTTGGATGCTCAATGTCTTGGTTAGGCCTTTAGTACTTGTATCTTTATGTATTTTAATGTCCATGTCATTAGGTCTTTGTATGCCTAATGTCTTGACCAAATCTTTAGGTGTCAAGTGTTTTGGCTAGGTCTTTAGGTGTCTATATATTTAGGTCTTCAGGTGAGGTGTTCTAGATGTGTCTTTGGTGCCCAAAGCCTTAGTTGAATGTTTGGATACTTGCTATCTTTGTCAAGTCTTTAGTGCCAAAGTGTTAAGTCTTTTGGTACCTATATCTTTAGATCTTTAGGTGTTTGGTATTTTCACCAAGCTTTTAAGTGCTTAGTGTCTTCACTATGTTTATTGATACTAGATGTCTTGGCTAGGTCTCTTAATGCCTATGTCTCTTGGTGTTTAGGTATCTAGTGTTTTGGCTAGGTCTTTGGGTGACCAATGCCTTCTCTTTGGATGCCTAGTGTCTTGGTCAAATCTTTTTTGACCATATCTTTTGGTTTTTTGGTTCCTAATATCTTAGTTAGGCCTTTAACTACCCATATCTTTAGTTCCTTAGGTACCTAATGTTCTGGTTGGGTCTTTGGGTGTTAGGTGTTTTTATTGATTTTTTGTATCTTAACTTCAGGCTCATTCATGTTTTTCTTAACATAAAGCATTAATTGTAGCCTTGTCTTTTAAGAATGGCATAACATAACATTTATTAGGGAAACTTTGTACTTTCATTGATTACTTCAAACAAGATTAAGTCACGACTACAATTACTTGTAGTTGAGATAAGAAAATACAAGATACTACTAATAATAAAATTATAAACAGCAAGGTTACTAACCCTTAGAAGAGGAGCTCCATTCATTTGCTTAAGCTTATAGCTTCTAAGTTGAATAGCCTTAGCCATCCTACCTCTTTACTCTTATTGACTTCCCACTTACAAAGAACTAAGTCACCCTTTTTAAAAAGTCACACTCTTATGTGTCTATTGTGGTATTGAGTTATTTTTTATTGGTTTCCTTCAATAGGTCTAGTTTAATCCTAAGTTTCTCTTTATTATTCTCTTTTTAAAGTTTCATAATGATAGATAGGTTATCTCACTAGCCATAAACTTTGTTTTGAAAGTTAGGACAAAATAAAGCCTTCCTAATAATTGTTTTTGGAGTGGTGTAGTAAGCCTATAAGACAACAAGCAATTCATCTATCCACTCTCCTTTGGACTTGCCAAGTCTCTTTTTCAAGTCTTGGATGATAGATATTGTTTACTTTTACTTGTCCATTTTTTTAAAGATGTTTGATCGTTGCAAACTTTAGGCAAATACTTAATTGCTCATAAAAGCTTATGAATTTAATATTGTCAAATTATTTTCCACTATAATGATACCCAAGGAATTACAAACTTGCATATAATGGTCTTTTAGACAAAGTTCCATACAATGTCCTATGTTATTAAGGCCAAGGGTTCCACTTCTCCCATTTGCTGAAATAATCCACCTTTAAAGTCTACACCCCATTAAGTGAAAGGCCATGAAGCAAGAATTAAGGCAAGTTGGGTGGCTAGTAGTTATGGAAAATTTGCAAATCATTAGCAATTATTAGATTTTCTTACCAATTCTATGGAATCAATTTTCATCATGGCCAATAGAAACCCTATTTTTAATGCTTTAGTTGCCATTACATTTCCACTTTTGTGATTCTTGCATATTCCCTTATAAATCTTTCTCATGACATAATTTCCATACTCCTTAGTTATACATTTTGCAACATAATGTTAAAATACCTTTTATATAGTCTACCATTTAGGAGTGTAAAAGGCTTTGTATTTAATTTTTTTAGCTTCTAACTTAGCTGTCAAGAGTTCTATAATTTAAAGAGATTTGATGACTGGGTCCATCCATGCTAGTCTAACTTATGACTATAACCTCTATTGTATTAGCTAGGTTTGCTATAGTATTTCCATTATGACAAGTCTTTTTTTCTTTTTTGTTCCAAGATAAGTAAAATTTGAAAATCTCATCATCATGCATATTCTTTGTTCTTAGGACCTTTATGAGTTCCATTTAAACACCCACTTTCATAACATTTCATCGGATTTCCTTTACCTTTTACAGGTATTTGCCCTTGATCACTTTAATTACTTCATATTCCTTTATGACTTGTCCCATGACTAGTTAGAAGTCTTTGTGTTCCTTTAAGCTTTTGATCTTAAAGGGCCTTTACTATTTCCAAGGTGGTGAAAATGTTTTATATTCAACTTTGTGGTTTGAAATGGGAAACTAGAACTTTAATAAGTATACAAGGATGAAATTCATAAGCCCTTGGAACATGATTTAAGCTCCACTCCCCTCTTTGTTAAATGACCCATCCACAACCATAGACTAGGGAGTTAAGGCTTGTAAAGTTGTTTTTGCTTAGTTGAAGGTCTTACATTCATTAATAAAGTTAGTTAGTGCTTATCCCTTTATAGCTTTACTTAGTTGGAATTAAGCATTGAACTTTCCCAATTCCATAAAACATTATAGCATCCTTCTTGCTACATTAAGCTTTCACAAGATTAGCCTTAAGGGTTAATTTGTAAGGACAATAATCATATAAGCTTGGAAGTAGGGTTTGAGTTTCTTGGTCAAAATGATGAAAGTCAATGCTACTTTATCAATCTTATTACATTATAACTTAGCAACTTGCAAGACCTTACTAACACAATATACCAATTCCTAGATAGAACCCTCTTCACATATAAGAATAAAGATAACCATAAAAGCTCTTACTATTAAGTGAAATAAATGGATCCTAGTTAAGAATAGGTTTACTAAGGAGCTGGGTGAAAGCCAAATAAGTCTTTAATTCATTAAAGGCTTGTCATATTCTTTAATCAATTAGAAACTAGGTGCTTTTTTCAATATTTGGAAAAAAAAATGAAGTTGCTTGTCCACAAATCTTGAAATCAACCTTTTTAGGCATGTTAGCATACTTCTTAAAACTTGGACTTTACTTATGCTTGTTAGGGATCATAAGTTTTGGATGACTGTTATTTTTTTCAAGCTATTCTTTATAGGAGATAAGAAAACCCAATAACTTACTAGACGATACCTTAAAGGAACACTTGGTAGGACTTAATGTTATGAAAGTTCAAAGTGTCAAAAGTTCTCTAGAGGTTGGCTAAATGATTTAAGGAAGTTCTACTTTTAATGAACATGTCATCAATATAAATCTCCATATTTCTATCTATCTGGTGTTTGAACATCTTGTTAACTAGGTATTAATAGTAGCACCCTTGTTCTTAAGGTAGAAAGGCATTGATTTATAAAAGTATGTTCCCTTTTCTTTGATGAAAGTAGTTTTGTATTGGTCTATTTTGTGCATTTGGATCTAAGTATATCCAAAGAAAGCATCCATGAATGTCATAAGTTCATGTCCTAAAGTTTTATTAACAAATTGATCAGTGTAAGGAGTGGATGGTTATCTTTCGAGCATGTCTTGTTGAGCTTTGTAAAATTACCATGCATTCTCTATTTGTCATTATGTTTCCTTACCATAGACAACCTTTTGAATGAAATTCACCTAGAATAGTTTGTCCACATCTTTCTCAATGGCAGCTTGTCTCATGGGCATAAATTTTCTCTTATTTTGCTCAACTAGAGAGTTAAGGTTAGTATTTAGTTTATGAGTTGTAACTCACTTAATCGATCTTAGTTATGTTAGCTAGGAGCCAAGCAAAGACATCAACATTGCACCTTAGAAAGTTAATCATTTCCTCCTTAACTAGGTTTGAGCTTTTTTCCAATCTAGATGGTTTTTTTCCTATTTTTTAAGGTTAAGAGAAAATTGTACTAATCTTTTAGCAAGTATTCCCTTCTCTTAAAGTCTTTTTCCTTATGATCAAGGTTCGAGTTCTTAAAGTTGGTTGGTTTACATTTCCCCTTTATCTGGGGTGAGAAATTTTATATTTGGACGTTTGATGGACCAAATAGAATCAAACGTCTTGAGAGTTAGTAACCTTAAGATTGTTTTACAAGAGAATGGAGTTTTGAAAACCCAAATTCCAAGGTTGTATCTATGGATTAGGGTAAGTAGCCAAAGGTGATTGATACATCAATTATACTTTTTGACTGACTGGCTCATTTGAAAATCCATATAATGGATAATGGATGGGTTGTAACATCACTTTTATAAACTTAGTTTTAAGAAAGGCTTTATAATTTGAGAGATCAACTAAGTTTTTGGTGTCTAGCAGTACTTTATATACATTGAAATCATTTATTAAAACATTAATGACTTGGGGGTCATCATAGAGCTACTCAAGACCATTCATGTGTAGGGTTTTCTTATTAATGATGTAATGTTAATTGTTAGGCCCTTGCAATTACGTTAATGACCCTTTTGGTAGGGTAAAGCGAGGGTGGGATGATACTACTCAAGTACCTTACCCTACTCTTCTTTCCTTACAAACTTTTAACATTTTTTTACTTAATAAACTCTTTTATCTCATCTTTTAAATGGTTTCAATAGTCCATGGTATGGCCATGATCATCATGGAAGCAGCATAATTTGATTTGGTCTTATAAGTTTGAAGGGGTAGGGGTATAAAGTCAAAGGGACCATCTAACCAACTTTTTATCTTTGATTTCCATGAAAATGATAGATTTGGAGATAATGAGAGAGAGGTGCATCATGACTAAGACTCCTCAAATTTCTTTTGTTGAAAAAAGGTGTCTTACTTTATTTGTGTTTCAACTTTTACCCTTATTTGTCCCCATCATCTTTTTATTCTTTTAACAATACTTTATGCCATTTCTTACTTTTATTGTATCTTCTACTATAATATACCTTTCCACCCTTTGATTCCTAAAGATAGCCCTACAATCAACGGCCAAATTTAAGTCCTAAAATTTAGGGTCAACGGTCAATAGTCAACAATTAATCTTGACCCTTAAAATTTAGAGTCACAATCAACATTAACTCCTCAACATTAGGGTTGACCTATCATTACCAGTTTTTTCCAATGACCTCTCTGTATCTTAACGACATGCATAACATCAAATTAACTCATACAACCATATGAGATAGTACTGATAACAAATCCAACATTAGCCATCAAAGATGGGTTTAATAGACATGAACTTGGTGAAAGAAGAAAATCTAGATTTGAAGGATTTTGTTGGAACTGTGGTGAGTATGGGCACAAGGCTAATATGTGTTAGAGTAACGGGCTTTTGATGAAGAGGAATGTGAGTCTCTATCTAAAGAGACAATTTCAAGTGAAAAAAAGTCATATTCTACTAAGGAACAAATTTGATTTGTTGGGAGAAATCTATGAAAAATGCGAAAAGATTGGACACATTGTTAAAGATTACTTGACATTACTACCTGATAAATAGTGCAAAGGAGAACACCTACACATGCTCTTAAATTTAGCCAAAGAAAGAAGAGGAACAGAAATGACCACAATTATGGAAGTAGCCTTAAAAGCTTCCAAGAAAGAAAAGTCATAAATCCTAGACAATAATTGCTCTTCACACATGACAGAAGACTCCAAGATGTTGAAGGGAGTAGCAAAATGTGATGGAAGGTCAATCAAATTTGGCAATAATGGTGCTTTAAAGATTAAAGGTGTTGATGCTTTTAATATTAGTGCAAAAAAACTGAAATCAAAGAAAGTGCTTTATGCTGAAGGGCTAAAACATAATCTCATTAATGTTAGCTAGCTTTGTGATGATGGACATGAAGTTACTTTCAATAAGATTGGTTGTATAGTGAAAAGATTAAGAGATAGTGCTGTTCTTACTAAGGGTGGAAGAACAAATGGAAACTTATACCAAATTCCCATAAGCAAAAACACATGCTACATAAGCACCAAAGATGAAAACTTGTTATGGCATAAAAGATTGGGACATCTTAAACAAATGGGGCTGAATTTATATGTTCATCTACCCCTTAGAGGCTGAGGTATCCTTTAACTCCTCTCCCCTTCTATTGTTCTTTAGATTTGTTGTCAAAAGGGGAGATATTTTGCATAAAACCAAAGAGAATATATATTGATTAAAAAGGGAGTAGATTGATGAATAAAAGGAGAGAAACTGTCAAAGGGGAGAAGCAGAAAAAAAAAAGGGAATTAAAAATTGTTCCCAATTAAATGAGATACATGTTTTAGAGAGAGCTGTGAATGTCTGTGAATGTCAAAGGTTGTTATATGTGCATTGTTGGATTTAATGTGTTGCCAACAAATCCAAAGGGGGAGATTGTTGAGCCCATCTTTAATGGCTAATGTTAGATTTGTTGTCAATAGCATCTCACATTATTAATCATGTTGATTTGATATTTTGAATGTCATTGAAATGCATAAAAGTCATTGGGCAAAAGTAGTGATGGCAGGTTAACCCTGAAGTTAATGAGTCAATGTTAACTGTTAACTCTAAATTTTACCAATTAAATTTGGCCATTGATTGTAGGACAACCTTTGGGAATCAATGCTAGTCGTTAACAAGTGTGTAACCCTAATCTCAAGGCTTTATAAATAACTTTATACATCTTGCAAGACATGTGTGTGTGCTATAGAATTTTAAGAGAAAATGGTAAACCTAAAGGTAACCACAAAGAGAGAGGTAGCCACCCAAGAGGGAATGATCGACCAAGGTAAATAAGGCAAACACTGAGGAAAGAGCAGCTGGCCAAGGAGGGTGTAGCAGTAACTAGGCAAGAAAATTGCAGCCAAGAGAGGTGTAGCACCAAGAAGAGGTGTAATCGGCCAACAAAGGTGTAACACCAAAAAGAGAAAAACGTGTTGCAGCCACACCAAAGAGAGAAAATGGTGCAGCAGCCACCCTAAGGAGAGAAGAATGTGCAATAACCACACCAAACGAAAAACTAAGATGCGCAGCAGCCACACCAAAGAAAGAAAAAGGCAACAATTGACCAAACCAAAGGGAGAAGGAGTTATAGCAACCTCCCAAGGAATCCTACAATTGTAGTAATGAAACCATCAAACTGCAGTAGGTAACACCCACAACACATCCTACACAACACTAGCAGCAGCTTATAACACCAACAATAGTCCGTAACACCAGCAGTAGCCCCTCACACTAGCAGTAACCCCCAACACTAGCAGCAGTCCACAACACTAGCAGTAATTACAACACCTTCAGCAAGCAATAGCAATAATACTAGTAAGTGCAGCAATAAGCATAACTAGCATCAATAATTGTAGTACCAACAACAAGCAATAGCTATAAGAGCAAGCAATAAACCAAGGAAAAACCAGTAGCTTGTAGGCATAACCATTAGCAAGCAATAGCAATAAGGGCAAGTAGCAAACCAAGGTGAAACCAGCAACTAGCAAGCAAGACCAGCAATAGCATAACCTATAACAACACGTCCAGCAGATTGTAGCAAGCAGTAATAGTTGCAAGTGCTAGCACAACTAGTAAAGGCAACAAGTGTAGGCATAACCAGCATGTGCAGCAAGTCTAGGCACAACCAGCAAATACAACAAATGCAAGCATGACCAGGCACAACATGTAGAACTAGTAGTAGGTGAATCACAACTAGCAAATTGCAACAAGCACAACCAATAGCAGGTAACAAGTGTAGGCACAACTAGCAAGTGCAGGCATGACCAACAACAAGTCTAATAGCTTACAACAGCAAAGGAGAAAATGTACCCTAACAACATGTCTAGCAGCTTACAGCAACAGAGAAGAAAATGTGCACTAGCAACAAGGGAAGAAACCTACCAAGGCAATAGATGAGGAAACCTACCAAGTCAATTGGTGAGGTAGCACTAGTAGTAGAGGAAGAAACTTGTCAGGGCAGTAACTAAGGCAACCTACTAAGGCAATAGGTGAGAAAACCTACCAAGGTAGCTTATGAGGTAGCACCAATAGCAGAGGAAGAAACCTACCAAGGCAACAAGTGAGGTAGCAGAGGAAGAGAACCTGCAAAGGCCAAATAAGGCAGCACCAATAGTAGAAGGAGAAAACCTACCAAGGTAGCAGGAGAGATAGCACCAATAATAGAGGAGAAATCCTACTGAGGCAACAAGTAAGGTAACACCGGAAGCACAGGGAGAGAACTTGCAACGAAGATAATTGGCAACAGAGAGAACCGGTAAGGGGAGAAAACCTGTAGCAGAGATAACTTGCAATGGAGATATCCTACAGAGAAGAGACCGACAAAGCTTAAGTAAAGATTAGTAGTGATAAAGGAGAAGATCCGCATTTTGCACTAGCAACTTGTGCACATTAAGTGATCTTCCTCAAGAAAATGTTAGTTATAAACCTTTTAATAATCTTGTTGAAAAAGGGTGGGATGCCCTTGGAGTGATCAGGAGATCAGTTCGTTAAGTGATCGAAAGATCATCTCATCTAGTAATTGAGAGATCAAACCTTTGAGTGATTAGGAGATTAACTCAATAATCAGGAGATCATTATAAGTGGTTAAGGAGTGATCCTTCCACTAGTGGTTAAGAAGTGATCCTTTCACATATAACTATATCCCTTGATAACAAGAGTGGATTATGTGATTTAGGAGTGATCCTATCACACCGTGGATGTAGTTCACATATTGTAGGTGAACCACATAAAATCTTTGTGTGTTCTCTAGTGTTTACATTTAATTGATATCTATATGGTCGCTCTCACATAAAGAAGAGAGATAAAACATTTGATTGTTAACTCTAACATGTCACAGAGGTTAATCCGGAAAGATTTGTAAAAAGTGAGCATCTCACACTGATTCACCTCCTTTCCCTCTTAGTGTGAGACCTAAGAAGGTCCTCATCAATGAGTCTTTTGTTTGATAGAATTCAATAAATTAAAACTACCTAATGTATATTGACATGCATATTGCAATGAAATTAATGTTTGGTGAATGATTCCTAATAATGTAATAAAAAGCCTTACTACTATGCAATTAGGTGATGATCTAAGGTTTGCAACAATGAACTAATCGATTGTAATAATTCATTTATTTGATGGGCTAAATAATGTGCATCTTATAATGAAATCAATAATTAATGTTGACATTTAAGATAATTTCATAATTCTTTTAAGTAACTAAATCATTATAATAAAAGGATCAATCTTATTAGTCAAAAATGAAGTGATGATCTTATCTTTTAGTTATTGAACCATTTTATCCACGTAAAAAAATCTAATCAAGATAAATGACTCATTTTTTTGATAAAATTCAACGAATTTAGGCTACCTAAGTTTTATTGACATGTTCAATGTAGACATGAATTTTAATTGTAATATCATTTTATATGAACGTTCTCATGCAACAAAAAAGGTCTTATTACCAATGGATTAGGTTATGAACTCAAGTTTCAAATAATGAACAATTCTCTCTTTGTATGGAAAGCTTCTTAAGAGCACCTTGCAATGAAATCAATTCTTAGCATATACATTTTTGTTCATTTCATCTTTTCATTGAATGAATGATGTCATAAAACAAAAGGATGAGTCCTATTAGCTAGAAATAAAGTGATAATTTTATCTTTTAGTTAATGAAACATTTTATCCACGTACAAAAGGCCAATTAAGATCAATAACTCCTTTGTTTGATAAAATTCAATAAATTTAAACAACTTAAGGTGTATTATCATTCATGTCATAATGAAATTCATGCTTAATGTGCAGAAGGATATTAATAATATGATCATTTTTTATGAATAACTTCTCACAACAAAAGAAGAAGCCTTATTACCAAGATATAAGTGGCAGTCTCCAGTTTCAAGAAATGAATGATTTTCTCCCAATAAAGAAAGTTAATTAAGAGCAAAAACTCTATTATTTAATGGATTTCAACAAATTTAGACTACTCAAGCCATAATTGTAATTAATTTACAATTAAATTACAACTAATTTGTCTTTCAATCATAATTAAAGTTGTATTTATACACTAAAACAAAAGCAAAAAGGCAAAATAAATAAAAAGAAAAAAAGGGATTATGGTCCAAGTACAAATCCATTTAAAAGAAAAACCTAACTCTTTATAAACAATGAAAGAAGGGGAAGATAAGTATCTTTCAAGACCAAGGTCCAACACAATAAGTTTGAAGGTATAGTCACAAATTTGAAAGAAAGTCCATGACCTAAAAGGAAAACAAACTAAGGGACTACAACCATAGTTCAATTACAAGACAGCAATGCTTGTATACATTATATTGGGCCATCTAATGACCTAATTTTGTTCAATCCAAGAATAGTAAAATAGAAAATTTTAGCAGCTCAAATTATAGTTTAGACACCATTTAGCCCACTAAATTAGCAAAATTTAGTGTAGTAATAAACATATCAATTAGTTTCATGATTCATACTACACTTAACAACATTCATCTTGAAATAAAATCATTGGTTGATGTAAACATTTAAGTTAATTTCACAATTCCTTTGTTTGAATAACTTATTGGAATGAAAGGATAAGGTTTATTAGATAGAAAATAAAGTGATGGTCACATCTTTCATGTAATGAATTATTCTATCCAAGTAAGAAAAGTGCATCAAGATAATTAACTCTTTGTTTGATGGAATTCAATTAAACTAAACAACCATGGTAAAGAAAACTAATAAAAAGCAATAGCTTCATTATTTAATGGGTTGCAATAGATTTAGAGTATCTAATGCTTAATAATGTGTAGTTGGAAAAGAAAGCATTGGTTGGTGTAGAAATTTAATATAATTTCATGATTCTTTTGTTTGAATGAGTCCTTTGAAGTGATAGCCTCTTCATTTTAGTAATGAATAATTTTATCCATGTAAGAAAAGTTAATTAAGATAAATGACACACTTGTTTGATGGAATTCATTGGATTCAGATGATCTAACATGTCTTAGCATACAAGTCATAGTTAAATTAATGTTTAATGTAGACATAGATGATAATTGGATGATCATTTTGTCTAAATGATTCCTCATAACAAAACAAGATGCCATATTGCCAAATAATAAAGTTTCAAGCAATTAACAATTTAATAGGGTTAAGAAAGCTAATCAAGAGCAATAACTCCTTTATTTCAAGGACTTAAAGTAGATTTAAACTACCTAAAACAGAGTAGCATACATCTTGCAATGAAATAAGTGATGAATGTAGACATTGAAATTAATTTCATGATTCCTTTCCTTGAATGACTTGATGGAATAAAGGTGTTGTTCCCATGGGTTGTAATTGTTGTCAACTAGCTTTACGTGTGCAAGTAAATTGAAGCCACGCAGAAGGGCAAAAAGGTAAAACAACACAGAAGGGCAAGAAAGTAAATTCACTGCGTAAGCCCTATTAAGGTTTCATGGAGTAGAGTATATAATGGTCTTGAAAGACAAAGAACAGGGTGTCGCCAATATTGAGTATTCAGCAAAACCTAGACAACCGACCAACCAAAGAGAACACCAAACCTTACACGGAAGAACACCAAACCTTACACGGAAGAACACCACTAGCAAGGACGAACAAAGTAAACAGTGCATTAAATGGACGAAGACAGTGAACAGTGCAATAGTGAACAGTATTTGTAGTGAAGCCATCATCGCAGATAGGAGAGAAACGGACATAATGATGAGACCAAATCTGAGCTAGAACAGGTGAGACAAGACCAGATCAAGAATAGGTGAGAGAGCTTCGGCGGCTAGACGTTGGTAGAGAGAGAAACAATCTGTCAAAAAAACAAAGAAATGGGTCAATGGGACAGAAAACCGAGTGACAGCTAAACAGGGCTGGATGGCAGGACGAAGAAAAGCGGACCATCGACAAAAAAGGGAGGAAATTCGGCCAAGTGGGTGAACAAAAAAGAGAAATCCAGTGAGAAAAGAGAGAAATCTGACGGTAAGAGAGAGAAATCCGACTGGACAATGACAGAGAAACAGACAAGTGAGCCGTGAGACAGTAAGATTGTGAGACAAGGAGACAGGTAAGACTGTAAGACAGTGAAAGCAGGAATTGTGTGAAACAACGTAGAAAAGAAATTCGGCAAAGCACGTAAAGAACTCAACGTATTTCCAGATTTCTTCAAGAGAGGTTAGAGAGCATTGCGGTGAACTTCAAAGCGGCAGTGCAGCAGCCTTTCAATTCAACAGAGGCAAGATAAGCTAGAAGAAGGGTAGACACAGTAAGTGACACTCTTTTTATTGTACTTGCTTAGTAATTGCAATAGTGAAAGGAGCAGAGAATTAAAGACATCCATTGTAACCTGTATTTACAAGTATAGTGGATAGTCTCAGTAGAGGAAGAGTCCCTACCATCGTGGATGTACATCACATTGACGAAACCATGTAAATCTCGTGTGTCCTTAATTTACTTTATGTTCTGTATTTTGAATTGAGTTGTGAACGCAGCTAAAGTATCAGCCAACCCATAACCTAACAAAGACCTAAACAAGAACATCTGTATTGTCTATTAGGCAAGGTAGAAAGGTGACTTTAAGGACTATTATGATTAGTAGGTAGTAATAGATCTACCTTAGTCGAATCTAAGAAAGAGTTCGCTTTTAAAAAGAGGTTAAAGTTGTTCACCTACCTGCAAATTGCGAATTGTGGTGATACTGATTCACCCCCTCTCTCAGTATCACAAACTATTATATCCTAGGAAGAAGTCGGGAACTTCAATTGGTATCAGAGCCCGGCTCACCAGTTTGAAGCTTAACAGCTTGGTGTACTAGTTTGAAGGGATCTAGAAGTTTGACTTGTTCAACATACTGAGAAATGGAAGCTGGTACCAACACTAGCACCACTTACAACAAGTAGGTTCTAATCTTCAACGGAACCAACTACCATATATGGAGAGCAAGAATGCAAGTGGTATTTGCAACCATGGACATAAACGTGGTGAAATGCATACAAGAGGATTTTGTGGCTCTGAAAGAAGGTAAAGACCCAACCCCAGAGGAGTTAAGGCAGTTTGAGATAAATGGGAAGGCCTCAAACGTCATCATTTTAGCATTGATAGATGCTGAGTATGCAAAAGTGATGGACTGAAAATCTATTAAGGAGATATAGGACATATTGTAGAAAATCTATGAAGGTGATGGCAGAATGAAGGAGGCTAAGCTTCAAGTGTTCAAGGAGAGATATGAATCTCTAAGAATGCAAAAGAATGAAACAGTCCAAGAGTTCTTCACTAGGGTTATTGATGCTGTGAACGACCTGAGAAGTCATGGGAAGAACAAGAAGGACTCATCTGTTATGAAGAAGATTCTGAGAATTCTGCCTGAGAGATTTGCCTCAAAGGTAGCAACCATAGAGGAGAGTAGAGATCTCAATTCTGTCTTTGCATGATCTCCAGTGCAATCTTATTGCATATGAGATGAGGATAAAGTCAGCTGAAAGCTTTGCAACAACAAAGGTATCAAAGGAGGTAGCTTTCAAAGCTATGAAGCACTTGAAGATAAAAGAAGAGAAAGAATCATCCAGTGAGGAGGATGATGATGAGGATGAGGAAGAAAGTGAAGGTGAAGTATTGGCTTATTTCACAAAGAAATTCAAAAAAGGGTCTAAGAAGGGAAAAGGACAATTGGCCTTGAGATGTTATCATTGTAAGAAGACTGGACACTTTGCTTCTAAGTGCAAAGTGAAGCTTGATGATGAAGATGAGGATGATGATGATGAGCTGAATTCAAGATGGAGAAGATCACCATTCAAATGATGATGAGGTGAATTCAAGATGGATGCACTTCACACATGACGGGAGACAAGAGTAAATTGTCAAAGCTAAACAAATCAAGAGAAGGTAGAGTCAAGTTTGGCAATGATGATTTACTCAACATCAGTGGTCAGGGGTCAGTAAAAGTTTGAAAAGGAAAGTTGAAAGATGTTTTGCATGTTAAAGGACTCAGATATAATCTAACATCTGTCAGCCAATTATGTAATGACGACCACAAAGTGATATTCACAAAAACAGGTTGCTAGGTAAAAAGTAAAGAAGGCAATACTGTTGCAACCAGGAAGAGAACAGCTGGAAATTTATATGTGACTGATAAGGACAAGATAAGCAGCTGTTTACTTACCAAAGGAGAAAAAAATCATCTCTAGCATAAAAGGTTGGGACACTTATCACAAAAGAACATGAGGAAGCTGACCACTACTCATGCAATCAGAGACAATCCCAACCTCAGGAGAGAGAAAGAGTATGTTTGCTCAGCATGCTCTAAAGGAAAACATGCCAAAAAGCAGTACAAGACCAAAGAGTTCAATTTTGAAGCAATGCTTGACATTGTACATACTGATTTGTGTGGACCGATGAGGACGAAAGGGTTGAAAGGTGAGAGGTACTTCATTTTATTTGTTGATGATTATTCGAGAAGGACCTATCTCATGCACCTTAAAAAGTTAGAAGTTTTGAATTGCTTCAAGAGATACAGAAGATTGGCTGAAAATGAGAGTGGAAGAAAGATCAAAGTATTGAGGTCAGATCAAGCCATTGAATTTACAAATAAAGCTTTTGAAGATTATCTTGAGAAGCATGGAATTTATCATCAAATGGCAGCAATAAGAACACCTCAACAAAATGGGGTGGTAGAGAGGAAAAATAGAGTTGTGGTTGAAATGGCAAGGACTCTACTGTTGGAATCCAAGCTTTACACAAGATTCTGGACAAAAGCAACATTTACAACCGTGCATCTACTAAACAGACTATTACTAAGGCCTAATACTGATAAGACCTCATATGAGCTATAGAGTGAGAAGAAGACAATAACCAAGTATCTCAGATTCTTTGGCAGCCCATGTTTTATGAAGAATAAGGAGCAAAACTTGGAAAAATTCAACGCTAGGTCTGATAAAGGCATCTTTGTGGGATACTCAGCAAAGACAAAAAGTTACAGAGTTTTCCTACATAAGCTGGGAAAAGTGATCACTTCCAGTGATGTGAGAATAGATGAGAACTGGAAAATAATGCAGAATGGAGAAACTAAGGACAAAGAAGAAGATGACTTCAATGTGGATAAGGAATTAGACCAACCTGAAGAAAATGAACAAGAAGTAAGTTCAGACTCGAAGAAAAGTGAGTCTGAAGATGAAGAAAGAGATCCTCTTGCAATTAAGACGAGGCAAGGTAGAAGGACAAAGAAAACACGGATCAGTGCTCATCAAGAAGATCAGATCATAGGTGACCCATCAGCAGGAGTTACAACAAGAAGAAGAATTATGGGAGCTACTGCTTTACTCTCACAAGTTGAACTTAAATCTGTTGAAGAGGCTATTCAAGACAAAGCCTAGGTCAAAGCTATTAATGAAGAGCTAGATCAAATTGAGAAGAATGATACATGGGAGCTAGTTCCAAGACCTACTAACAAAAATGTCATAGGAACGAAATGGGTGTTTAGGAATAAACAAAATGAAGATGGCAAGGTGGTGAGGAACAAAGCCAGGCTGGTTTGCAAAGGCTACATGCAGATAAGAGGTGTAGATGTTGATGAAACTTTTGCACCAGTAGCAAGGTTAGAAACTATCAGAATGTTCCTAGCTTTGGAGCACACATGAGGTATAAAGTCTATTAGATGGATGTGAAATCTGTCTTCCTAAATGGGCTCCTGAAAGAAGAGGTGTATATTGAACAACCTGATGGAGTACAAATCAATGAGGATGAGAATCACGTGTGCAAAGAATCCTAAGGTACCTCAAAGGAACATTAGAAATGGGTTTGTGGTATCCAGCCATGGATTTTGTTAAACTACAAGCATACACTAATGCAAACTAGGCAGGAAGTATAGATGACAAAAAATCAACTAGTGGCTGCAGCTTCTACTTAGGTTCAAAGTGTGTTGCATGGTTAAGTAGAAAGTAGAAAAGTGTTGCTTTGAGCACAGCTAAGGCGGAGTATATGGCTGCTTGTGCAGCATGTACACAGGGGTGTTGGATGCTAAAACAATTAGCAGACTTGGATGTTGAAGTGAAGTTACCAGTAAGTGTACTTTGTGATAATCAAAATGCTATTGATTTCAGCAAGAATCCAGTTCAACATTCGAGGAGCAAACATATTGACATTTGGTATCACTTCATCAAAGATCAAGTGGAACAGGATACAATTCAATTGGAGTATGTTGGCACTAAAGATCAAATTTCAGATATCCTAACTAAACCTCTGTCCACAGAGTTGTTTGAAAAGCATAGATTGAGTCTATCTATGCAGATGCCTCCTCAAGCCTGAAGTACAGGTGAATCCACCATCTTTACTTTGTGAGTTTTTCATATTTGTAATTGGTTGGCAAAGGGGGAGAAAAGCAACAGTGCAGGGGCAGCTGTTAATAAAGGGGGAGTGCATATTTAGGGGGAGTTGAAGTTGCAATTGCTGTATGATAGCATTTATTATAAGTGTTGCCAACAATTACAAAGTGGGAGATTGTTGTTCCCACAACCTTGTATGGGTTGTAATTGTTGTCAACTAGTTTTACGTGTGTAAATAAATTGAAGCCACGTGGAAGGGTAAAAAGGTAAAACCACACAGAAGGGCAAGAAAGTAAATTCACTGCGTAAGCCCTATAAGGGTTTCATGGAGTAGAGTATATAATGGTCTTGAAAGACAAAGAACAAGGTGTTGGCAATATTAAGTATTCAGCAAAACCTAGACAACCGACCAACCAAAGAGAATACCAAACCCTACACGGAAGAACACCACTAGCAAGGATGAACAGAGTAAACAGTGTATTCGAAGGACGAAAACAACGAACAGTGCAATAGTGAACAGTATTCATCATGAACAGTGCCGCCAAGTGAACAGTACCGCACAATGAAGCCGTCATCAGAGATAGAAAAGAAATGGACATAATGACAAGACCAGATTGGGAACCGGGGAGATCAGATCCAAGCTAGAACGGGTGAGACGAGACCAGATCGAGAACGGGTGAGAGAGATTCAGCGACTAGACGTTGGTAAAGAGAGAAATAGTCGGTCAAAAAAACAAAGAAACTGGTTGACGGGAGAGAAAACCGAGTGACGGCTAGACGGGGCTGGACGGCAAGACAAAGAAAAGCGGACCACCAACAGAAAAGGGAGGAAATTCGGCCAAGTGGGTGAATGAAAAAGAGAAATCCGGTCAAGAGAGAAATTTGGTGAGAAGAGAGAGAAATCCGACGAGAAGAGAGAGAACTATGGCAGTAGGAGAGAGAAATTCGATTGGACGATGAGAGAGAAACAGACAGGCGAGCCGTGAGACAAGGAGACGAGTGAGACCGTAAGACAGTAAAAGTAGGAATTGTGTGAAACAACATAGAAAAGAAATTCGGCAAAGCACGTAAAGAACTCAACATATTTCCAGATTTCTTCAAGAGAGGTTAAAAAGCGTTGCGGTAAACTTCAAAGCGGCAGTGCAACAGCCTTTCAATTCAACAGAGGCAAGACAAATTAGAAGAAGGGTAGACACGGTAAGTGACACTCTTTTTATTGTACTTGCTTAGTAATTACAATAGTGAAAGGAGCAAAGAATTAAAGACATTCATTGTAACATGTATTTACAAGTATAGTGGATAGTCTCGGTAGAGGGAGAGTCCCTACCACCGTAGATGTACACGTTGATGGAACTATGTAAATCTCGTGTATCCTTAATTTGCTTTATGTTCTCTATTTTGAATTGAGTTGTGAACGTAGTTAAAGTATCAGCCAACCCATAACCTAACGAAGACCTAAACAAGAACATTCGTATTGTCTATTAGGCAAGGTGTCTGAAAGGTGACTTTGGGGACTATTGTAATTAGTAGGTAGCAATAGATCTACCTTAGTCAAATCTAAAAAAGAGTTCGCTTTTAAGAAGAGGTTGAAGTTGTTCACTTACCTACAAATTGACAATTGTGGTGATACTGATTCACCCTTCTCTTAGTATCACAAACTAGTAGATCCCTAGGGAGAAGTGGGGAACTTCAAAAGGATTAGCCTTATTAGCTAAAAATAAAGTGATGGTTTCATTACTCGAATATGAACCATTTTATCAATAAATGATGAAAACCATAAAGATGATGAGTGGAAGGTTTCAATGGATGCAAGAGGTCCATTGCACATCCCAGAAGGCCCAATAACATGAGCTAGAGCTTCAATGGATGCAAGAGGTCCATCTCACATTCCAAAAGGCCCATTAAAATGAACTAGAGCTTCAATGGATACAAGAGGTCCATTGCACATTCCAAAAGGCCCAATAACATGAGCTAGAGCCAAAAAGATTGAAGAAGCACTAAATGGGCTGATTGAGAACATTTAGGCCAACCAAGCTTCAAATTGTGCAAATTTAAGTTTGATAAAGAGTCCAGGCCTAATTAATATAATTAGACTACTTAATGTTCAGATTAAGTAATAGCATTTACTCCTAAATAAGAGTTTATTGTCTATGTTAGAATTTGTCCATAGTTAGGAATTCCTCTAAGATAACGATTTGTCCTAAGTAGAAATTTGTGCCTCTTTAGGATTGCTATCTTAGCCTATAAATAGGCACCCCTTGTAAACTTTGGAAAAAGATCAGATGACTTTGAATGAAATAGAAAGTAAGGGTTTTTATCTCTCAGTTCTTTTAAGGACTAAAGAATTTATCAAGAGGTACTTCTTCTTGTGTCGTTCCAATTGACTTATCACTCCCAATTCCTTTCTTTTTTGGAGTGTGGCATCCATATCTTTATTAAATAAACTAGGTTCGTGTTTCTTTAAAGGGTAAGTCTAGGGTTTGTGATATTAAACTTTGGTTTAGCTTTCCTAGTTCTTCGATTCCTTGTGTGCATTGGATCCCTAAGTTATATCTTTTTGGGGTTTTCCACATCAATAAAAAAAATGTTAATTAAGATAAATGGCTTTTTTTATATAGAATTTAATTGACTCAGAATACCTATGTCAATGAAATTAGTTGTCAATGCAAAAATAAATGTTAATTGTACGATCATTTTATGTGAGTGACTCCTTACATTAAATTGAGAAGCTTTATTTCGATAAAAGTATACAATGTTTTAAATTCGAAGAAATAAAGAAGGTAAATTGAGTGGTAAAGAACCCATTAGGTAACCTACCTTAGGAACCCTTGAATCAAATTGTTATGTACACCCCTAAAAGCTAAGGAACAAGTTAAATTGATCAGATCAAAACTCTAAGGAAACTAAGTCCTAAAATCCTCAATCTTAAGACACTACAAAGGTTGATCACTCCTTTAATAAACCAAGACAATGTATTTTTCCAAAAACATAGGAAAGTAAAGCAAAGCTTGTTGAAAAATATCTTAATATTATTGATTCTCATTTTTCATAGTTGCAACCTTTATATAGGCATGTAAACATCACAATCCTATAAAGAAAAGGTGTTTCTTAACATACCTATATAGTAAAAACCTTAAATACAAGAGATTCCTTTAATTAAGGAATACAAATTTACCTTGATGTTTGAATCTTTAAAAAGACTATAACTAATGACAGCTAGGTATAAAAGTTAAAGTAAAAACCTTAACTAATGTATTAAGACTTGATTAAAACTATAAACCTAAATAAACCTAGGAATTTAAGCCTTTTTACATGTATATTTCACCTTAATTTAAAATCTAACAACCTAAAACAAAAAAAAAACCTTTAATACAACTTAGTATACGTATTAACCTAAAACAAAAACAAACATTTTAATATAACTTACAATGTGGATCGAGCCTTTCTTTAACATACAACTTGGACTTATATCATGAACTTCAAACTTTTTTCTTTAAGTTTTAAGTCTTGTCCATCATCTTGCACATAAATATAAATGATTATCTTTGGTATAACATTAGAAACTTTTAGAACAATCTTAAAATCTTCTAAAATAACCTCTTTGTCATATAACTCAATGATTAAGTCTTGTAAAGCCTTTTTCATCCTCTCATTGGACCATTGATTCCTTGCAAACGATCTTGGGAATACTTGCTTTATTGCACTTGATCAACATCTTGTTCCCCATCATTAAAAGTAATAGTTTTTTTATTTAATGAACTTTAATGGTTTTAGATTATTCAAAACTTAATAACTTAAGTCTAAAAATGAAATCATTAGTTAATGTAGACATTTTTAGCTAGAAATGAAGTGACAAGTCCAATTTTAGGTAACAAAACATTTTATGTAAGAAAAGATAATTATAATAAATGATTCATTTATTTGATAAAATTTAGGTTTAGATTACCCATTGTGTATTCAAATGCATGCCATAATTGAATTAATATTTGGTGTAAACATGGATGATAATTACATTATCATTTTATGTGAATGATTCTTTATAATATAATGAAAAACCTTATAGCCAGATAACCAAATGATGGCCTCAAGTTTCAAGCAAGTTAATTAAGAGCAATGACTTCATTATTTGAAGGATTTTATTTGATTTAGACTAGCCAAAGTTTTTAAAAAATGTATCTCACAATGAATGAAATTCAATAATTATTTCCTAGTATTAAAAGATAATCCAAAGTAACACAATTCATTGGACTTTAATGGATTCAAACTACATAAAAAAGAAATCCTATTATTGAGTAATCAAAAGAAGGTATCATATTTCAAGCAATGAACTATTCTCTTATAGTTAAAAGATAAAAAGAAAAAGAAAAGATAATCAAAGTAATAGCATGTTTCTTAAATGAATTTCAATCGATTCAAACTATCCAAGGCATTATAATGTGTATCTCATAATAAAATTAATGATTGGTATAGATATTTATGTTAATTTCATAATTTTTTTTATTGACTCTTTAAAACTAAAGAAGAAGCCTTATTAGCTAAAAATAAAGTGATAGTCTTGTCTTTCAGATAATAAACCTTTTTATCCATGTAAAAACAAAATAACTAGTTCAAGATGGATGATTCCTTGGTTAGAATTCACTAGATTCAAACAATGCAAGGTGTATTATCATGCATGTTACAATATAATTAATATTCATTTTAGATGATATAGATTCTGATTATATACAAACATAACACAATAGTAATATTGGTATTAAATCATTCTAACACAAGTTAAAATATTAAAGTTTTGACCTAACGATTATAAAACAACTAAAAACTAGAACTAGAAGATTCATATATCACTTTTAATAACAATAATGTTGAAGAAGATAAGTCTATTAAATCAGCATACTCAAGTATGAAAATTTAGAATTAGTTCTTAAAGAATCAGAAAAATAGCTTATACATTCGAATTCTTACCAATAATAACATACAACAATAAACCAAGAGTTTGATTTATTATCTCAATTTGTCCATTTATTTATTGATGTTAAGTTGTAGAAAAAAAAATTCATTCCAAGCTTACCTTATAATGCCTTCCATAAGTGACTCAAAATTTTGCATCATAGTTTGACACAATACTCTTTAGTACTCTATGTAGGTTAATAATCTTTTTAAAAAAATAAGTTTATGATGCATGTGGCATCATCTATTGTGGTATAAGTAATGAAATGTGTCATCTTTAAAAGCTTATCCACTATAAAAAAAATATATAATCTTGGCCTTTCATGGACTTAGTTAATCCAAGAATAAAAATCCATAAAAATGTTAGTCTAAGATTTACAAGGAATTTTTAAAGGTATATACTTATTATGGGGCAAAACCTTAAACTTAGCTTATCTATATGTAATACACTTGACAAAGACTCTCTCAATATCCTTTTTCATATATAGGCAAAAGAAATGTTTATTCCAAATATCAAAAGTCCTTTAAATGTTAAAGTGTCCCATTAAACCATTCTCATGAGTTTTGGTCACAAATAGTGCTCTTATAAACCCTTAAGGAATACAAAGTTTATTCTCTCTAAACAAATACCCTTCATGTTTATAGAACTTACTAAAAGTAGCTTTCTTAGATGTAGCATACACATCATTAAAATTAGTATCATTAGCATATAAATCAATAATGTGCTCAAACCTTAACAACTTAATGTTTAAAGTGCTAATTAATGAGTGCCTATATGATAATCTGTTAACAACATTTTCCTTACTCGATTTATGTTGAATCATATAAGGAAAAGTTTCAATAAACTCAACCCATTATGCATGTCTCATGTTTAACTTACCTTGCTCTTTTAAGCATTTTAAAGACTCATGATTAGTATGAATTACAAACTCCATATGCCAAAGATATTGTTGTCATGTTTTTAAAGTCCTAACAAATGCATACATTTCTTTATCATTAGTTGGATAATTCAATGTTGTCACACTCAACTTCCTACTAAAGAATGCAATAAGTCATTTCTCTTGCATAAGAACTGCCCTAATTCCAATGTTCAATGTGTCATATTCAATTTCAATTATCTTAGAAAAATTAAGCAAAGTAAGAAGTAGTGTATTACATAACTTAAATCTAAACAAATCAAAAATATCTTGTTGTTCCTTACCCCATTTAAAACCTATACTCTTTTTAATCACCTCAATTAATGATGTAGTTATGGTATTAAAATCCTTAATGAACCTCTTATTAAAATTAGCTAGACCATAAAAACTCCTCACATCAATCACACCTTTAGGTATAGGCCATTCTTAAATATCCATAATATTTTATTTATCAACCTCTATACCGTAAACAGACACAACATAACCTTAGAAAATGACATAATCTTTGCAAAAATCACATTTCCTTAAATTGGCACACAATTTCTCTTTTTCCAATATATTAAGCACACAATGCAAATGTTTAACTTGCTCTTCTAAATTCCTACTATCTATTAATATTTCATCAAAATAAACCACAACGAATTTTCCTAGGAAAGGTGTTAAAACATAATTCATTAATCTCATAAAAGTGTTAAGTACATTAGTCAAACCTATTATCACCTTCCTTCATCCTAATTTAATGATACCCACTCATAAGATCAATTTTAAAGAATATTATCAAGCATATTATCAAGTCTAGGTATAGAATGTCAATACTTAAATATTATTTTGTTAATAGCTCCATAATTGACACATATCCTTCAAGACCTTTCTTTGGTATAAGTAACATTGGCACTACATATAGGTTTATACTCTTCCTTACATGACCCTTCTCCATCAACTCCTTAACTTGCCTTTAAAGTCCCTTTGTATCCTTAAGATTACTTTTATATGCTATCTTGTTGGAAATAGGAGCTCTAAGAATAAAATTAATGTGATGTCCAATCTCTCTCCTTTGTCATAAGCCATTTAGGATCTCTTCAGGGAATACATCATTATGATCCTGCAATAAAAATGAAATAGCAATAGATAAAGATGAATTAAGGTTAGTATTAGAAAAATCCTTGTAAAGGATTAAGATCATTTGCCACTTATTTTGGAAGGTAACCTCTATATCCATTCCTTTTGCATAAACACTCACTTGTTTTCCCTCATTTTTACCCTTTTGAACTAAAGCACTCTTGTGTTTATCACTCTAAAGTGTTTTCACCCTGTTTTTCTCTCCTTCACTTTTTTCTCTCTATTCTCTCTTTCCTTTTAGTCTTTCTCTTTTGTTCACTCTTATAAAGTCTTACTTGGTCATCATACACCTATTTTAATGTCAATGGAACAAGTGTGAATTGTTTTCCATCTATGATGAAAGAATAATGGTTTTCATAACCATTATGCAAAACTTTTTTTATCAAATTACCAAAGATTGTCTAATAACAAATGTCCTGCCTGTACAAGTACAACATTACAAAATACCTCATTTTTATATTTATTATTGGAAAATGGAACCACAATCTATTCAACTACTATAGGTTATATGATCTAAGATTTTTAGTTATAAGTAGACCCAACTTTTTCGCTAACTCTGTGCTAACTATATTAGTACAACTACTCTCAACTATGATCAAGTTATAATTTTGTATCTTATATGATGAGGATCATTTTAGGTCTCATACTGAGAGGGGAGGTAAATCAGTGTGAGATATGCGCTTTTTACAAATTGATTTGGATTTAACCTCTATGGCTTGTTAGAGTTAATAATCTAATTTTTATCTTTTTTTTTTATGTGAGCGCAACAATACAAATATAAATTAATGCACAAGTACCAAGCACACGTTAATTTTTACCACAATGTGTGAGCTATGTCCATAATGTGATAAGATCCATCTTAAATCATACAATCCACTATTGTTATCAAGGGATACATTTTGGTTGTAGAATGATCACTCCTTAACTATTTGTGAAAGGATCACTCCTTAACCACTTACATTGATTTTCTAATCAAGGAGTTGATCTCCCGATCACTCCAAGGGTATCCCACCCTATTGTTTACCAAATTATCAAGAGTTTATGGAAAAACCTTTCCTCGATAACGATCACTCAATGTGTACAAGCTATTAAAGCAGAATATGGATCTTCTCCTTCCTTCATTGTTGATGCTGCCTCACTTGCTACCTTGGTAGGATCTCTCCTCTATTGTTGGGCACGTTTTCTCTTCAACTGCTGCAAGCTACTGGACTTACTATTGGGCACACTTTCTCCTTGGTTGCTACAAGTTACCAAACTTACTACCGAGTATGTTTCCTCCTCTACTATTACAAGTTGCTAGACCTTCTGTCAGGCACACTTTCTCCTTTTGCTACTACAAGTTACTGGACCTGCTGCTATTGTTGCCTGCACGCACTACTGTTGCTGCCTACACATTCTATTATTGCTACTAGCATACACTGTTATTACTATCCACACTTGCTGTAAACGCTGTCCGTACGCACTGTCACTACTGTCCACACGTGCTACTAATGTTGTCTGTACACACTACTGTTGTTGTCTGCACGCATTGCTAAGACAGTCCATATAAGCTGTTGCATCTGTTTGTTGCTATCTGTGTGTGCTATAATGCTATTAGCATGCATTATCACTATTGCCTACTATCCACATGTGTTATGCCTGCTATCCACACTTCTGTTGTTCGCACACACTGCACCTATTGTCTACGTGCACTGTGCCTACTGTTTGCACACATTGTGCTGTCCACACACACTACTCCTACTATTCACACTCTCTACGCCTTCTGTTTGCACTTTCTATGCCTACTATCTACACTCTTTGCGCCTTCTATCCACGAACATTATGCCTGTTGTTCACACTTTCTACACCGACTGTCTACACACTCTATACCTACTATTCATGCACACTATAGCCACTATCCGAACTCTTTGTGCTTGCTATATGCGCACTTTGTGCACCCACTATCCACATTCGCTGCACACCCACTGTCTGTACTCTCTGTGCCAGCTATCTGCGTGAACTGTGCCCACTATCTACACAAGATATGCCCACTGTCCATACAAGCTAACAGTCACTACCCTCACAAGCTTTACCTACTGTCCACACAAGTTGTGCCTTTTGTTTGCACAAGCTATACCTACTATCTGCACAAACTATGCCTACTGTCTACACGTAGCTGGTGTTTGCACGCACTACAGATGCTATCCACACATGTTATTCCTATTATCTACATGTGTTGCTCTTGTTATTGGCTTGCACTACTGCTGCTGTTCGTGCGCAGTATTACTACTTTCTCACGCTGCTAGTGCTTTCCTAGCGCACTGCAATAGTTTTTCTCGCATTTCTACTGCTCTCCCTATGTGTTGCAGCTATTTTCTCCTACTACTGCTACTCTCCTCACGCACTGTAGCAATTTTCTCCCATTGTTGTTGCTTTCCCTACGTACTACAATAGCTTTCTCATACTACATCAATTTTATTGCACTACTGCTACTCTCCTTACTCACTACAAAAGTTTTCTTGCACTGCCACTATTCTCCCACGCACTACAGTAGATTTCTCATGTAGTTGATGTGTTGTTGCTATTTACCCTGCGTATTACAGTAGATTTCTCACACAACTATTGCTCTCCCCGCATGCTGTTGTAAATTTCTTGCACCATTATTACTCTCCCTACGTGATGCAATAGTTTTCTCGTGTCGCTACTAGTTTGCTAGTTAATTCCTGGACCTGCTGCTACACTTTCTATAAGTGGCTGCTGATTTTTGGACCTACTGTTGCACATTCTGATTTTTTTTGCTTGATTCCAAGGTGTGCTTCTGTTGCTAGGAAGCCTCTTGAAGTGCTACTAGTGTTGGTATACCCTTATGGATATACAGGGATATATGCTTCTACTGCTAGTATATCTCATGGACATGCAAGAACATGCTATTGCTGCTAGTATACCCTTTTGGACCTACTGCTGTTGTTAGGAAGCCTCCTGGACATGTTGTTGCTCTCTTCTTGGCTAGCTACCTTGCCTTCTTTCCTTGGTGGCTACTGCACTCTCCTTGGCCACCTGCCCCTTGCTTTCTTTCATCCTTTCCTTGGCCAGCTGCATTGCTTTCTTTCCTTGGTAGCTTTGCACCTTGCTACTTTGCCATTCACCTCTCTTTTTCCTTAGGTTTGTCGCTTACCTCTCTCTTTGGCTAGCTCTCTTAATTTTCTACAATACTCACCCTTCTTGCAAAACGCCTAAGGGTATTTATCGAGTCTTAAGATTAAGGCTACACAATCATCAATCTTCATCATTAATTCCCACATATTGCCCTACAGTCAACAACTAGATTTGATTCCTAAAATTTAGAGTCAATGGTCAACATTGACTTCCTAAAATTTAGGGTCAATGGTCAACTTGACCCCTAAAATTTAAGGTCACGGTTAATGTTGACTCCTCAATGCTAAGGTTAACCTATCATCACCAATTTCTCCTAATGACCTTACTACATCTTAATGGCGTTCATAATATCAAATCAACACATATAACTATGTGAGATGGTGTTAACAACAAATCCAACATTAGCCATCCAAGATGGGCTCAACATTATACCAAATACCTAGTATGAAAAATATTCTCCTTATACATCTCAATGTCATTTATCTCCATAACTTGTACACTAAGAGTTCTCCTTACCACTAAAGGATTCCCACTATACTCTAAGTACTTTACTCCCTTATCAACATCACTAGCATCTACTAATATGGTATATAAACCTCATCACTAGACTTATTTTTAGTCTTATATTCATCATCCTTTCTAAGGATCATAGACCTTTTATTAAAGTATTGTGGCATTACATGACCTCTACCTAAACCCCTAAAACACTTGATCTCTTTAATTTTCCCTTAGTTGCCCTCGGGTTTATCCTTAAATGTTTCCTTTTTAAGGTTGCCTTCATTAGTCTTACATTTATATGTATTGGTTTTAGGCTTAGGAGTTATCTTTTCTTCTTTCTTCTCCAATTTGACTTCCAAAAAGACAAACCTAAGTTCTAATTATATCTAAAAATGCTCTTTCTTTTAAGCTTATTCTTAACTTTTATGGCAATGTGTACCATATTCTCAAGCTTTACAAAGTGTTGCAATTCTACCATATCAACTATATTTCTATTCAACCCTTAAAGAAACCTAGCTATGGTCACTTCTCTATCTTCCATTACATTTATCCTAGCATAGCAATCTTTATTTATTTATAATACTTTCCACACTTTTAAAACCTTGTATAAGGCTCTGCAACCTATTATACAAATTCCTATAATAGGAACTAAAAACAAACCTTCTCCTCATCACATTCTTTAATTCATCATAAGTTTTTATTAGTCTTTTAAAATTCCTCATTTTAATAATAATCTATCAGTCCCACCATATTATTGCATAATTAGTAAACTCAATCATAACTATATTAACCTTTTTCTCCTTAAAGAAGTTATGATAATCAAATAATAGCTCTACCCTTCTCTATTCGTCTAAGTACACATTTAGGTAAACTTTTCCTAAAAAAGAGGAAACCTTCATTTTAATGTTACTCAAATTTCTATCTACTCATTCCTTCACTCTATTTTGATTATCCTAACCTCTATTATACCTATCATAACTAGTCTCATTGCCTTAGACTCCTTTACCATTCCTATTACCATGTCTTCCTCTAAATCTACCTTTAAAGTTTATATTAGCATTATCACCCTTATCACAATCATCATTGCTATCTTTACCTAAATCATGTTTTAATTGCTCCTTCATAACCCTCTTAACTGGTCTTTTAAGATTTATTTTCAATTCCCCTTTTATTTTATACATCCTTTCTCTAACTTCCTAAAACGTTTTGTTAATCCTATTAAACTTCTGCTATAAGGATTTCATAAATAATTTGAAGTATTGAATAATTATTTTCATCTTTGTATGTGGGAAACTGCCCTTTATACCATTAGACATTATACTTGTGAGATCGTTGGTAAATAAAGAATAAGGTCTCAAAAAACTCACTTCCTCATGTGTTTGCTCTCCACTCAATTAAAATAGTCCTTAACTCTTATGTTTCACACAATGAAATGTAATGCCACACTTTAAAAGCTCTTTCAATAATTTTAGGCAAACTAAATTCAAAACCTCAATATACTGGCCTTAAACCAATCTTTTTAAGTAGTACAATCAAGAAAAGTGATCAACAAAGCCAAAATTTAGCAAAGGTGAATAGAAATAAGAAATGCAATTCATGTGATTACCTTACTAGGACATAAGAACAGTTAATGGGAGCACATGTCAAAGTTTTGAATCACACAAAAACAAATTAAGGTTTAATTTTTTTTCTTTTTTTATTTTGTAATATAAACCCAAAATTTCAAGAAGAATGGCTCTATAATTGATAATTATTAGTTCACTATGCCCACAAACACAAAAGACCCCAATGGCATAAAAAAACACAATTTGATTTTTTAAAACAAATTAACAATCAAATACCAATGAAACAATGTTAGAACAATTAATAGAAAATGTCCAAGCTCTCTTATCTAGTTTTAGTAACTTTTCATTACAGCATAGCGAAAGGGATGCAAATGGTGTTAAATGTTACCTTACAAAATTTAACATGTTTGCTTAAAATATGTGTTAAGTCCATTTTTTTATGGCTAATGGCGGATTTGTTGTCAACACCATCTCATAGGTTATATGTATTGATTTGATGTTGTAAATGTCATTGAGATGTAGTGAGGTTATTGGGAGAATTAGTGATGACAAGTCAACCTTAGCATTGAGGAGTCAATGTTAATCATGACCCTAAATTTTAGGGGTCAAGATTAATTGTTGACCATTGACCTTAAATTTTAGGAAGTCAATGTTGACCATTGACCCTAAATTTTAGGACTCAAATCTGGATGCTAATTGTAAGGCAATATATGGGAATTAATGATAACCATTGATAATCGTGTAGCCCTAATCTCAAGGTTTTATAAATACCCTTATACGTCTTACAAGAAAGGGGTATGCTACAGAATTTTAAGAGAGTTGGCCAAAGGAGAGAGAACGACAAACCTAAAGGCAAAAAGAGGCAACAAGGTAAGCAGCCAAAGATAAAAAGAAAGAGAATAAGGCAGCCAGCCAAGGAAAGTGCAACAACTACCAATGAGAGAAAGAAAGAGGTGAAGCAGTAGCAGAAGGGTCCAACAACCACCAAGGCAATAACTAGTAAAAGATGGAGAAGTAGTAGAAGGGTCCTGCACCAGTAACAAACTTGTAGATAACAGCAGCATGCGAAGATAGCTACAATGCATAGGGATAGTAGCAGCATCGCAAAAAGCTGCAAAACGTATGGATAGCAATAGCAACATGAGCATACAGTAGCAACGCGGATTGTTAGCAATAGTGGGGTGAGCAAACAGCAGCAGTGCAGGCAGATAGTAGTAGCAGTGTGAGTAAATAGCAGCAACGCCCTCGAATAACAAGAATAACACGTGGGGATAGTAGCCGTAGTGTGTACGGACAACAACAACGCGTGCAGACAGAAGCAATAACATATGTGGACAGTAGGAACAGCGTGTGCAATAAGTATAGTAGCACGTGCAGAGTGGGTGCAAACAGTAACAGTAGTGCAAGTGGACAACTGTAGCTACGCGTGCGGACAACAGGAGTAACACATGCAAAATGTGTGCAAATAACTATAGTAGCATGTGTGAACAACATTAGCAATGTGCATAGACAGCAGTAGTAGTGTGTGCGGATAGCATTAGCAATGCACATACACAGTAGCAGCACCACACATGGATAGTAGGAGCAGCACATACGAACAACAACGGCAACGCGTGCGAATAGCATTAGTAGTGTGTACGAATAGCAATGACAATGTGTATAGATAGCATTAGCATTGTGTGCAGGCAACATCGATAGAAGGTGAGACATCATTGATAACGAAGGAAGGAGAAAATTCATATTCTACTTTAGAAGTTTGTACATATTAAATGATCATTTTCTAACAAAGGTTTAACCATAAACTTTTGATAAATTTGTTAAAAAATAGGGTGGAATACCTTTGGAGTGACTGGGAGATCGTTGTAAGTAATTAAGGAGTACTTCTTCCACAAATAATAAAGGAATGATCCTTACACAACATTATTGTATCTATTGATAGTAAGTGTGAATTTCGTAATTTAAGATGGATCCTATTACACCATGGATGTAATTCGCACATTGTAGGTGAATAACGTAAAAATTGTTGTGTGTTTTTAAGTGCTTACACATTGATTTTTTAGTCGTACGATCATGTTCACATAAAGGAGAAAAATAAAAATTAGATCATCAGTTCTAACAAGTTACAAAAGTTAAATCCGAATTAATTTGTAAAAATCATATATCTCACATTGATTCACCTCCTTTTTAGTGTGAAATGTAAAATGGTCCTCATTAATATGCCTAATCTAAGTCTTGTTTTTGCTCTAAAGAAACAAAATGTAAACAATTTTCTCAATCAATAATAAAATTTTTGTTTTTGCTCAAAAATAAAATAGAAAAAAAGTTTCCTAAATATTTATAAAGAATATTGAAACATTTTGTCATTATTAATTTAGGGTAAATTTTTTAATTAGTTATTCAACTCTCTATAAAATTTATGATATGTCTAACATTCACCCTTCTCACTGATCTTTGAATAAAACAACCCAAAAGTGGGATCAAAGAATAAACATTCTTGCATGTTTCATCTTAGATATATAATTAAGGTTAAAAACAGTTTCTATTACTATTGATTAACTAGTTACCCAAAGAATCCAACATGTTACTCGCAAAAATAAGAAGTACGACCTGCCACCGTATCATAGAAAAGGAGTGCGCGATATAATCTTCCCTTCCATTTAATGTAGACTTCGTTAATTTCGGGTTTTGTCATCCATCGTATCCTATTCCTGAATCATCTCCGCTTCCGTCTCTCCAGCAGCAGATTGTTCTGATTTGGGGATTTACAGGCTATTTATTTATTTGCTATTAGAAACTCTACTCCGTCTCATTATCTATCTTATCAACAGATTCAAATTTCATTTTAGCGTTAAAAAATTTTTGCAGCCATGGCTGCCCGAACATGTCAAATCAGGCGTGCAACATATATATATATATATTTATAGAGAGAGAGAAGGCAAGATGTGGACATAACGCAGCCCCTCCTATGCTTGCCCACAAGTAACTTCAAGGGGCCGCATATTGCTTAGTGCCTATATTCGAGACACAGCTTAAATGGCAAACGAGGTCACAGGTATTCTCTGACAATCCTCCATTACGCTTAAATGGAATTACAAGGGAAAAAAATAAAATAAAATAATGAAAATAATAAATCATATCTATTAATACCCCAGCCCCAATAAATAAATAAACAAAAAACATCAAATCTTCTCCACCTGTGTGATATTATTATTACCATGACACCATTCTGTTATAATATGTGATCAAGTGCAACTTTGGATTGATTACCGTAGATGAACTGACCAGTTACCGGTCCAACATAACAGTGGCCTCACTGTTCTGATGTTGGGATTCTTCTTGGTGGTTATGCTGATACACTGCTGCCTGCTGCGGCAGTTCTTTGTTCTCCTGCTGAGCCAGCTCATACACGTCGACCTGACTAGGCTGCATTCGCTGCAAGTGGAACGTCTGACGATTGAGAAGCTGCTGATTGGCATCCATCCCCATCTCTGCAGCAACAACTCTCAGGCAACGGACCTCCGACATCAAGGCTTCATTTAAAGCTGCCAAATCAATCAAAAGCATAAGAATGGAGCTCTCTTTGGCATCAAAGAAGAAAAAACCAAAAAGAAAGATGCCCTTGCAATATGATACAGTTAGTCATGTACAAAGACAAACAAAAATGTGGAACACAACTATCTCTGTCCAGAGTTTTTTTCACCAAAAGATCACTTAGATGAAATATATCAAGGGAGGGCAACAAGCATCCCAACAAACAGCTTACATTCCCTGAAACCAGATAATTCGTATCCTTGGACAATGTCTGATTTCCCCCTTTGGTCAAATCAAATTGACAAATTCCCACAAATTCCAATTGAAGTGTGCAGGTATTTGGCCAGAGAGAGGCAGCCAATGCATAATGCTAACTTTGGATTGCTAGGAATCAGACCACAGAATTATACTAGTTCAGAGATATCTCAAATAAAATTGGTAGAATCATATAAACAATTGCACACTGCATACACGTAATGAAGCAATAACAATTAATTAGTTTCAGAATCAGGATACATTCTTTTGTGGAAACTTACATGGGCTGCTTCCTTACCAGCTTAATCACTTATCGGCTTCTCCAGATCTAACTAGTTGGAGTGCATGAATTTGGAATCTTTCTTAATGCAGTATGTAAGCATATCCATTGACCATCCACTAGTCAAAATATTTTTTCTATAAAACTAATCCCATAGAAGTGGCAACAAACCTTGCAAATCATGAGACAGAAATTATGGTACATGTTACCACAACTTATCATGTTCAATTTCTATGGGGTTCAAAGAATTTTGAAAGAAAATTCAGGCACAAGGAAATCACCCAGCTTGAATATCTCTAGAATTTGTTATTTGGTACATTCATGGTTAAGTAGCATTTTGAAAATGTTCAAGTAATGAAATCACATCTTGTCTAAATTCCATCTGGCCATGGATAAATTGAAATTTGAAATGATAATGGATATGTTAAACTTGATTTCATTATGTGTCATTGACACCTCATATAGAAGGTTGGAAGACATCCATGACAGTAATACTTGCTTCAAATATTCCGACTGTGTCACACACCTCAGATCAAAAGCAAGCGAAATTGGTGTCAATGAGAACCATGGAAGACAGGATACATTGTGAGTTGAAAAAAAAAATACAGGATGCCTCATGAAGCAGCTAAATATGTTTGGTCATGAAGGAATAAACAAGATTCAACACTCATATAAACTGAAGAAATGCTTCTCAGTTGTACCAAAAAAGGTAAAATGAAAACATGATTCCTAGGCTTGGCCTGTAAGATGTTGAACCTGCTGCTCACTAACCAAGCAAACCCATAAGGTGAACTGTTGAATGGCTATTGCCATTGCCTCCGGTATATAATGGAAATGCTGGAAACCAAGGAGGCCACTACCACTCTTGGTGGCCCCTTAGCAAGCCACATTTGAGGGCTATAGAAGCTACCATGACAGTGAAAGGCTTGACTGCTTCAATCAAGCTACTATGCTATCTGTTAAAGTTTAACTTATGATTCATTATGAGACTTCATCCAATAACTTAAGCTTTTAGGCTGAATAGTTTCTTAACATTATATTAAAGCCTTCATGACAAAGAAATCATGAGTTTGAATAATGCCGCTCTTATATTTAACAGTAAATTTCTGAAGCTCAAGAGAGCCTTGTTTGTTCCTGCTTCTAGTCCAGGAGAGCTAAGTTTTGCATGAGGGTTAGAGTTTAATATATAATCCATTCTAAGGCCTCACCTGACAATTTAAGTTTTCAGGTTCAACAACTTAAGTTTTTAGGTTCACAGTTTCCTGACACCATCATTCCAAATTAGGCCACTCTTGCAGCTCTAAGATCTCAAGCACGTATGAGATACACACTAGAAAGTACAAAGATAAGTGAGATCCCTTTTTATCACATAATTGGTGATTCTGTGTAGTTTGCATATGCATGTTGGCCGAGAGAAACAGATATTTAGATGATCCATCCAACTAAATCATATCCATAAAATATGGTTCAATAAGTACTTTTGAGAAAAGGAATCATAATTTTGCACTCTAAAGCCACCCATGGTGGGTGGCCCAAGAAAGGCAATGTTAGTTTAGGTTCATTTTTACAAACCATAAATGGCAGAAAAGCAAGAAGAGAACATACCATCTTTTAGTTGGGCCTGCTGTTCCAATGATTGAAATTGAAGTTTCAACTCATTGTTCTGGCTTGTGAGAGATACAGAATCTCGCTGGATGCATCCAGAAAACATAATGATATTTTGGAAGGAGCATAACAAAATGAAAAATTCCAGATAATATAATGTAGAATCCTTAGTATCCCAGATGCCCACCTCTAATACTGCAACCTGCGCAGACAATGTGGTTGATTCACTCTGTAGAGTTTGTACTTTTTGTTCTAATTCTGACATATACCTCAGTTTCCTCTCTTTAGAGCGTGCAGCTGATAGTCGATTGGCCAAAATCCTGGAATTGATAAATTACATGTGAGTAAAGTCTCAACAATGAAATAATTAGCAAAAATTATGGTGCTAAAACTAGTGCAATCACAACACCTTTTGACACGTTTAGGGTCAAACATAGCAAGCTCAATGAGCTTCTCATTTGCCATGATCTTTCTCAGCTCCATTTCATTAAATTCACCATTCCCAAACTCTAGGTTGAACTTGGCCAATTTTCCATCCCTTGAATTACTAATTGAGACTTGAGTTCCCACAGGAGGAAATTTCATGGACTCATCATCAAGCTGCAAACCTCCCATATAACTATCTATTGAAACACTTCTATAATGACGAACAGACCTTCCAATATCCCCACTAGCATTCCTCTTGAGTCCTTCCCCCTTCTCAGTGAAACTTGTCACCTGCATGTTGTTTAGATATCTTTTTGCTGGACTATCTACTTCATTGTCATTGCCTTCTATCCCATTTATCTTAGAACCACTGGCTTTGCTATCTAAATCCTTATCCTCGGTGCCAGATGAGTTCAATGTATCAATGCTCTCCAAGTTGATGAACTCACTTATCAAGTCATCCCCAACATCCCCTTCAGATTTTCTTCCACCCATCCCTTCAACATTGGTATTACCATTTCTAATCCACTCTGACTCACGTTTCACCAACTCCAAGGTCTTGTCTATCCCAGAATTTTCCCTTCCAGGAACTACCCTACTGTCAATGGGCAACAATTGGTGTGAAGACTGAATCATGGCAGAAAATCCCAATGGAACACTATCACTCATGGACCGCCTATGTCCTCTAGAAGGAGGTAAACTCTCATTAATCCGCAAAGGATTACCTGCTGTCCTTGGAGGGGGAATCTGCATCCCTTGAGAGCCGCCAGGAGGCCTATCTTCATTTCCCTTGAGAGCCGGTCCCCACTCCCTTGAGTGCGCCTGAGACATCAGAGGCGCGGAATCAAAAGGAGACATTGCTGACTGAGATAAGGACCGGGAGTGGGATGGTCTCCGATTCAAGTTCTGGGAAGCAGGTTGCTGAGACGCGGGCCAAGAAGAATTTGGATTATTTGGGTGGGAAGGGGGCATACCGATTGTTTTACAGGCATTGTTCTCGGGACAAAAATTGGGTTTGGGGATTGTAGATGATGGTACAGCATCAAACGGTGATTGATATATTTGCAAGCAGCTGCCACTTTCACTAACACCTTCCATAAGTAAAGGAAATACCCACCCAATTACACTCTACTTCATCTAATTTCACGCATCAATCAATCTCTAAAACCTTAAAACAGAGGAAGAAAGCCAACAAGTGCCAGAAATCAGGAGATTTCAGGACAAAACAAGAAAGCAAAATTCCCAATGAAAAAGAAGAATTTTAGTACAGGGAATATGACAAAAACAAAGGCAACAGCGGGTGCCTATAATACCTGGTCAAGGAAAGGAGAAGGGGTGTGGGGGAATCCTGTCTCTTGGAGGCGAGTTAGCAAAATCGTAAATATGAATTGGGTTTTCTTGGCTCGGGTGAGACTGAGAGAACGGGGTGGGTGGGGTGAGGGGAGAGGGTTTAACTAATTTTCCGAGCAAGAAATGAAAGTCCAATTGATGGCGGCGATTCTCTTGCCAACTATGGCGAGTATCCCATAACAAAGTTTACACACATATTTTGCTGTCCAGAATCAAAGCAAAACTTAAAAATCATCGAAAACCCAATGGGATTTTTGTTTTCTTTGCTTTGATTGTTTTTTTTTTTCTTTAACGTAATATTTTTTTCCTTTTTTTTTATGTGAATAATTAATTAACTAATGATGACTTTATGGTCTGAGGAAGGTCAGTGAATATTCCTTCCCCCCACGCCCCCGAGTCAACTCACCTCAAACCGGCTAGTAAATGGCGCGTGGGACCTGCGGCGTCCGATTTTGAGAATTAAAATAGTATGAAAAGGACTTCTCTTGG
>JAHLGO010000381.1:5285713-5299771 GCA_020615895.1 Ceriops decandra | reverse complement strand
GCGGTGATGGGTTAGGGAATGTCGTTGTACTCGCTCGGGGCCGAAGACTTGGTACGTTAACTCTTTATTGACGGAGGATGAAGAAAGGAATATCTATTACTTAAGAATTTATTAAATATTTTATAGTTGTGGTAATTTATTATATTATTATTATTTATACATTTTATTTTATTATAATTTTTTAAGATTAAATAATTTCTTATTTTGTAATTGAGCTATTCTCTTAGTTGCTTTAAATGTTTATTTAAAATTTTACTTCTATTTAATTTATTTAGTCTATTTTTATAAATAAAATTAAGTTATGTAATTTTTTAGAGAGCCCATTCATGATTATTGACAATTGATATTAAATTTTTAGACAAATTTTAATTCCCATTTATTTTCTTTGAGGTATCGATTCCTATGTAATACTATTTTTGGATGTTGGTTTTCATGTTTATTTTTTGAATTTTTATCTATTTTTTGATTTCATTAGTCCTATATCAATTTTGTATTAAATAAAATATTTGATCTGAAAACCATGCAACAAGCTTTTAAATATATATATTAATTTTTTATTGATCACTGTTGTAATTGCTTGAGGGACCATAACTACACCTGGGATACCTTTGTAGAATGGTAATCTTCGATCTGCTTGATCCCATGAGACATGCATAAAAAAGAAGTCAAAAAGATCAAAAAATTCACTTTTTTCTTAATCATGTCATTACTATTTAATGAAAAACAAGATGCTGATCAAGTGTAACAAAACAAGTATTCTCAAGATTCTTTATAAAAAATTGGTAGCCTAATGATTAAGTCAAAGATAAAAAGGATGAATGAAACTTTACAAGACTTAATTATGGAGATGTATGACAAAGAGGACTAAGTATAATCACTTATCTTTATGTGTAAGATGATGGACAAAGTTTAGAACTTAAAAAAAAAACTTGGAACTCATGATATAAGTTGAAGCTCCCGACTTCTCCCTAAAATCTACTAGTTTGTGATACTGAGAGGGGGGTGAATCAGTATCACCACAATTCACAATTTGCAAGTAAGTGAATAATTTCAAACTTTTTTTAAAAAGTGAACTCTTTATCAGATTCGATTAAGGTAGATCTATTGTTATCTACTAATTACAATATTCCTCAAAGTCACCTTTCATACACCTTGCCTAATAGACAATATGGATGTTTTTGTTTAGGTCTTCGTTAGGTTATTAGTTAGCTGATACTTTAGTTGCGTTCACAATTTAATTTAAAACACAGAACATAAAGCAAATTAAGGACACACGAGATTTGCGTAGTTCCATCAACATGACGTACATCCACGGTAGTAGGGACTCTCCCTCTACTGAGATTATTACTTGTAAACATAAGTTACAATGGATGTCTTTAATTCTTTGCTCCTTTCATTATTGCAATTACTAAGTAAGTATAATACAAAGAGTGTCACTTACTGTGTCTGTCCTTATTCTATCTTGTCTCACCTCTATTGAATTGAAAGGCTGCTGCACTGCCACTTTGAAGTTCACCACAATACTCTCTAAGTTCTCTTGAAGAAATCTAAAAATACGTTGAGTTCTTTACGTACTTCACCAAATTTCTTTTGTACATTGTTTCACACAATTCCTGCTTTCACCGTCTTACAATCTCACCCGTCTCCTTGTCTTATGATCTTACTGTCTCACGGCTCACTTGTTCGTTTCTCTCTCACCATCTAGCCGGATTTCTCTCTCTTCTCATTGGATTTCTCTTTTCCATTCACCCACTTGGATAGATTTCCTCCCTTTTCTACCGTTGGTCTGCTTTTCTTCATCCTGCCGTTCAGCCCCGTCTAGCCGTCATTCTTCTTCCTGCCAACGGTCTCCGATCTAACTGTGTATGATTTTTCTCCTTCTTTTCTCTCTCTTCCCTATTCTGCCATCGGCTCACTTGGTTGGCCGAACCTGGTTTTCTTTCTCTCCTTCCCGTCGACTCTTTCTCTCTCTCGACAATTCTATTTTTGTCGACGGTTGTCTCTCTCTCTTTCGTATCATTCTGTCATCGCCCCCCTTCACCAGCCATTTCAATCAACTCTCTTTTCTACCAGTGGTGTAAGGTTGTCGTGTGCCATGTTGTCTCCTTGCTGACTGTCTCGCTGTTATGTCCGTTTCTCTCTCTTCCAAGCATTTTCTCTCTCTTCGTCCAACTGCTTCACTGTGTGGTTACTGTTCAATCGACAACACTGTTCACTCTTTTCGTCCTTGCCGATGGGGTTCTTCCGTGTAAGATTTGGTGTTCTCTTTGGTTGGTCGATTGTCTAGGTTTTGTTGAATGCTTAATATTGCCAACACTTCTTCTTTTTGTCGTGTATTTAATTGTATTGGCCTTTCCCTATTTTTGTCTTCCAAGGTCTTTATATATCTCTTCCATGCAACCCTAATAAGGCTTATGTGGCCAATTTACATTCTTGCCCTTCCATGTGGATTTACCTTTTTACCCTTCCATGTGACTTTACTTTCTTGTACACTTAAACTTAATTGACAACAATTACAACCCATACAAGGCTGTGGGAACAACAATCTCCCCCTTTGCAATTGTTAACAACACTTATAACAAAAGCCACTATACAACAGTTTCAACTCCCCCTAAATATACACTCCCCCTTTCTTAACAGCTCCCCCTGCACTATTGCTTCTCTCCCCCTTTGCCAACCAATTACAAATCTGAAAAACTTGCAAAGTAGAGATGGAGGATTCACCTGATTTTCAGGCTTAAGGAGGCATTTGCACAGACAGAGTCATTTTGTGCTTTTCAAATAACTTTGTGGACAGAACTTTAGTTAGATCTTGTGGAGCCTCTTCAACAGATTTATGTTTAACTTGTGAGAGTAAAGCAGTAGCTCCCACAATTCTTCTTCTTGTTGTAACTCCTACTGATGGGTCACTTGTGATCTGATTTTCTTGATGAGCACTGGTCCACGTTTTCTTTGGCTTTCTTTCTTGCACAGTCTTAATTACAAGAGGATCTCTTTCTTCATCAATCATATACAAATTTGTAGCTATTCTCTTCCCAGCTGCAACAGTATTGCCTTTTTTACTCTTTACTTGGCAACCTGTTTTTGTGAATATTACCTTATGGTCTTCATTGCATAGTTTGCTGACAGATGTTAGATTATATCTGAGTCCTTTAACGTGCAGAACATCTTTCAGCTTTCCTTTTCTAACTTTTACTGACCCTTGACCATTGATGTTGAGTGAATCATCATTACCAAACTTGACTTTACTTTCTCTTGATTTGTTTAGCTTTGACAATTTACTCTTGTCTGCTGTCATGTGCGAAGTACATCCACTATCAAGAATCCACTGCTTATCCTTGCAATCAGCTTTTAGTGCAATTTCAACTATATTAGCCACCTCCCTTTTTGTTATATATTCCTTCTTTTGAACTAGTTGGAAAATAGCTTTCTCCTTTTTTTCAGCTTTGACTGCACCACTTGTTTTCACTATGCCATTAAGCACCTTCTCTTTCTCAGGGAGAAGTGTCATGCATCACTTGGCATCATCCTGCTCGCACCTTTTACACTGCTCTAAGTCTACCAATATAGCAAATTTGTTCTTTGAAATTACTGGTTTGGGCCTTCACCAACAGTCCTTATTAGTGTGTCCTTACCTTTTATAGTATGTGCAAGAACTCACGACAAGTGTTCTCTTATGGATTCTGTATTGTCTCCCCCTATATGCAACATCGTATCTTCTCAAGTTGGAGACGTATACTAACCTTTTCCACCAGCAGTTAATTGCCTTATGACCCTAAACTCCACAATAAAGGCAGTGACCTTGAAATAGCCTCTTCTTGGGTTTGATCATAGCTTGTCTTCGTCTATTCATCACTTACTATATAGGCAAAGTAGCTGGATTCTTTGCTTGTGTGACTTTCATTTTAGTCACCTTTCTTCTGTTGAGTCGTAGCCTTTACTGACTGACTTTTTTTTTTTTTTTGAGACGTAGCAATTATAGGCTGCTGCTCTTTAACCACATACATCATTTTTGGCCTTGGCTTTGGTTTGATAACTGTCTTTTCTTCTTTAGTTATCTTCACCTAAGTTACAACCTTCTCTTTCAACTTCTGTGGCACATTTTTATTACCTTTAGCCAATGCAGTCTCAGATTGTTGCACTTTCTCTTCATTCTTCTTTCCTTTTGCAGAACTTGTTTCTCCTATCATTTCAAGCTTCTGCAAGTTCTCTTCACTCTTTTTGAGTTGTTGTTAAAGTCTTAGCAACTATATCTTCATTTCTTCAATTTTTGAAGTCCTTGAGCCAAACTCTACTGTAAGGTTTTCATATATTTTAATATGTTCTTCAAATCTTCTCTTCAAGTCAATATGCTCAGCCCTCATTTCATCCTTTTGACTTTTGGCTTCCTCAGACTTAGCTTTAACTTGTTTTATATGGGCCTTCAACCTTCTTATGGTTCTACCCCTTTTAACTATCTCCTTTGGAGCTACTTCCAGTTCAGCTTCAAGATCTGGCTTTTCTTCATCAACCTCCTCTTCCTCTTCAGAGGTTGAGTTACCACCTTATGCTGATGCCATAAAGACATACTCATCTAATGAGTCTTCATCTTCCTCCTCATCAGCTTTTTTTGTCTGACTCATATAACTTTTGAATAAGTCTCTCTTCTTCCTCTGTGGGTTGGCAATCTTTTTACTGGACTTCTTTAATTTGAATGATGATCTTTTCCATCTTGAATTCAGATCATCATCGTCATCCTCATCTTCATCATTAAGCTTCACTTTGCACTTAGAAGCAAAGTGTCCAGTCTTCCCACAACGATAACATCTCAAGGACAACAAATGATTCTTCCTTTTCTCTTATCTTTAAGTGCTTCATAGCTTTGAAAGCTGTATCCTTTGATACCTTCATTGTTGCAGAGCTTTCAGCTAAATTTATCCTCATCTCATATGCAATGAGATTACACTAGAAATCATGCAGAGATATAGAATTGAGATCTCTACTCTCTTTTATAGCTGCTAACTTTAAGGCAAAACTCTCAGGCAAAATTCTTAAAATCTTCTTTACAACAGATGAGTCCGTTTTGTTCTTCCCATGACTTCTCAGGTCGTTCACAGCATCAATAACCCTGGTGAAGAACTCTTGGACTGTCTCATTTTTTTGCATTCTAAGAGATTCATATCTCTACTTAAACACTTGAAGTTTAGCCTCCTTCATTCTGCCATCACCTTTATAGATTTTCTGCAATCTGTCCCATATCTCCTTGGCAGATTTGTAGTCCATAACTTTAGCATACTTAGCATCTATCAATACTGAAATGATGACATTTGAGGCCTTCCCATTTATCTCAAACTGCCTTAACTCCTCTGGGGTTGGGTCTTTACTTTCTTCTGGAGCCACAAAACCCTCTTGTACGCATTTCACCATGTTCATTCCCATGGTTGCGAATACCACTTGCATTCTCACTCTCCACATATGGCAATTGGTTCCATTAAAGATTGGAACTTTTTTGTTGTAAGTAGTGCTAGTGCTGGTACAGGCTTCCATTTCTCAGTATGCTAAACAAGTCAAACTTTTAGATCCCTTTAAATTAGTATACGAAGCTATTAAGCTTTAAACTGGTGAACCTGTGCTCTGATGCCAATTGAAGTTCGTGACTTTTTCCTAGGATCTACTAGTTTGTGATACTGAGAGGGGGGTGAATCACTATCACTAATTCGCAATTTGCAAGTAAGTGAACAACTTCAACCTTTTCTTAAAACTGAACTCTTTCTCAGATTCAACTAAGGTAGATCTATTGCTACCTACTAATCACAATAGTCCCCAAAGTCACCTTTCAGACACCACCTAATAGATAATACAAATGTTCTTATTTAGGTTTTTGTTAGGTTATGGGTTAGTTGATACTTTAGCTACGTTCACAACTTAATTCAAAACACAGAACATAAAGCAAATTAAGGATACACGAGATTTACGTGGTTCTATCAACGTAACGTACATCTATGGTGGTAGGGATTCTCCCTCTACTGAGACTATCCACTATACTTATAAACACATGTTACAATAGATGTCTTTAATTCTTTGCTCCTTTCACTATTACAATTACTAAGTATGTACAATACAAAGAGTGTCACTTACTGTGTCTACCCTTATTTTAACTTGTCTTGCCTCTATTGAATTGAAAGGCTACTGCACTGCTATTTTGAAGTTCACCGCAACGCTCTCTAACCTCTCTTGAACAAATCTGGAAATACGTTGAGTTCTTTACGTGCTTCGCCGAATTTATTTTGTACGTTGTTTCACACAATTCTTGCTTTCATCGTCTTACTGTTTCACCTGTCTCTCTGTTTCATGATCTTACTTCTCACGGCTCGCCTGTCCATTTCTCTCTCACCATCCAACCAAATTTCTCTCTCTTCTCACTGGATTTCTCTTTTCTGTTCACCCACTTGGTAAGATTTCCTCCCTTTTCTGCCGGTGGTCTACTTTTCTTCTTCCTGCCATCCAGCCCTGTCTAGTTGTCACTCTTCTTCCTGCCTACAGTCTTCGATCTGACCGTGTATGATTTTTCTCCTTCTTTTCTCTTCCCTGTCCTACCATCGGCTCACTTGGTTGGCCGAATCAGGTTTTCATTCTCTCCTTCCCGTCGACTCCTCTGTTTTGGTCATCGGGTTTCTTTTTCTCTCCTTCTCGTCAACTCTTTCACTCTCTCTCGATGGTTTTATTTTTGCTAACGGTTCTCTCTCTCTTTTGTATCATTCTGCCATTGCCCCCCTTTACCAGCAGTTTGAATCGTCTCTCTTTTCTACCGATGGCGTAGGGTTGTCGCATGCAGTTTTGTCTCCTTGCCAACCGTCTTGCCGTTATGTCCGTTTCTCTTCTATCTCTAACGATGGCCTTTCTTTCTCTTCCAAGCGTTTTCTGTCTCTTCGTCCAACGACTTCATTGTGTTACTATTCAGTTGATGGAACTGTTCACTGTCTTCGTCCTTGTCGGTGGTGTTCTTCCGTGTAGGGTTTGGTGTTCTCTTTGGTTGGTCATTTGTCTAGGTTTTGCTGAATGTTCAATATTGCCAACACCTCTTCTTTTTGCTGTGTATTCAATTGTGTTGGTCTTTCCTTATTTTTGTTTTTCAAGGTCTTTATATATTTCTTCTATGAAACCCTAATAGGACTTACGTGACCAATTTACGTTCTTGCCCTTCCATGTGAATTTACCTTCTTACCCTTCTATATAACTTTACTTTCTTGTATACTTAAACTTAGTTGACAACAATTACAACCCATATAAGGCTATGGGAACAACATAAGTCCAAGCTACATGGCCAAACTAAGGAAAGACTCGATCTGTATGCTAAGTTGTATTAAAGAGTTTGTTTTTATTTTAAGTTGCTAAATTTTAAGTTAAAAATAAATATACACGTAAAAGGCTTAAATTCTTAGATCTGTTTGGATTTAAAGATTTGACCAAGCTTAATACATTAGTTAGGATTTTTACTTTAACTTTTATACCTAGTTGTCATTAGCTATAGTCTTTTACAGATACCTACATCAAGATAGGTTTGTATTTGTTAATTAAAAGGATCTTTGTAATTAAGGATATATATATATATGTTAAAAATTATCTTTTCCTTATAGGATTGTGATGTTTACATACCTGTATAGAGGTTACAATTATGTAAAACAAGAATCAATAAAACTAAGGTATCTTTCAACAAGTTTTAGATTGCTTTCCTTTGTTCTTGGAAGAATACATCATCTTGATTTATCAAATAAGTGATTAACTTTTGTGGTGTTTTAAGGTTAGGGCTTTTAAAACTTAGTTTCCTTATAGTTCTAATACAATTAATCTAGCTTATTTTCTAACAGGGTGTGCATAATAATTTGATTTAAAGATTCTTAGGGCAAGTTACTTAACAGGTTGTTTATCATTACATATCCCTTATCTATCTTTGTTTAGTACTTTTCTTTATACTTTATTCATTCCTTGTGTTTCTTTGCTTAGTTCTTATTTTTTGGTTTGATTAATTTCTTGCTCTTGAAGTTATGTTAATTTTCTAAGTGATTGATTTGATTGAAAAAAAGTTGAACAAAAAGGAAAAAACAAAAAAAAAAAATCAAAAGATGAAGTTGTGTTTAAACTAGTGCATCTTGACCCCAGCAACCTGTTGTGTATGCTTATATAGTAGCAAATCTGATTTTTAATTCTTTCTAATCCTAAAAAGGATATCTTGAATTTTTTTTTGTTTTTAAAGTTTTAATTTTGAAATTACCATTATCTAATGGATTGCTTCTTATGATTTATTAATCTTAAGTCTTTTAACAACATAAAAGGGGCTAAGTTAAATGAGAAAATGCAAAAGTGTTGAAATCATCGTCAAGAAAAGCCAAAATAGATATGAGTGAAAACAATTTGATTTGAGAGTAAACACATGACGAAGTGTGTAAGGAATAAATTTCTTTTAATTACTAATGTGTTTTTGTCAGTTATAAAGCATGATTAATGAAAGAAAATAACACAATATAGGCATAAAGTTTTGGATAAAGGTTATTATTAAACAATTTAAGATGATAAATGCAAAGCTGGGTAATTTACAATCACTTAGCAAATCCAAATCTTATGAAGGGTGTGTGATTAAGGAAGTAAATGAAAAAAAAATTAGATTATAAAGAATCAAGCTTAATAATAGGCAAAAAAAAAAAATTATTTTTAAGAAAAGATAACAATTTGGCAACATAATGATAAAGATTTTAGCATTTCAAAGGAAAAATGATTTTGAGCTTTATTTAGGATGGGAATGAAAGGTTTAACATGTATTTGATTATTATAATTATTCTAAGGAGAAAAAAGTAAAGTTGGTAATTGTGGAATTCACTAATTATGCCAACATTTGTTGGGAACAATTAGTGATAAATAGGGAAAGGAATGGTGAAAGGCCAACTCAGTCATAGAAAGAGATGAAATTGATAATGCATAAGAGATTTATACCTAGCCATTACTATAAGGACTTATATAGAAAATTGCAAGAGCTAGTTCAATGGTTTATAAGTGTGAAGGACTATTATAAGGAGATAAAGATAGCCATAATTAGAGCTAATATAAAGGAAAATTAAAAGATTACCATGGCAAGGTTTATTAGTGATTTGAATAACGAAATTGCTAATGTAGTGGATTTATAACATTATTTGGAGATGAAGGAGTTATTGAATAAGACTATCAAGGTGGAAAAACAAATTAAGTACAAAGGGTCCAAATTTGGTTTGGCTTTTAGTTCTTCATGGAAGAAAACTTGGAAAGATACTAAATTAATCTCAAAGTAAAAAAAAAAAAAAAAGACAAAGCCAAAGGATTCAATTATTATTTCTAAAGGTAAAACTAAAATCAAACCTTCTGCTGTTCCCACAGCCTTGTATGGGTTGTAATTGTTGTCAACTAAGTTTAAGTGTGCAATAAAGTAAAGCTATATGGAAGGGTAAGAAGGTAAATCCACATAGAAGGGCAAGAAAGTAAATTGGCCACGTAAGTCCTATTAGGGTTTCATGGAAGAGATATATAAAGACCTTGGAAGACAAAAATAGGGCAAGGCCAACACAATTTAATACACGGCAAAATGAAAAGGTGTCGGCAATATTGAGCATTCAGTAAAACCTAGACAACCTACCAACCAAAGAGAATACCAAACCCTACACGGAAGAACACCACCGCCAAGGATGAAGAGAGTAAACAGTAAAACCGACGGATTGAGTGAACAAGAGCCATTATGAATAGTACCGTCGAGAGAGAAAGAAGGAGATGTCGAAAGTTGGGGCTGATTGAAGAATAGTAAACAGAGGATGACCAAATTAGAGACGGGAAGGAGAGAGAAAATACAACCATCGATGACTGAAAAATTGAGCAAACCGGCAGACGAAGAGAGACAAAATGTAGCTGACAAACAAAGAGAGAGAAAATGCATATTTGAGAAGGAGAGAAACCCATGAGGAACAGCACACCATCGGCACACTAGGGTCAGCGAGGAGACGACACCGTTGGACGGTCGAAGGTTGGTGGACAACAAAGACCTATACAGCCAAATCAAAAGGAGAGAGAAACCCGATAACCAAATTAGAGTATACTGTCAAAGTGAGAAACCCGATACGGCTAGACGGGGATGGATGACAGGACGAAGAAAAGCAGACTACTGGCAGAAAAGGTAGGAAATCTGGCCAAGTGGGTGAATGGAAAAGAGAAATCTGGTGAAGAGAGAGAAATCTGGTGAAGAGAGAGAAATCTGGTGAGAAGAGAGAGAAATTTGGCTAAATAGTGAGAGAGAAACAGACAGGCGAGCTGTGAGACAGTAAGATTGTGAGACAGAGATGGGTGAGACCATAAGACGGTGAAAGCAGGAATTGTGTGAAACAATGTAGAAAAGAAATTGTAGATTTCTTCAAGAGAGGTTAAAGGGCGTTGCGGTGAACTTCAAAGCGGCAGTGTAGCAGCCTTTCAATTCAACAAAGGCAAGACAAGCTAGAAGAAGGGTAGACACAGTACATGACACTCTTTGTATTGTACTTGCTTAGTAATTGTAATAGTGAAAGGAGCAAAGAATTAAAGATATCCATTATAACATGTATTCATAAGTATAGTGGATAGTCTCGGTAAGGGAGAGTCCTTACCACCGTGGATGTACGTCACGTTGACGTAACCATGTAAATCTCGTATGTCCTTAATTTACTTTACGTTCTGTACTTTGAATTGAGTTGTGAATGCAGTTAAAATATTAGCCAACCCATAACTTAACGAAGACCTAAACAAGAACATCCGTATTGTCTATTAGGCAAGGTGTCTGAAAGGTAACTTTAGGGACTATTGTGATTAGTAGGTAGTAATAGATCTACCTTAGTCAGGTCTGAGAAAGAGTTTGCTTTTAAGAAGAGGTTGAAGTTGTTCACTTACCTGCAAATTGTGAATTGTGGTGATACTGATTCACCCCTTTCTCAGTATCACAAACTAGTAGATCCTAAGGAGAAGTTGGGAACTTCATCTTCTTTTAAATCTCGTAATATTATATGCTTTAGTTGTCAAAAGCATGGACATATTACTTCTCAATGTCGAAATAAAAGAGTTATGATCATGTTAGAAAATTGTGACATAGAAAGTATTAATTCAAGTGATAATGATATGTCATAATGAAAGGATTGTTTTAATATTGATATTAAAGAATCATTCATAAAGATATGTTATTGTAAGATGTGTATTATGTATTCAGCCTAAAGATGATAATGAGCAGGAACAACATAAGCATATTTTCCATACAAAATGTCACGTTAAAAATAAGGTATATAACATAATTATTGATAATGGAAGTTATACTAATATTGCTAATACTTTATTGGTAGATAAACTAAATTTTGATATCTTCAAGCATCATAAGCCATATAAGTTGCAAATAATTGAATCATTGTGGAGAAATTAGAGTAATCAAGTTTTAGTTGCCTTTTTTATTGGCAATTATAAGGATGAGGTTCTTTATGATGTAGCACCAATGCATATTGGTCATATGCTTTTTGGCTAACCATGGTAATTTGGTAAGAAGATTACCCCATGATGACTATAAGAACAAATACTCTTTTGTAATTAATAATCAAATTGTTGTATTAAACCCTCTCAAACCTATTAAAGCATACAAAGGTCAAATTAAGATAGTAAGAAAGTGAAAAATCAGAGAAGAATATATGAGAAAACAAAAGGAGAAGAAAAAAAAAAAAAGAGTGAAAGGTCAAAGGAAGAGAGAAATAGTGAGGCTAAGAGGAAAAATTTGAGTGAACAGGATAAGACTGAAAGAAAAGCTGAAAAGAAAAGTGTAAAAAGTATAGAAAAGTAAGAGGGTGAGTGTATTTGTTAGAAAAGGTGAGGTCAAAAGTGCTATAATAGCAAGACAATAACTACTTATATTTATGTATAAAGATATTTATTTTTTTATCTAATAACCTTAATTGCTCTTTACTTATTATAACTATTTCATTATTGTAGGAGTTTATAGATTTATTTCCCAAAGATATTCCCTATGGATTACCACCTTTAAGAGAAATTGAGCATTAAATAAAGTTCATATTTGATACTATTATACCAAACTGACTTGCCCATAAAGCTAATCCTAAGAAAATGAAGGAAATACAAAGGTAAATGGATGAGTTGGCACAATAGGGATTTGTAAGGGAAAGTCTTAGTCTATGTTTGATTCCTATCATTTTAGTCCTAAAGAAAGATGGAACATAACGTATATATATGGATTGTTAAGCCATCAATGAGATCACTGTAAAGTATAAACATTCTATCCTTAGATTAGATGATATGCTTAATGGGTTGTATGGTTCATATGTATTTTCAAAAATTGATTTAAAGAATAACTACTATCAAATTTGCATATAAGAGGCAAATGAATGGAAGAAAAAAATTAGAATTAAGTATGGATTGTATGAGTGGTTAATAATACCTTTTACATTAACTAACACACTTAATACATTCATGAGGTTAATGAATCACATCTTGCATGCTTTCATAAAAAAATTGATAGTAGTTTACTTTTGATAATATTTTACTTTATAGCAAAAATTTGGATGACCATTTGAAACACTTACATATTGTGTTTAGTGTGTTAAAAGAGAATTGATTTTATACTAATCTCAAAAACTGCACATTTGCATGGAATCCATTGTATTTCTTAGCTATGTTGATACTTCATAAAGTATTAGTATAGATGGAGAGAAGGTAAAGACAATATAGGATTGGCTTATGCCTAAGAATGTGAACAAGGTAAGAAGTTTTCATGGTTTAGCAAGTTTTCATCAAAAGTTTGTTAAGTATTTTAGTTCCATTACTGCACCTTTGGACAAAGTTGTTAAAAAGAATATTGTTTCTAAGTATGATGATGTGTATGATCAAGCTTTAATTCCTTGAAAGAAAAGCTTACTAATACACCTTTATTATACTTGCTTAACTTTGATAGAATTTTTGAGATAGAATATGATGCATTTGGAATAGGAACAGGGGTTGTTTTAATATAAGATTCTAACCTAATTGCTTATTTTAGTGAAAAGTTAAATGGGACAGCTTTGAATTATTTTACTTATGACGAGGATTTTTATGCATTAGTAAGAACACTTCAAACATGGCAACATTATTTGTGGTTAAGGGAATTCATCATTCATTTTGATTATAAGAGTTTAAATTTCTTGAAATCTTATGGTAAGCTTAATGAAAGACATGTTAAGTGACTAAAGTTCATAAAAACATTTCCTTATGTGATTAAGTACAAACATGAAAAAGAAAATGATTATTACTAATGCATTGTTTAAGAGGTATACATTATTTCTTTGCAAATTAAGTTACGTAGTTTTGAATTACTTAAAGGCTTATATGCTAATGATTCTAATTTATGCATGTGATAAATATGCACTTGGTGATTTTTATAGATAAAGGATTTTTATAGATAATTATGTGTGTTATTTATGTTATATGTGAGTTGCTTGTCAAGGAAACCTATAGAGGTAACTTGATGAGACACTTTAGTGTGTAGAAAACTCTAAATATATTGCATGAAAATTTTTATTAGCCTAATATAAAGAATGATGTACAATTTATATGTGATAAATACATTATATATAGGCAAGCAAAGGCTAAAGTTAAATTGTATGGCTTATATATATCTTTACCTTTGCCTAACCAACTTTAGATTAATATTTTCTATAAACTTTGTCTTAGGACTACCAAGATCTTAAAGTGGTAAGGACAATATATTTGTTATTGTTGATAGGTTTGGCAAAATGGCTCAATTTGTTACATGTTCTAAAGCCAATGAAGTAACACATATTGCTAATTTATTCTTTAAGGAAGTGATACATTTGCATGGTTTGCTAAGAACCATTATTAATGATAGAGATGTTAAGTTCTTAAGTCATTTTTGGCACACTTTATGGAATAAATTGAGAACTAAACTCCTATTTGCTATTGTTGCACATCCTTAAATGGATTGACAAATTGTAGTTAATAGGGTATTCATTACTTTGTTATATGTTATTATTAAAAAAAAAACTTAAG
>JAHLGO010000381.1:5261011-5284044 GCA_020615895.1 Ceriops decandra | reverse complement strand
ATCTCCTTTTAGAATTGATGCATTGGCTTGGACCTTGATATCATTGTCCAATGGCTTCTCTGTTGATTCTTCTTTTGCAAGCTATTGTACCATCCACCACAAGTCTTGCCAAATGAAACACTTAACATTAAACTCACCTCCCTTTCTCTACTATGATATGTCATCAATGCTCCATGCCCATGTATTTGAAACTTTGTTAAAGAAATTGTGAGTTATTGTCAACTTGTCTCTTTATTAGTTAAATGTTCTTTTTTCTTTTTAAATATTTTTAATGACATATATACACCTAATTAAATATACAATAAATTTTTAAGAAAAATGTGATGACAAATATCTTGACATTAAAGTTTAGATTTTATTTAATTTAAGTTATATAAATAATCAAATAATTTAATTCAAGAATAAAATGATTTAAAACTTTTAAATAGTTAAACTTTCTTTAATTAATTAACTAATTCCTAAAGTCAAGTTAATCCTTCTCTTTTTTATAAAATTAATCATAACTTTATTTAATTTTAAACAAATAACTAAGCATGAAATTTTGTGAAAATCACTAAGCTAAAAAAGGGAGCTCCTAAGTCTCTTTTCTTCCTTAATTACCATATAAGATACTACTAATTTCTTGATCTCATATTCTCTTATACAATTTAAAATGCTATTGGTCTAATTCATACAATTATTTTCTCAACTTCATATATAGATCATATAATCATTAAAAGGGTGGCCAAACTTTTGAGATATTAAGTTAAAAAATATAAATTTTCATGCTATAAACCTTGAATTAAAAGGAAATAATCGATCACATAAACTAAATATCAAATTAAGTCTAAACCTCAGTTTAAAACAATTTAATTAGTTATAATAAAATTTAATAAATTCATGAATTTTAAAAAAGGAATTGAACAAAAATACATTAAAAGTAAGTAAAAAAATTATGCAAGACATAGTTTTGAAGGTAAAAACATAATGTTAAAGCAATTGCTTTGTTTCCTTAAAAGATTATGGATTGCTTATTTATTTTCCTTGTGCATTACTATAAATAAAAGTAGCAAATAAGGGTTTTCTCACTTTTTTCTTTTATTAATTTTTTTCTTTTTTCTTTTTTCTTCTTTTTTATTTACCACTTCTATAACCATAATCATAACTCATTCTTCCTTAAGTTATCACTTATCTTTGACATGGATATTAATAATTATGATGATAACACTTGATTACTCAAAAAATCATAATTTTTAAATACTTATTATACTCATATTTCATGTCACCATTTAACATGAAATTTGATATGAGTATCATATATAACTTGTAGTTACTAAAATATCAAAATTAAGAGATACAAAGTAAAACTTTTTAACTTATTATAAAATTATGTCTCACTAAATGCTTGTCATGTCATTTCTTAGTGCATTACTTGTAGATTTTGGCACTTTCATAGCCTTTATTAAGAAATTCATTTAATTTATTCAACTATAGTGGATAACTCCATCTTGTAATTTGCATATCAAAATATAGAAGTTTCATAGCTTAATATACTATATGGTTAAGTTCATTAGACAAATGACATACCTTTTCAAAAACTATATAGAGACATAACAATGAGAATTTTAAAAGTTGTTCTCTATAACTAGAGTGCATCATTTAATTTTAGTGAACAATCTTTTTATAAATCATTTACAATCATTTATAATCATTTCCAAAACCTCTTTAATTCATATTTTAAACTTTAACTTAGCCACTAGTTTAGGGTAAGTATAGGTAGTTATTTTTTATGTAATATTAAATTTGCTTAAAGGGTTTTCAAATTATTTGTTGCAAAAGTGTTTCTCCCCTTACTAATGATTTCCTTTAGTGTTACAAATCTTGCAAACATATGTTTTTATAAGTACTTAACAATACCTTTATCATCATTAGTAAAACTAGTTATATTTTCCACTCAATTTGGTACATAATTTATAATCACAAGAATATATTCATTATGAAAACATTTAGGAATGACTCATGAAATCTATGTCCTAAACGTTAAATAATTGAACAAGAATATTGTTTAGAGGCATTTCATTCCTTTCAAAATATTTTTAATCCTTTAACATTGATCACAAGAGACTACATAAATAGAAGCCTTTTTAAAAAGAAAAGACTAATAAAAACCTGACTAAAGAACCCTTAAAGCTATTTTGGTTATACCAAAATATCTAATAGCCTTTCATATATGATAATGGTAAAAGATGGTTGTCATTTTTTTCGTAGGCATACATTTTTTAATAATCTAATATGCAAAAATTCTTTACAATAATGATTCCTCTCAAAAGTAATATTTAAAATTAGGAATTGTTTTTAGTTAATAAGATAGATCAAGGAGAAGGATACTATTTACTAATAATTTATAAAATTAACATACCAAGAAAGCATAGTAATCTAAATAGAATAAAGATGCTTATAGAAATTCTTTTTTAATAATAATCTTAGGTAGCTTGTCCAAATTAAGGTTCTTAAACCTAAATAAGTGGTTAGTTACTAAATTTCAATCCCTTTTTGGTCTTTTATCCTTATTGAAGTTCTCAACTTCACCCTAGGATCTAATAGTTTATGATACTGAGAGAGGGGTGAATCAATATCACCCCCTTGAAAAACTCTGATAATTTAAGCCAAAGTACTCTGCTTTTTTAATACTTTAGTTTTTGTCAATATGCAGGTGGGTGAACAACTTCAAACTCTTCTCAGAAATGAACTCTTTCTCAGATTCAACTAAGGTAGATCTATTGTTACCTACTAATTATAATAGTTTCCAAAGTTACCTTCTAGACACCTTGCCTATTAAACAAATTGATTGTTCTTGATCACAATAGTCCCCAAAGTCACCTTTCAGACACCTTCCCTAATAGACAATACGGATGTTCTTGTTTAGGTCTTCGTTAAGTTATGGGTTGGCTGATACTTTAGTTAAGTTCACAACTTAATTCAAAACACAGAACATAAAGCAAATTGAGGACATATGCGATTTACGTGGTTTCGTCAACGTGATGTACATCCACGGTGGTAAGGACTCTCCCTCTACTGAAACTATCCACTATACTTGTAAATATAAGTTACAATGTATGTCTTTAATTCTCTGCTCTAACTATTGAAATTACTAAGCAAGTACAATACAAAGAGTGTCACTTACTGTGTCTATCCTTCTTTTAGCTTGTCTTGCCTCTGTTTAATTGAAAGGCTGCTACACTGCTGCTTTGAAGTTCACTGCAACGCTCTCTAAACTCTCTTGAAGAAATCTAGAAATACGTTGAGTTCTTCATATGCTTCGCCAAATTTCTTTTCTACATTATTTCACACAATTCTTACTTTCACCGTCTTACTATCTCACTCGTCTCCTTGTCTTATGATCTCACTGTTTTATGGCTCACTTATCTGTTTCTCTCCTGCTGTCCAGCCAGATTTCGCTCTCTTCTCGCCGGATTTCTCTGTCTTCCCGCTAGATTTCTCTGTCTTCACCTAATTTCTATTTTTTGTTCACCCATTTGGCCAAATTTCCTCCCTTTTCTACCGGTGGTCTGCTTTCCTTTGTCTTGCCATCCAGCCTTCTTCTAGTCGTACCCAGTTTTCTCTCCTGTCAACCTATTTCTTTGTTTTTCCGACCAACTGTTTCTCTCTTTACCAATGTCTAGTCGCGATCTCTCTCACCCATTACCCATCTGGTCTCATGTCACTCGTTCTAGCTCAGATCTAGTCTCCCCAGTTCCTGATTTGGTCTCGTTTCTCTCTCTTGCCGTGTCGTTCCCTGGCCGACTGGCGGTGTGCCGATGGTCTGTCGTGACACACGGGTTTCTCTTTCCTTTTTTGATCTGCATTTTCTTTCTCTTTGACTGAGATGTCTCTCTCTTCATCCACTCGTTTCAGCTCGATTTGGTTTCACCCGTTCACCATTTTCTCTCTCTCCCTCCTATCCAGCCGTTCACGACGTGTTTGGGCGTGTCGGTGGTTTGCTGATTTTCTCTCCTATCTCCCATAATGGTTGTTCCTCGTTCAGTTTGGCAGTCGATCGTCTCCTCTTTCTCTTTTTCACTCTCTTCGTTTGTCGGCAACTGTTCACTCGACAACTGCACTGTTCACGATGGCTACACTATTCACTCTCTTGGTTCATCGATTGCACTGTTCACTCTCTTCGTCCTTGCCCGTGGTGTTCTTCCATGTAGGGTTTGGTGTTCTCTTTGGTTTGTTGGTTGTCTAGATTTTGCTGAATGCTCAATATTGCCGACACCTCTTCTTTTTGCCGTGTATTCAATTGTGTTGGCCTTATCTTATTTTTGTCTTCTAAGGTCTTTATATATCTCTTCCATGAAACCCTAATAGGGCTTACGTGGCCAATTTATTTTCTTGCCCTTCCATGTGGATTTACCTTCTTACCCTTCTATGTGGCTTTACTTTCTTGCACACTTAAACTTAGTTGACAACAATTACAACCCATATAAGGCTGTGGGAACAATAATCTCTCCCTTTGTAATTGTTGGCAATACTTATAACAAAAGTTACTATACAGCAGTTTCAACTCCCCCTAAATATACACTCCCCTTTTCTTAACAGCTCCCCCTACACTGTTGCTTTTCTCCCCTTTTACCAACTAATTACAAATATGAAAAACTCATAAAGTAAAGATGAAGGATTCACCTGATTTTCAAACTTGAGGAGGCATTCGTACAGACAAACTTATTCTGTGCTTTTCAAATAGCTCTATGGATAAAACTTTAGTTAGATCTTGTGTAGCCTCTTTAACAGATTTATGTTCAACTTGTGAGAGTAAAGCAGTAGCTCCCACAATTCTTCTTCTTGTTGTAACTCCTGCTGATGGGTCACCTGTGATCTGATTTTCTTGATGAGCACTGGTCCACATTTTCTTTTGCTTTCTTTCTTGCATAGTCTTAGTTGCAAGAGGATCTCTTTCTTCATCAATCACATACAAATTTCCAGCTGTTCTCTTCGCAGCTGCAATAGTATTGCCTTCTTTACTCTTTACTTGGCAACCTATTTTTGTGAATATTACCTTAAGGTCTTCATTGCATAGTTTGCTAACATATGGTAAATTATATATGAGTCCTTTAATATGCAGAACATCTTTCAACTTTCCTCTTCCAATTTTTACTGACCCCTGACCACTGATGTTGAGTGAATCATCATTGCCAAACTTAACTCTGCCTTCTCTCAACTTGTTTAACTTTGACAATTTACTCTTATCTCCCGTAATGTGGGAAGTGCATCCACTGTCAAGGATCCACTGCTTATCCTTGTAGTCAGCTTTGAGTGCAATTTTAGTTATATTAACCACCTCCCTTTTAGCTTTATATTCCTTCTTTTGAACTAGCTGGAAGATAGTTTTCTCCTTTTTCACAGCTTTGACTACACTGTTTGCCTTTATTGTGCCATCGAGTGCCTTCTCTTGCTTAGGGAGAAGTGTCATGCATCTCTTGGCATTATGGCCATCCTGCCCACACCTTTCACACTGTTCCAAGTCTGCTAATATAGCAAACTTGTTCTTTGAAACCATTGGTTTGGGCTTCCACCAACAATCCTTTTACAGTATGTGCAAGAACTCATGACAGGTGTTCTCTTCTGGATTCTGTATTGTCTCCCCCTGTATGCAACATCGTGTCTTCTCAAGTTGAAGACATATACTGGCCTTCTCCATTAGCAGTTAATTGGCTTATGACCCCAAACTCCAAAATAAAGGCAATGACCTTGAAACGGCCTCTTCTTGGGTCTGATCTCAACTTGCCTTCTTCTGTTCATCACTTGCTGTATAGGCAACATAACTGGCTTCTTTGCTTGTGTGACTTTCATTTCAGTCACCTTTTTCTCCTTCTGTTTAGTCGTAGCCCTTTGCTGACTGACTTTCTTTTCTTTCTGAGACGTAGCAATTATGGGTTACTGCTCTTTAACCACACACATCATTTTTGGCCCTAGCTTTGGTTTGATTACTATCTTTTCTTCTTCAGTAATCTTCACCTGAGTCACAACCTTATCTTTCAACTTTTGTGGCACATTCTTATTACCTTTAGCCAATGTATCCTCAGATTGCTGCACTTTCTCTTCAAGTCAATATGTTCAGCCCTTATCTCATCATTTTGACTTTCAGCTTCTTCAGACTTTGCTTCAACTTATTTTATGTGATCCTTCAACCTTTTTATGGTTATACCCCTTCTAATTATCTCCTTTGAAGCTGCTTCCAACTCAGCTTCAAGATCTGGCTCTTCTTCATCAACCTCGTCTTCTTATTCAGAGGTTGAACTACCACCTTTAGCTGATGCCATAAAGGCATGCTCATTTGATGATTCTTTATCTTCCTCCTGATCAACTTCTTTTATCTAACTCATATAACTCTTAAATGAGCCTCTCTTCTTCTTTTGTGGGTTGGCAGTCTTCTTGCTGGACTTCTTTGATTTGAATAATGGTCTTCTCCATTTTGAATTTGGCTCATATCACTATCCTCATTTTCATCATCACCATCATCATTAAGTTTCACTTTGCACTGAGAAGCAAAGTGTCCAGTCTGCCTACAATGATAACATCTCAAGGCCAATTGTCCTTTTCCCTTCTTAGACCCCTTTTTGAATTTCCTTGTGAAATAAGCCAATACTTTACCTTCATTTTCTTCCTCATCCTCATCATCATCCTCCTCATTGGATGATTCTTTCTCTTCTTTCATCTTCAAGTCCTTCATAGCTTTGAAAGTTGCCTCCTTTGAAACCTTTATTGTTGCAGAGCTTTCAGTTGACTTTAACCTCATCTCATATGCAATGAGATTGCACTGGAGATCATGCAGAGACATAGAATTGAGATCTCTACTTTCCTCTATGGCTGCTACCTTTGAGGCAAACCTCTTAGACAGAATTTTCAGAATCTTCTTCACAATAGATGAGTCCTTATTCTTCCCATGACTTTTCAAGTCATTTACAATGTTAATAACCCTGGTGAAGAACTCTTAGACTGTCTCATTCTTCTGCATTCTAAGAGATTCATATCTCTCCTTGAACACTTGAAGCTTAGCCTCCTTCATTCTGCCATCACCTTTATAGATTTTCTGCAATCTGTCCCATATCTCTTTAGCAGATTTGCAGTCCATCACTTTAGCATACTCAGCATCTGTCAATGCTGAAATGATGACGTTTGAGGCCTTTTCATTTATCTCAAACTGCCTTAACTCCTCTGGGGTTGGGTCTTTACCTTCTTTTGGAGCTATAAAACCCTATTGTACGCATTTCACCACGTTCATGCCCATGGTTGCAAATACCACTTACATTCTTGGTCTCCACACATGGTAGTTGGTTTTGTTGAAGATTGAAACCTTCTTGCTGTAAGTGGTGCTAGTGTTGGTACTGGCTTCCATTTCTTAGTATACTGAACAAGTCAAACTTCTAGATCATCACAAACTAGTACACCAAGCTGTTAAGCTTCGAATTGACTAGTGCTCTGATACCAATTGAAGTTCACGACTTCTCCCTAGGATATACTAGTTTGTGATATTGAGAGGTGGGTGAATTAGTATCACAACAATTTGTAATTTACAGTTAAGTGAACAACTTCAACCTCTTCTTAAAAGTAAACTTTTTCTCAGATTCGACTAAGGTAGATCTATTGCTACCTACTAATCACAATAGTCCCCAAAGTCACCTTTCAGACACCTTGCCTAATAGACAATACGGATGTTCTTGTTTAGGTCTTCGTTAGGTTATGGGTTGACTGATACTTTAGCTGTGTTCACAACTCAATTAAAAATACAAAACATAAAGAAAATTGAGGACACACAAGATTTACGTGGTCCCATCAACATGACATACATCCATAGTGGTAGGGACTCTCCCTTTATCGAGACTATCTACTATACTTGTAAACACAAGTTACAATGGATGTCTTTAATTCTCTACTCCTTTAACTATTGCAATTACTAAGCAAGTACAATACAAAGAGTGTCACTTACTATGTTTACCCTTCTTCTAACTTGTCTTGCCTTTGTTAAATTGAAAGGTTGTTGTACTGCCATTTTGAAGTTCACCACAATGCTCTCTAACCTCTCTTGAAGAAATATGGAAATACATTGAGTTCATTACATGCTTCGTCGAATTTCTTTTCTATGTTGTTTTACACAATTCCTACTTTCACCGTCTAAGGGTCTCACCTGTCTCCTTGTCTTACGATCTCACTGTCTCATGGCTCGCCTATCCGTTTCACTCTCTCCTGCTGTCTAGCCTGATTTCGCTCTCTTCTCGCCAAATTTCTCTCTCTTCCCACTGGATTTCTCTCTCTTCACTGGATTTCTCTTTTATCACCGGATTTCTCTTTTCCATTCACCCACTTGGCCAGATTTGCTCCCTTTTCTACCAGTGGTTTGCTTTTCTTCGTCCTACTGTCTAGCCTTCTTCTAGCCATACCCAGTTTTCTCTCTCGTTGACCCATTTCTTTGTTTTTTCGATTGACTATTTCACTCTCTACCAATGTCTAACCACTGGATCTCTCTCACCTGTTACCAATCTGGTCTCATTTCTCTCTCTTGTCGTGTCGTTCCCTCCCCGATCGGCGGTGTGTCGGTGGTCTGTTGTCACACAGGTTTTTCTTTCTTTTTCGATCTGCGTTTTCTTTCTCTTCATCTGTTAGCTGAGTTGTCTCTCTCTTCGTCCACTCGTTTCAGCTCGATTTGGTTTCACCCGTTCACCACTTTCTCTCTCTCCCTCCTGTCCAGCTGTTTATGGCTGTTCTTTGTTTAGTTCGACCTTCGATCGTCTCCTCTTTCTCTTTTTCGCTCTCTTCATCCATCGCTACTGTTCACTCGACGACTGCATTGTTCACGACAGCTGCACTATTCACTTGCTTGGTCTGTCGACTGCACTGTTCACTCTCTTCATCCTTGCCCGTGGTATTCTTCCATGTAGGGTTTGGTGTTCTCTTTAGTTGGTTGGTTGGTTGTCTAGATTTTGCTGAATGCTCAATATTACCGACACCTCTTCTTTTTGCTGTGTATTCAATTGTGTTGGCCTTGTCCTATTTTTTTCTTCTAAGGTCTTTATATATCTCTTCCATGAAACCCTAATAGGGATTACATGGCTAATTTACATTCTTGCCTTTCCATGTGGATTTACCTTCTTACCCTTCTATGTGGCTTTACTTTCTTGTACACTTAAACTTAGTTGGCAACAATTACAACCCATACAAGGCTATGGGAACAACAAAATGTGTAATAATAACTATAAGCAATATGTAAGAATTGAAATGTGTAGGATTTTAATGTCAAAGGTGTTAAAGGGAGCATTAACAGGCCTATGTACATCAATATGCAAGTTTATTGGATTATAAAGAAGAGTTACTACTTTCTAATCTTGGAACTACATATGTTATCAAACCAAAAAAAAGAGTAGTAAGTCATCTAGTAAAACTTGAGAGGATTTATAAATGTTTGATGCTTGCAAATAGGGTAGGAAATCAAGTTCTAGAAACATTTTTGGTGTTAGAAGGATGTTTCTTTAAAGGAATTTGTATGGGTCAAATATTTAATGCGATAAGTAAGGATGGGAATAATAAAATATTCCTTATTGCATCGATAATAATGAAGGTGGAAAATCAACTCTTTTGGTAGTCCCTTCTTAAGTTACTTAAAGTAGAATTACAACTTAGATTTAGGGAAGGATACATTAAATATCAAACAAATAAAATGTAATATTTAATACAATTTCTATTTTTTAAATATGTATTTTGATTAGTCCAAATTTTGACTAATCTTATTTATCTTGTTTGTTAGGGCTTCCTAAAGTAATTAGAGAAGTGATACCTAAGATTATTCGCAAGATGTGTGCATAACACATTTTCACTAAGTCGTCATATATTCAAGAAAAGAGGTAAAGGGGCTTTAATTTGAGAATTTAGTTTTGAAAGTGTGCCAGGTCATCATATATACAAGATTTAGAGTTATAAATGAATAAAATAGATAGGCTTGCCTTTAGGTAAGTTAGTGTAGGCCTTTTAGAACATAAGATATCTTTATGATTCAATTGATAATTCTGTGTGAAATATTCAATAGTTGGATAATGGATACTAAGCACAAGCCAATCATTAACATGCTAATGCAAATTTAAATTATAATGATGTAAAGATTATCGAGATAACTATGAAAAGAAAGTAACTTGCATGGGAGTGTTTTATGGTTTGGAATGGTGATGATGGTTATGAAGTGGTAGAGGGAGAAGATAAGCATACCATGTTTCTTAAAAGCCAAAGATGCATTTATAGGTTATGGCAATTGATAGGAATCCCTTGTCAATATGCAATTTGTGTTATTTTTAATGTCAAATTGCTTTTAAAGTCATAAATTTCTTAAATATGAACAATTTTTTGCTTGCATATCAAAAATCATTAAAACCAATTCAAGAATAACTATTTTGATCAAAATTTGATCAAGAAAAATTTCTTCCTCTAAATGCCTAAAAAACCAAAATGATAATAATAATACTAAAGAAGGAAGGTTAAGGATGAACCTAAAAAACTATCAAAGTAAAATCTACAAACTTTTAGAATATCAAGGAAAGGTCAATACTAAAAGTGTAAGAAATATGGAGAAAGAAACCACAATAAAGACATATAAGAAATAAAGTATAGATACATTATAAATAAGTTATAATTATCCTTATTATTATAAAGTTGTTTAGTTGTGAAATTTCTTCATCATAAGTATTAAAGGTTGATAATTAAGATTTAGAGTTTATAATGTAGATTTTTCTTATGCTTGCAGAAATCAACAAATGAGAGAAGTAGGAAAAGGAAGTTAGAATGTGCAAATGGGGAAACCAAACCATAACATTCCAAATAGTACATCTAACAAACTAACTCCCACTTTTAAAAGTTTAGTTTCTAGATAGTTTAGATTAGCTTGAACATAAAGCAGCAAGCCTACTATTAAAGCAAAATTTGGTAGGCCAAAAATAAGTAAGAAAGCTACTAAAATGTACATCAATTAAGCATTATTTAGAGGTTTAGCACACAAATGTTTTAGCTATGTTGTATACACTAATCCTAAAAATAGGATGCCTTTATACAATGTAAGTACATAGCTTCATCTAATTTTATGTTTAGCTTATCTTTTTGTCTTTAATGTAGTTAAAACTAACTTTTACAAAATAGAAGTTTAGTTACATAGAGGTTTGAATGTCAAGACCAAGAGAAAAGTTTCATATGTTAATCCTAAAGAATTTGAACCTCTCTTTAAAATAAAATAGCTATAATGGAAAGGGAACCCTAATGTCACCACCAAATAGTGATAAAAGGTTTGGCTCATATGTTAGATCTTAAAAGTTTGTCATTCGTGTTTGAGTATTGTTTAATAATAACTTACATATGTTTTCTTTTCATGTCAAAAGTGGTCAAAAGCAAAAGAATGAGATTGTGATCTAGTTTTGGTGCAGAATTGAACAATATAGAAAGGTTTAAAACATGAGAGTCCTATAATGAACTTCACTATCACAATTAAGTAAACATCATTTACAAGATGATTAGTAACATGATCATGATCATAGTTTTAGGTAAATGATATAGAGATGTATTTTGTAATTGTATTGTTAAGACAATCAACTATTGTTATGTCTTGGGAATGTTGTATTTTTTGATATTAAACTTTCATTATGAATTCCTATTTGACTTTGCACACAAATGTTTACTTCATTTTATTAAAAAAAAAAAAATGCTTGGCACATACATTTGGGTGTTTAGTAGAGTGTTAATGACATTATGGAATAGCCAATGTAAAAAAGCAAGATTACAAATGGATTAAAACTTATAGATATTCCATTACATTAAAAGATATTCTTTCATTTTACAACAACAAAATAAACTACATGAAATGCAAAACATTAGCCATTTTGTTCCTTTTACATTTTCTTACATAAGCCAAATTACATAATATATGATAACTAGTTTATGCATTAGTAATGCCTTTTGTATTTTTTTTTTTCATTTAATTCTCTTTGTATCTACATTGACAAGTTTCATTCTAAGGAACACAACCTTATTAACTAGGTTTTTACCATTTTTCACTTAAAGTAAGTTGCTTCATCCTTTTAATTTCTTTCTTTAGTCCTTCTATTTATTGCTTATGTGATTTAACCACTTCCTTTGTGTGATCTAAGAATTTGCTATCTTCCTAAATATATATCCTTTGCTTATACACTTATTCACAAGTCAGTTAGACACAAATGATAGACACTTATGATGAAATTAATTATGTTTCATTTATAAAACCTAATTACACCTAATAGTTAGGGCAAGACCAAAAGCTTCTACCTAGGTTCTATTAGCCCATGAAGTAGGCAATTAGGTTAATTCTCCATATTTGCATTATATTAGTGCACTTTTCTACAATAACCATGCTTGCTCACAATCCTAAAAGATTTAAATGAGTAGCTTGACATTTAATATGCAATATTAAGGTTTTGATGTAAATAATGGATGAAATGCAAAGAAATAATCAAGGGAGTAAGTTAATTTAGGGAGTCGATTAAATATAATGAAGTTCGAAGTTCTTGACTTCTCCCTAAGATCTACTAGTCGGTGATACTGATGGGGGGTGAATCATTATCACCACAATTTGCAATTTGCAATTTGCAAGTAAGTGAACAACTTCAACCTTTTCTTAAAAGCAAACTCTTTCTCAGACTCGAATAAGGTAGATTTATTGCTACCTTCTAATTATAATAATCCCTAAAGTCACCTTTCAGACACCTTGCCTAATAGACAATTTGAATGTTCTTCTTTAGGTCTTCAGTAGGTTATGAGTTGGCTGATACTTTATCTGTGTTTACAAATCAATTCAAAATACAAAATGTAAAGCAAATTAAGGACATACGAGATTTACACATACGGTGGTAGGGACTCTCCCTTATCGTGACTATCCACTATACTTGAGAATTCCAGTTATAATGGATGTCTTCATTCTCTATTCCTTTCAATATTGCAATGACTAAACAAGTGCAATACAAAGAGTGTCACTTACTGTGTCTACCCTTCTTTTAGCTTGTCTTGCCTCTATTAAATTGAAAAGCTGCTCCACTGTGGCTTAGAAGTTCACCGCAAAGCTCTCTAACCTCTCTTGAAGAAATCCAGAAATACCTTGAGTTCTTTTTATGCTTCCCTGAATTTCTTCTCTACATTGTTTCATACAAATCTTGCTTTCATCATCTCATTGTCTCCTCCGCCTCCTTGTCTCATAGCTTTACTATTTCACGGCCTACCCTCACCTGTCCGTTTCACAACTCCTTTGGCTGTATCAAATTTTCTCCCTTTACTGCTAGTCACTATTCATCAGTCACCACCCCTATCCGTTTCTGGTTTTCTTTCGACTGGTGGTTTGTTTTTCTTCATCCGTCTCTCTCTCAATTTTGCCAGTGGTTTCTTTCTCTTCGTTCAGCTGGATCACTCTCACTGTCTAGCTGGATCTATCTCATCGTCCAGTCAGATCTGGTTTTGGCCATATCGTCTCTTTTCGTTCACCCACTTGGTGGTTCACCTCTTTGTCTCCTTCCCGTCGACTCCTCTAGTTTGGCCGTCGGGTTTCTCTTTGTTTGTCCACCCCTCTTTGGTCGTCTCTATCTATTTTTCCATCGATTGTCCACTTTGTTTTACCATCGACCCATTTCTCTCTATTGCTGTGTCGACTTTCTCCCTCACCATCCAGTTGTGATGTCTGTTTCACTCTCTTACTATCCAGCTAGATTTCTCTCTCTTACCGTCAGATTTCTCTCTTTTTCAGGTGGTGTTTGATGGTTTCCCTCTCTTTTCCCTTTTTCTCTCTTCTCCCTTTTTCTCTCCTTCGTCCAATGGGTTTTCTGTGCGGCTCCAATCTCCTCAATTGCCGACCTCCTCTTTTCTATTTTTTTTGTCCCCTTTCAGCAATCTCTTTACTTTCTCTCTTGACGGTATTTTTGTGTCCAACAAAATTGACTTCCAATTTAGGGCTTACTTGTGACAAATTTACTGTTTTACCCTTCCATGTGGCTTTTACGTTCTTGTCCCTCCATGTGGCTTTTACCTTCTTGCCCTTCCATATGGCTTTACTTTCTTGCACACTTAAACCTAGTTGACAACAATTACAATCTATACAAAACTATAGGAACAACAATCTCCCTCTTTGTAATTGTTGGCAACACTCATAACAAAAGCCACTATGCAGTAGTTTCCACTCCCCCTTCCTTAACAACTCCCCTTGCACTGTTGCTTCTCTCCCCATTTGCCAACCAATTACAAATCTGAAAAACTAGCAAAGCAGAGATGGAGGATTCACCTGAACTTCAAGTTTAAAGAGGCATGTGCACAAATAGACTTAATCTGTGCTTTTCAAATAGCCTTGTGGACAGATGTTTAGTTAGAATATTTGAAATTTGATCTTTAGTGCCAACATACTCCAACTGAATTGTACCCTATTCTACTTCATCTTTGATGAAGTGATACCAGATGTCAACATGCTTGTTTCTCTAATGTTGAACTAGATTCTTGCTGAGATTAGTAGCGCTTTGATTATCACAAAGTACACTTACTGGTAACTTCACTTCAACACCCAAGTCTGCCAATTGTCTTAGCATCCATATCACCTATGTACATGCTGTACAAGTAGCCATATACTTAGCCTCAGTTATGCTCAAAGCAATATTGTTTTGCTTTCTACTTAACCATGCAACACACTTTGAACCCAAGTAGAAGTTACAGCTATTGCTTGATTTTCTATCATCTATACTTCTTGCACAGTTTGTATTAGTGTATGTTTGTAGTTTAATAGAATCCATGGCTGGATAGTACAAACCCATTTCCAGTGTTCCTTTGAGGTACCTTAGGATTCTTTTGACTGCCAACACATGAGACTCCTTAGGATCAGCTTGGAATCTGTTGGCAGCGCACACAGCTTACATAAGATTAGGCCTTGATGCTGTAAGGTACAGAAGGCTCCCTATCATCTTCCTGTACTCTGTAGGGCTTATACTCCTTCCCTCCTAATCTTTTGTTAACTTATAGCTCACTGTCATAGAAGTACTGACAGGTCTGCTATCCTCTATGCCAACCCTTTTCAGTATCCCTTTGGCATATTTCGTTTGAGAAATAAAGATATTTTCTTCACACTGCTTTATCTGTAATCCAAGAAAGTACGCCATTTCTCCAATCAATGACATCTCAAGTTCCTCACTCATCTTCTGTACAAAATCTTGGCATAGCTCAGAGTGATCCCCTCCAAAGATGATGTCATTTATATATACTATGGTTATCAAATGGCCTTTCTCTGAGTTAAACACATATAGGTTATTACCAACTGTTCCTTTTCTAAAGTTCAACCTTCTCAAGTACACATCTAGCCAACTATACCATGCTCTTGGAGCTTGCTTAAGACCATATAAGGCTTTCTTTAGCTTACATACACGTGTCTCATCCTCACTGATTTGTACTTCATCAGGTTGTTCAATATACACTTCTTCTTTCTGGAGCCCATTTAGAAAGGCAAATTTCACATCCATTTAAGAGACTTTATACCTTTTGTGTGCTGTCAAAGCTAAGAACATTTTGATAGTTTCTAACCTTTCTACTGGTGCAAAAGTTTCATCAACATCTACCCTAGCCTTATTCCTCACCACCTTGCCATCTTCATTGTGTTTATTCCTAAACACCCATTTTGTTCCTATGACATTCTTATTAGTGGGAATTGGAACCAGCTCCCATGTATCATTCTTCTCAATTTAATCTAGCTCCTCATTGATAGCTTTGACCTAGGCTTTGTCTTGAATAGCCTCTTCAATAGATTTAGGTTCAACTTGTAAGAGTAAAGCAGTAGCTCCCATAATTCTTCTTCTTGTTATAACTCCTGCTGATGGGTCACTTATGATCTAATCTCCTTGATGAGCACTAATCCATATTTTCTTTGTCCTTCTTCCTTGCATCGTCTTAGTTGTAAGAGGATCTCTTTCTTCATCTTCAGACTCACTCTTCTTCGAGTCTAAACTTGCTTCTTGTTTCATTTCTTTAGGTTGGTCTGATTCTTCATCTACATTGAAGTCATCTTCTTTTTTGTCCTCAGCTTCTCCATTTGCATTGTTTTGTAGTTCTCATCTATTCTCACATTATTGGACGTTATTACTTTTCTTAGCTAATGTAGGAAAACTCTGTAACCTTTTGTCTTTGTTGAATATCTTACAAATATGCCTTCATTAGACCTAGCATTGAATTTTCCCAAGTTTTGCTCCTTGTTCTTCACAAAACATGGGCTGCCAAAGATTTTAAGATATTTGGCTGTTGTCTTCTTCCCACTTTGGACCTTAGTAATACTCTTTTTAGTAGTTGCACGGCTGTAAATGTTGATTCTATCCAAAATCTTATATGAAGCTTGGATTCCAGCAGTAGAGTTCTCACCATTTCAACCACAACTCTATTTTTCCTCTCTACCACCCTGTTCTGTTGAGCTGTTCTCGCTGCTGCCATTTAATGATGAATTCCATGCTTCTTAAGATATTCTTCAAAAACTTTATTTATAAATTCAATGCCTTGATCTGACCTCAATACTTTGATCTTCCTTCCACTCTTATTTTCAGCCAATCTTTTGTATCTCTTGGAGCAATTCAAAACTTCTCACTTGTATTTAAGGTGCATGAGGCAGGTCATTCTCGAATAGTCATTAACAAACAAAATGAAGTAGCTCTCACCTTTCAACCCTTTTGTCCTCATCAGTCCTCATAAATCAATATGCACAATGTCAAGCATTGCTTCAGAACCGAACTATTTGGTCTCATACTACTTTTTGGCATGTTTTCCTTCAGAGCATGCTTAGCAAACATACTCTCTCTCCTGAGGTCAGGAATGTCTCTGATTGCATGAGTAGTGGTCAGCTTCCTCATGTTCTTCTGTGATAAGTGTCCCAGCCTCCTATGCCAGAATTGATTTTCTTCTTCTTTGGTGAGTAGACAGCTGCTTGTCTTGTCCTCTCTGAAACTACTGGTTTGGGCTTCCACCAACACTCCTTGTCAATATGTCCTTGCCTTTTACAATATATGCAAAAACTCACGATAGGTGTTCTCCTTTGAATTTTGTATTGTCTCCCCCTGTATACAACATTGTATCTTCTCAAATTGGAGACATATACTAGCCTTGTCTACTAGCAGTTACTCGCCTTATGACCCCAAACTCCACAATACAAGTAATGACCTTGAAACTGCCTCTTCTTGGGTCTGATCACAGCTTGCCTTCTTTTATTCTCATCACTTACTATGTAGGCAAAATAGCTGGCTTCTTTGCTTGTGTGACTTTCATTTCAGTCACCTTTTTCTCCTTCTTCTGTTCAGCCGTATTCCTCTGCTGGCTAATTTTCTTTTCTTTCTGAGACGTAGCAGTGATGGGCTATTGCTTTTTAACCACATATAACATTTTTGGCTCTGACTTTTATTTGATAACTGTCTTCTTTTCTTCAGTTATCTTTACCTGAGTCACAACCTTTTCTTCTAACTTCTGTGGCAAAGTCCCATTCTTCTTTTCTCTTGCAGAGCTTGTTTCTCCTACCACTTCAAACTTCTGTAAGTTCTCCTCACTCTTTTTGAGTTGTTACTGAAGTCTCAGTAACTCTATCTCCATTTCTTCAATTGTTAAAGTCCTTGAGCCAAGCTCTATTGTAAGGTTTTTACATATTTTGATATGTTCTTCAAATCTTCTCTTTAAGTCAATATGTTCAACCCTTATTTCATACTTTTGACTTTCAACTTCCTTAAACTTTGCTTCAACTTGTTTTATGTGAGCCTCCAACCTTTTTATGGTTCTGCCCCTTCTAATTATCTCTTTTGACGCTACTTTCAACTCAGCTTCAAGATCTGGTTAGTGTATGCTGGTTGATTTTCTATCATCTATACTTCCTGCCCAATTCTTCCTCTTCTTTTATCTTCAAGTGTTTCATAACTTTGAAAGCTACCTCCTTTGATACCATTGACATTGAGGAGCTCTCAGTTGACTTTATTCTTATCTCATATGCAATGAGATTGCACTGGAGATCATGTAGAGACATAGAATTGAGATCTCTACTCTCCTCTGTGGCTACCACCTTTAAGGCAAACCTCTTAGGCAGAATTCTTAGAATTTTCTTCACAATAGATGAGTCCTTATTGTTCTTCCCATGACTTCTAAGATCATTTATAACATCAATAACCCTGGTGAAGAACTCTTGGACTGTCTCATTTTTCTGCATTCTGAGAGATTCATATCTCTCGTTGAACACTTGAAACTTGGCCTCTTTCATTCTATCATTAGCTTCATAGATTTTCTATAATCTATCCCATATCTCCTTAGCAAATTTACAGTCCATAACTTTAGCATACTCAACATCTGTTAATGCTGAAATGATGACGTTTGATGCCTTCCAATTGATCTCAAACTGCCTTAATTCCTCTGGGGTTAGATCTTTACCTTCTTTTGGAGGCTCAAAACCCTCCTATACAAATTTCACCACGTGCAAGCCCATGGCTACAAATACCACCTACATTCTCGCTTTCCACATATGGTAGTTGGTTCTATTGAAGATTGCAACCTTCTTACTGTAAGTAGTATTGGTACTGGTACTGACATCCATTTCTTAGTATGCTAAACAAGTTAAAACTTTTGAAACCCTTCAAACTAGTACACCAAGCTATTAAGCTTCAAACTGGTGAACTTGTGCACTAATATCAATTGAAGTTCCCTACTTTACCTTAAGATCTACTAGTCTATGATATTGAGAGGGGGGATGAATCAGTATCACACCCCTTAAAAACACACTCTGATAACTTAAGCCAAAGTATTCTACCTATTTAATACTCTAGCTCTCCTCAATACGCTGGTATGTGAACAACTTCAAACTCTTCTCAAAAGTAAACTCTTTCTCATATTTTACTAAGGTGGATCTATTATTACCTACCAATCACAATAGTCCCTAAAGTCACCTTTCAGACACCTTGCCTATTAGATAGATCAGATGTTCTTGATTAGGTCTTCTTTAGGTTATGGTTCGATGATACTTTAGTTGCATTCATAACTCAATTCAAAACACAGAATGTAAATCAAAGTAAGAACACAAGAGATTTACGTGGTTTCGTCAATATGACATACGTCCACAGTGGTAGGGATTCTTCCTCTACCAAGACAATCCACTATACTTGAGAATATGAGTATGGTACTCCCGATGTTTATAATGTAGTTACAATGGATGTCTTAATCCTCTATTCCTTTCATTATTGTAAATACAAAGCAAGTACAATACAAAGAGTATCACTTACTATGTCTACCCTTCTTCTAACTTGTCTTGCCTCTGTTGAATTGAATAGGCTGCTTCACTGGCGCTTAGAATTCCACCACAACACTCTTTAACCTCACTTGAAAAAATCTAGAAATACGTTGTGTTCTTTCCCATACTTCACTGAATTCCTTCTCTAGGTTGTTTCACACAACTCTTGCTTTTACCATTACATGGCTTCACAGCTTGCACTCACACTTCTGGTCTGCCATTTCACATCTCACGGCCTGCCCCATGCTTCTAATCAGTCACGTCGTTGCATGTTCTAGTCTCACGCTGTCGCATGTTCTGGTCGCATGCCAACTTACATTCTGGTCTCACGCTGTTGCATGTTTTGGTCTCACGCTGATGCACGTTCTGGTCTCACGCCTACACATGTTCTGGTCTCACATTTCAGATCTGCATCCGCTTCACTGTTCTCAAACCTCATAGATACCAAATTTGCTCTCCTCTTTCATTTCATGGTTCCATTAGTCTCCCGTTTCTGGTTTTTGCCCTCACCTCACGTTTCTGGTTTTCTTCTCTTCTAAGGGTGGTGCATTTCTGGTTTTGCCGTTGGTGTGTTGTCTTCTCTCTTGGTGGTGTATCGTCTCTTACGGGTTTCCTTTTGCCATGCATTCCTTTGTTGTGTTGTCATCTTTTCTCCTGCTGGTGATTGTAAGTTTCTCACGGGTTTCTCTCTCTTACCATCACACGGTTTTCTCTCTCACCATCCAACTAGGTTTTCTCTCTCACCGTCCAGTTGTGTTTTCTCTCTCACTGTCCAACTGGGTTTTCTCTCTTTTGCAGGTGGTGTTTTGCTATGCTTACTTTATTATCCCATATCTCCTTTTCTTCCAAGGGTTTGGGTTTATATACTCCTTTCCATGAAAACCCTAGTAGGGCTTACTACAGCAAATTTACTTTCTTGCCCTTTTATGTGGTTTTACTTTCTTGCCCCTCCATGTAGCTTCAAATTGCTTACACACTTAAATCTAGTTGACAACAATTATAACCCATACAAGGCTGTGGGAACAACACCTACAAAGAGAAAGGAAACAATCTTAATCTAATACTATCATCAAAAAACATTGTTATGCTTAAAGGCATTACAAATATCCAAAAAGTTTACAATATAAACATTAGAGCCACAACTAGGTAAATCACCGAATAAATTGATGTTTGAATTATCTAAATGATGATTGGCTTGATTTTGAAATTATTTGCTTATATAGCTAGTCTCTTAATGTTTGATGTTGTCTTTATGATAAAAGGATTTATATACTTTAGCAAGGACTAGTTAGCATTATATCTTCCTTCATCACCATCTTTGCTCTTCTATTTTTGTTTAGCATGCAAACTATAGTTTTAATTTCAAGATTAAATGGCATAAGTTCTTTACCACATAATTGTATCATGCATTATAAAAAACATTACAAAAAAAAATAAATAACATTAAAATTCTAAATTAAAATCTAGATCAAAGGGTTTCAATACTATTTAGATTTACAATCCCTAATATCAATGTCAAAAACTTGATGTGTGCAGACAACTACTAGTAAGTCATTAGTACTTAAGTAATATAAAAAGTAAATAAAGTATCATCCCACAAGGAAGCAAACAATTACTAAAACGCTAATTAATTCTAACTTTATTTGCAAAACTAATTTTAATGATTACATGACTATAAAAGAAAAAGTAAAATCTAAATTGAAAAATCAATTGCTAAGCATAATAAAGTTAAATTAAAAGAGAATATATTAGGATTTTTAGCTTACTTTACCAAGGTTTCACAGAATTCTTGGCTAACTTGCTATCAAGAAAAAGATCTATTCATCTGATAACAAAATTTCCTATGCCATTCAATGCTCTTTCTTATGTTATATCAAATTACCCTTATCTATTAACCTATTATATTTCTAAGTAAATTTAAATAAATAAAAGCATATTAGGTTCTATGAAAAATTCTAGTTTAAGTAGATACTTTTGAAATCCATCCATCACCATTACCTATGTCCCTTGCAATGTTGGTTTTCACAACTTTAGCACATGGTCTAATGGTAATGCTCTTAAATGTAGGTCATTATGCAAGTGGGACAATTATAGTTCCCTTCATCTTTACTTATAAAGAGTTTTTGTCTTACAAGACCACGATTGTTGTGCCTACTCTTGTCATTAATCCCATCCTATTGGTCGGAGTCATGTTATGCGCATAATCACTAGTATTATGAATGAATGCTACCTAGTTCATCCTGCTAGTATTCATATGCTTATTTGAAAGATTAAATTATGCATATATAAGTGTAAACTAATTATGAAATAATGAATGCCTTATTAAATCAATTATAGTTTTTTTAATGGTACCTGTTACTCAATAACCCTAGTAATTCTAAAGTTAATACATATAATAAACTCTAATTTCTAATAGAGATGCATTTATTAGATAAAAGGTCAACATAGGCTCTATTTGTTATTTTGATGACTTATGGTAACTCAATGAATCCCATGGCCAATGTGCCAAAGTCACATCATTCAAATTTTTACATGAATCACGTTTGTATGTCTCTATATTTCATTCAATTTATGGTATATATTATTTAATCTAATATACCAAATCTCCTTTCAATCTCAAACATGCATATCAAATCAATTTAAAACATAATCTTGCTTTTAAAATCATTAAGTACAATAACACATACTCGCCATGAAAGAAAATTCTTGAATATTATAAAAGCAAGTAAAACTATATAACTATGGTTAGGCTATACCTAAACCCCAACTAAGAAAATTAGTTCATTCTAAAAGTAATAAAAACCAAACTAAAAATTAAAGATACAAAAATTTTTGGCAAAACAAAAGGATGGAATAACTTTGGAATTACTCCCTTTGTTCTCTTCACATTCCTTTTTCTTTTCTTAGTATGTTTCTTTATTATAGGTTAAATAATTACACAAATTTATATTGCATTTTTAGCTTAATGGAAGGATAATTCGTGTGATTAAAATAGGTTTTGCAAGTTTTTCTTTGTTTGTAATTTTTTTTTTGTAGGTAACAAATCAAAGCAACAAAGTAATGGAAATAATGAAATATTGTAAAGTCTAAAGAACATAGGCGAAGGAGTGCACTAGTCATAAAACCAATTGAGTGTGATCTAACTTATGATGATCACTTGAAAACATTTGTCTTATTTCACATATTCTTTTTAACTTTTTTTAGGGGAATTTGTTCACTTAAATATGGGACTACAAATATTATAATAATGGATGACTTAAGGTAGAATGACTATAATTGAAGGGTAAAGAGTTGGTTAACTCATACAATAGTTTTTGTTACTTCCTCCTTTCCTTTGATAATGGTCCTAGAAATGTTAAATATTTTTGTATTTATGGTTTACAACATGAATAACTAGACTCTAATGCTAGAGTGAAGTGATGTAATCCATTATGGGGTTGAACTACTTATGGGTTATTCATACTCTTGAGATTACTCCATTTATTTAATAGGAGTGGTGATTTGATTTATTATTTTGAGCTTTTTAAATATTTTATACTTGATCACCATAAAAGTAGATTTTTGGGTTGTGTTGAAATTGATAAATGAGATATAATTATGCACTAAATAGATGAACATACGACTTTTGAGATAAACATATGAATAGGTTGTGTGATATTTTATAATTTCTTATGTTTAATGGATCTAATCTATCACTATGTGAGCTCAAAGGAGGATCACATATAGAATAGGT
>JAHLGO010000381.1:5006340-5260611 GCA_020615895.1 Ceriops decandra | reverse complement strand
GTAATAGCATAAATCATAATTAAATAGTTCCCTGTATAAATGGCACTTAAAATATTTATTGGGTTTATCATTACATTTGACGTTGTGTGCTTATAAGTAGTCTTAATCAAGTTTTTGGTGCCATTACTAAGGAAGTGTGATGTTGATTATGATTTATATCATTTATTGATTTCATTTGTTTGCTTTAACCTAAATTGTTCCATTTTTCTTTTTCTTTTGAGATTTGATTTTGGTTGTTTTTATACCATATTTATTATAATTGTGTTTTGCTTGTTGGTTGTCTTTATTTAGTTATCAACTAAGCATTTACTTCCTATTGTTAAGGTATTTGTATGTGATGGATTTTTTAAGAAGATCTAGGAGTCATAAATTGCTACCTTTGAATCCTAAAATTGAAAGGTCTTATCATTGTAATTAAGTGCAAAGGAGAGTAAAGGTGTTAGAAAATCAAGGAGGGAATAACAAGGAAGTGTTTCATTGAGCTAAGAACATTAGTCAATGAGTACATCCATAATTCTAACTCAATATGAAGGATATTCAACAACCTATGATTAGTGCCTCTCTTTCTTGTATCAAGCTAAATATAACAACATTCAATTACAAGTTGAAAACAATTCACTTTACTATGTTGCTAGCTTTTCATGGGTTACCAAATGAAGATCCTCTCACCTTTATAATAGAGTTATACATTATAATTCAAACCTTCCCTTTGTAAGATTGTTCTAAGGATGAGCTATGGATGTGGTGTTTCCCTTACACTTTTAAGGATAAGGCAAAAACATGGTTAATCAATTTATCTAAAGAATCACTTATTACTTAAGATTAGGTATATGGCAAATTCATGATAAAGTACTACTCAACTCAAAAACCTATAGACCTTAGAAACAAGATCTACCCATTTTCTTAACTCAAAGGAATGCCTTTTTATAAAGCATAAGATAAATTTAAGATGCTCCTAGTATAGTGTCCCCATCATCATCCCATGATGCTTATGCAATTTTTCTATAATGGATTGGATGTCACTTCACAAACCTTGGTTCATACGATAATAAGTGGATATATAAGTGACAAAGCCACTAATGGATTGGATGACATCTATACGATATTGGGTGTTAATTCCCAACAAAAGGCTATAAGACAAAGAAAAGCAAAAGCCTATATTATTAATACAAAATGACATGGCACTTTAAGTTATTGATTTAGCAAAGCAAATAAAGCTTTTGGTAGGAGGTGATAGAGGGAGAACACTGTTTATCTTATAGGATTCTTGGCACATTAAGGCTGCTTGTATATATGGCAAATCCTCTAGCCTTATATAAAAGACATTAACTATATAGGAGCTTATATGGAAAAGTAACTGAGGAACGATCCGTATTCTAGAACTTATAATCTAAGATGGTGCAACCACCTAAATTTTGCTTGAAAGAGCAAGGCAATAAACCTAATGCACCATCAAGATTCTAATAAAGCTTACACCTTCAAGGTTAGCCACCTCAACATCTAGAAAAGAAGCCAAAATTAAAAGACATGCTTATGTAATACATGTCCAAAATGGACGAAAGGATGACTAACTAAGATGATGTGTTAAAAAAGCTAAATGAAAAATTTAATCAAGTTACCTCTAATCAATAAGCTTCAATTCATATAAGAAGTTCAAATAGGGCAACTAGTAAATGTGGTGTCTAGTAGATCTCAAGGCAAATTGCTTAGCATTACCAAAGTTAACCCCACAGAAGATGCCTTGGCTATCGCTTTAAAGAGTGGAAAACTTGTTAAGAATCCTCATATTATTTAGCATAATTGATGTAATAACATTAAGGAGCATAAAAAGGAAGATAATACACTAGCTCTAACCCAAGTAAAAGACAAGGAATAGTTGCCTAGATAAGAAAATAAGGATGACTTGTAAACTCCACCTTGTGAAGTCAAGCCTTATGTCCCATATATCCCATTTCCTCAAAGGTTAAAGAAGTATAATGATGATAAGAACTCAAAATTCTTAGAGATATTCAAGAAGCTTCACATTAACATACCTTTTGCAGAGGCCATAGCTTAAATACCCTCATATGCTATGCTCCTTAAGGAGATCATCTCTAATAAGAGGAAGCTTAAAGAGCATGCCATGGTAGCCTTAATAAAGGAATGTAGTGCAATCATTCAAAACAAACTACCTCTAAAGTTGAAGGATTTAGGGAGTTACACTATACCTTATTTTATTGGACAAGTTGGCAATGATAAATGTTTACTTAATCTTAGCACTAACATTAATCTAATGCCTTTATCTCTTTTTAGAAAACTTAGAATGGGAGACTTAAAGCCAACTACTATATCTTTCTAATCAACTGATCAAATTATTAAATATCCACTTAGCAAAATCAACTATGTGTTAGTAAAAATTAAGTTTTATTTCCTTACTAATTTTCTTTTTCTTAAGAAGGAAGAAGATATGGAGATCTCTATAATTTTAGGGAGGCCATTTCTAGTTATTGGAGTTACTTTGATCGACATATAACAAGGAAAGCTTACACTTCAATTGGGTAATAATGAAAAAGAATTCAATGTGTCCAAGGCTATGAAATATCCAATTAATAGTTATTTTGGTTTCATAGTAAAGGCCATCAACTTAGTCTAACTTTCAAAGAGAAAGTTCTTATAGAACCATTAGCAACTTGCATCACTCATAATATCATCAAAAAGGGTGATTATTCAACACTTTTAGAGTGTGTGATGAGGCTTGAAGGAGCTAAGTCTCTACCTCAAAAAGGATGTTCTATGTTTAAGGATCTTGGTTTTGGAATGTCTATACTAACACCATCTATAAAGCTTCCTCCATAACTTCATTTAGGTAGCTTTCAAATCATTTGTATGCTTATCTAGGTGATTATTATACATTTCCTATCAACATGTTACCAATACTAAGTAAGGTTAAGGAAGAAAAGCTATTACATGTATTAGGGTAACACAAAAGGGCATTAGCTTAGACTATTGCCAACATCAAAGGCATTAGCCCTTCTTTTTGCATGCACAGGATTCTCATAGAGGAGCACCACAAGTCATGTGTTGAGCATTAATGATTTCTCAATCTAACCATGAAAGAGGCTGTGAGAACTAAGGTACTTAAGTTAATAAATATTGGCATTATTTACCTCACATTTTCCATTGTCATTTATTAATTAGTTGTTAAAGCAATTAATTGGCTATAAATACTATTTCTTTTTGGATGGATGTTTAGGTTATAATTAGATTCCTATTATGCCAAAGAATAAGGAGAAAACAACATTCACATGCCCTTATGAAACATTTGCACATCAAAAGATGCTTTTCGGACCAATTACATTCCAATAGTGTATAATGGCCATCTTTTTTGACATGGTTAAAACTATTATTAAGATTTTTATGGATGACTTATTAATTTTTGTCTCTTATTTTAATCTATGCTTGGATAATTTGTCTGTAGTTCTTTAAAGATGTGTAGACCAATTTAGTCTTAAATTGAGAGAAATGTCATTCCATGGTACAAAATGAAATTATCCCAAGGCACAGCATTTTGTCTAAAGGCATAAAGGTGGATTAAGCCAATATTGAGGTAATCAAAAAGTTATCCCTTCCTAGTTCAATTAAAGTTGTTAGGAGCTTCGTTAGGCAAGCTAGTTTTTACAAGAGGTTTATTCAGGACTTCTTAAAAATCACTAAACCATTATGTGTATCGTTAGCTAAGGATGTATCTTTTTTGTTTCAATGATAAGTGCTTGGAAGCTTTTGATAAGTTGAAGGAGTTGATTTTGGCACCAATTATTACAACCTTAGATTAGAGTCTACCTTTTGAATTAATATGTGATGCTAGTGATTATGCCATAGGAGCCATGTTGGGGAAAAAGAGAGATAATGATTGCATGTGATTTATTATGCCAATAAATTGTTAAATGACGCTTAAATGAATTATACAACCACGTAAAAGGAATTATTGGCTATTGTTTATGCTTTTGATAAATTTTGCTCATATATAGTAGAAACTAAGGTCATCATCTATATAGATCATTCAACCATCAATTATTTAATGATAAAGAAGGATGCCAAACCTTGATTAATCTAATAGATTTACTCTTGTAAGAGTTTGACTTAGAGATCCAAAATAGGAATGGATCAAAGAACTTAATGGTTGACCACCTATCTAGATTAAAGCAACAAAAACAAGTGGAAAGTGCTATTAATGATCATTTTTTAGATGAATATTTATTGAACATTTAACAGCTAACTTCTTGGTATGCAGATTATATGAACTATATGGTGAGCAATATCATTCCATTTAAGTTCTCTTATTAGGGGAAGATGAAATTTCTTTCATATGTGTGGGAGGAACCATTACTATTCAATAATTGTGCTCATCGAATTATTAAAAGGTGTGTGCTCAACAAAGGGATGACAAATATTCTCATCAATTATTATTCTTTACCATATAAAAGTCATCCCAGGGTTGAGAAAATTGTTGTTAAGGTACTTCAGTCAGGAGTTTTCTAGCCAAAATTTTTTCATGATTCATAGGATTTTGTTTTGGCATATGATAGGTGCTAAAGAACTAGCAAAATTGGAAGGCATTAAAAGATGCCTCAATCTAGTATTCTTGAAGTAAAGTTGTTTGATGTCTAAGGCCTAGGTTTCATAAGACCATTTCCACTATCTCATGGAAATCTTTACATTTTAATAGCAATTAATTATGTCTCTAAGCAAGTTAAAGACACAACACTTCCAAATAACACAACCAAAATTGTTATCAAATTTGTAAAGAAGAACATCTTTTCATGATTTAAGGTAACTTGAGGAATCATCAGTAATAATAGTGTTTACTTTAAGAATAAGGACTTTGAAGCTCTCTTAAGGAAGTATAGGTGTCACTTCAAGACAAGCATTCCTTACCATCCATAAACAAGTGCAAATTTCAAATAGAAAAATCAAATTGATTTTGGAAAAGGCAACTCACTTTTCTTTAAAGGATTGGGCAATAAAACTTGATGATGCATTATAGGCCTATAAAATAGCCTATAAGACATTTTTGACATATCCCCTTATCAACTAGTCTTTGGTAAAGCTTATCATTTGCTACTAAAGTTAGAACATTAAGTTTATTAGGTGATCAAAGCATTAAATTTTGATTTAAAACATTAAGTTTATTGTGATCAAAGCATTAAATTTTGATTTAAAGTTAGCATGGAAGAAAATACTTCTTCAACTTATGAGATTAATGAGATTTAGAGAGACTTTTGTGAAAATACTAGCATTTACAAGAAAAAGACCAAAGAATGGCATGATAAGCACATCCAAAAGAGAGAGTTTAAGGAAGGTCAAAAGGTGTTGCTTTTTAACCTTTGACTCTTCTTAAGCAAGCTCAAATCTAGATGGTCTAGACCTTTTGTAATAAATAAGGTTCATCCACTTGGAGCAATCAAAATAAAAGGAGATGAGTCTGGACCATTCACTATTAATGGGCAAAACTTGAAGCACTACTTTAAAAAGGATAGGATAGAGGATACTCACTCCATTGTGTTACTTGATTGATTTTAGTAACCAATGTCAAGGTAGATTAAATCAAGCATTTCTCAGGAATTAACCTAAGTTTTATTTATTTTCTTATGTAAGTCATTTTTCATTTATTTTATGTTTTGTGATAGGTTTATAAGGAAATGCACAATCAGATCACGATTTTCTTAAGAACACTTTGCCCTATTGACTATTCATGACAACTTCTCAACTCTCTACAATACACAAGCTATGGGTATCCCACACACATATTGAAATTTGCCTCTCTTACCCATAATCTTATCCAGGTAATTTCATTTTCCTTAATTTTAATTCATCTTAACTTATAACATTCGGGATAATGTTGATTAAGTAGGGGGGAGTAGTTGATTTTGGGTCATAAGTTTTTTTTAATGCTCTACTTTATTATGTCTAAATTGAAATAATATTTACTTGAGTTTCACCTAGCTGAAATCTTGAAAGTTTATGATAATACTAATATAGACAATTCAATGGTTGTACAACATTAACTAGTCATAATTGATAAATAAGTTGAATCTATAAGAGTATAACGTTTAACATCTTAATGAAATTCATGTGGTTGCTAATGCCATCATCTATTTGAAGAACTAAAAATGCATAATCATTTCTTGAGATAAAACTCTTACATGACATATCTTAGTTGGGAATATGATTCATGAACGATTTGATATATATATATACAAATAGATCTGCTCCAATGTTTTAAATAACCAAGTAACTAGAGGTTGACATCATCAATGTTGATCTTCACGTTAAAAGGTAGCTTAAATCATAAGTACGCAAAACACTCTTGTGCTTAACTTGTAAAGTAGTAATCAGATACTATCATAACAAATAATGGCATTCATGCTGAAAAAACAAGCTTATGCCAAGAAAAGAAAATAACTAAAACCTTTTGTTTTGAAAAGTGCTTACTGATCCTCAACTTAGTTGTGTCTTTTAATAAAGACCTTCTTAGGTCTTAATTGAGAAAGGGAAGAGGTGAATTAGTGTGAGATGTTCACTTTTTACAAATCTGTCCAGATTAAATCTCTATAACCTATTAAATATTAAAGCCTATGATATAGTTTTATTTTACTTCTTTATGTGAGAATGGTTGTATAAATATCAAGTAAGTACAAGCACCTGAAACCACACGAAAGTTTTACATGGTTCACTCATAATGTGTGAGTTACATCCACGATGTGATAGGATCTTTTCTAGATCACATAGTTCACTCTTGTAATCAAGGTATACAGATGATGTAATGGAAGGATCTCTCCTTAACTACTGTGGAAGGATCACTTATTAACCATTTACAATAATCTCCCAATCACCCCAAGGGTTTCCTATTCTTTTTCAAAGAAGTACATGAAAAGTTTAAGACAAAAACTCCCCTAAGAAAGATCTCTTTACGTGCATAGGTTACTATGGCAAAAAATTGATCTTCTTCTTTCTTTCTGTAGTTCTCTATTCTTTTTCTATTGTTCTTTTCTCTATTTTTACCATTCTCTCCTCTCTCTTTCTGTCATTCTCTCCTCTATCTTTTTGCCATTCACAGCTCTCTCTTTTTGCCATTCATAACTCTCTCTTTCTGCTTTTCATAGCTTCTTTCTCTCTATCATTCTCAACTTCTTTCTCTCTGTTGTTCTCAACTTCTTTCTCTTTATCGTTCTCAACTTCCTTCTCTTTACTATTCACAACTTCTTTCTTTTGCTGTTCTCAGCCTTTTTTTCTTTCTACTATTCTTAGCTTCTTTCTCTTTGTCATGTTTCTCTACTTTCTCTCTATCGTGTTTCTCACCACTATGCCGTTCTTACATCTCAATCACTCTATCTTCTCTTTTGACAGTTGTATAGGCATTATGCCTTAAGTTTAAGATTGTCCTACCATCAACGGTCAACATTGATTCATTGAATTTAGGATTACCCTACCACCAACGGTTAGTATTGATTCCTTGAATTTATGATTGTGTTACCATAAATAATCAACATTGACTCATACCCAATAAGTGACTTGCAATGCCACTTCTAAATGCAATGCAAGAGGCAGCAACAACACATGTCTGGATGACAATATTCTCTTGCCTAATGAAAGGCTGGCTTAAGAAGTCAAACCTTTGAAGCACAATGGACCAAGACTTGAGCATCATGATACCAAGCAAGCTGGCAGCCACATTAAAAGAGGGAATAATACTGGTGGTGAGATTGAGCTTGCATACAATAAAGTTCAACATTATGCTCAGAAAAAGACTAGTTGCTATTGCTCTGAATGTTATCTACTTCCTCCACCATTAGCTTCTCCTCAACGTTAACCATTACCGAGCTATTCTATCCCACTGCTTCTCCCATTCTCTCTATTAATTCTCCTTTCTAGGAATGAGAGTATGATGTCTTCCTTAACCCTTGAGTAAATCAACTACCAACACTTTGTAAATGCATTAAATACATTTCAAAGGCACTCATAACATCAAATCAATAAGGAAAAATATATGAGATGCTATTGACAACAAATCTAACATCAATTATCAAATCTCTTTGGATTTATGCAAAATATCTCCCATTTTGACTACAAATCCAAAGAATAATAAAAAAAAGGGAAGGTGAGAAAGGGTTATAGGCATACCTTAGCGTCTAGAGGGTGGCTAAATACATAAGTTTAACCTTAACTATGGAACATCTCTTTTGATAGAGTTTTGGTGAATATATCTACAACTTGCTTTATGGTAAGCATATACTTTAGCTTTGCTTAATTTTTCTCCATGTTTTCTTTATGTTTAGATCTGAGTGTTGGACAAGATTCTTTGATAAATTGATGACACTTAGTTGTCACAACCAATTAGTAATGACAGTTGTATATCCACCTTCAGCTTCAAGCAGTTGTTTCATCTATAACATTTGAGTACAAGCTTGAATAGTAGCCATATATTTAGCCTTTGTAGTGCTTAGAGTCATTAAATTTTGCTTCTTACTATGCCATGAAACATATCTACTACCTAAATAAAATGCACCACCTAATGTAGACCTTTTGTCATCATAATTTTCAGCCTAATCAGCATTAGTATACCTATATAAATTAAGTTTTTTACTTCTATCTTAAAGCATCCTATAATTTGTTATGCCTTTACATATCTTAGGATTCTTTTAGTAGCCATGAGGTGAGATTCCTTGGGCTCACTTTGAAATCTTGTACAAAGTGTTATAATAAAAACAAGATCAGGCCTTGATGTTGTCAAATATAGTAAACTTTTAATCAACTTTCTATATTCCTTTTAATCAACCATTTTGCCTTTTTTATCTTTGCTCAACTTGGTTCTAATAGTAATAGGATTACTTCCTAAGAATTCTCCATCTTAAACATTTTTAACAACTCAAAAGCATATTTTTCTTGGGTAAGGTAAATTCTAACCTTGCTTTGCAAAACTTGTAGCCCTAAGACGAATTTCATTTCACCTAACATAGACATTTTAAACTTCTTCTTATCTTATCAGCAAAAGCAATGCAAAGGGCCATTTTTTCAACAACAAAAATTATGTCATCAATATAAACTACAACAATTAATTGACCCTTTTTATTTTCTTTTATGCACAAGTTGTTGTCCATACTCCCTTTTTTTAATTTCATCTATTTGAGACATGTATCTAGCTTGGAATACTATGCTCTTGGAGCTTGCTTTAAGCCATATAAAGCCTTTTTCAATTTGCACACACTTAAAACATTATGGTTAAGTATAAAGCCATTAGGTTGTTTAATAAATACCTCTTCATCAAGCTCTCCATTTAGAAATGCTGATTTTACATTCATTTAATAAACTTTGTAATTTCTTTGAGCAACAATGGTCATAAATATTCTGATTGCTTTAAGTTTGGCCATAGGAGCAAAGGTCTCTTCAAAATCAACATCTTCTACTTGTGAGTAGCTTATACAAATAAGTCTTGCCTTGTTTCTTACAACCTCACTATTTTTATTAAGCATATTTCAAAACACCACTTAGTTCCAATGATGTTTTTCCCTTTAGGCCTTGGAACTAAACACTTAGTGTTGTTCTTTTTAATTTGATCAAGCTTTTTATTCATAGTACACACCCATTCTTTGTCCTTTAATGCTTCTTCTACTAACTTGGGTTTAACTTCAGAGATCAATAAGGTTTGTTCACCACTTTTTAGCCTTCTTCTAGTCTTTACAAAATCATCTTTGCTGCCAATAATGTTTTTAGCATCAACTTTAGCTTTAACTCTTCCATAAGCTTGGTAATGCCTTGATTCATTTTCTTCATCACGCTGATGTTATAGAAGGATCTCTCCTTAACCACTTACAATGATCTCCCAATCACTTAAGGGTTTTTCACCCTTTTTCAAGAAGTTTCATAAAAATAGTATTACATAAACTCCCTTAAGAAGGATATCTCCATGTGCACAGGCTTCTGTTACAAACAACTATTCTTCTCCTTCCTCACTGCCAATCTCTGCTCAAGCTTTCTATCATTCTCTCCTTCTTCATTGTCAATCTCTGCTCAAGCTCTATTCGTCTCTCCTTCTTCAATGCCAATTTCAAAACTTTCTCTTTGCTGTACTTTCAGCTCTCTCTCTCTCTCTCTCTCTTTATCATGTTTCACAACTTTCTCTTTGCCTCTGTTGGTCTTAACTCTCTACCAGTTCTAAACTCTCAACCATTCGCATTGTCTACCAGTTCTGAACTCTTGGTAGCTCACACTTTTTGCCAATTCTGAACTCTCAACCTTTGCCAATATTAGCTCTCTGGCTCTATCAGGCTTCTCTTTACCTCTGCTAGATTTCTCTTTTACCACTGTTGAGTTTCTCTCCTACCTTTACTGATCACAACTTTTTGCAGGTCTCTATTTACCATGCTCTTCTCTACAGTTTTCTCTACCTATCGTGTTCTCCTATATATTTTTCTCTTTGATGAGGACCATTTTAGGTCTCAAATTAAAAGGGGGGTGAATCAGTGTGAGACATTCATTTTTACAAACCTATCCAAATTTAACCTCTATGACTTGTTAAAACTGATGATCCAATTATTTATCATACTCCTTTATGTGAGACAGACCATATGAATATTAATCAAATAGAGCACCCAAGAACACACAACAATTTTTACATGGTTCGTGCATAATGTGTGATAAGATCCCTCCTAAATCACACAATCCACTCTTATTATTAGGAGATATAGTTTGGTTGTGGAAGGATTAGTCCTTAACCACTTATGAAAGATCACTCCTTAACCACTTACAATGATTTCCCGATCACTCTAAGGGTATCCCACCCTTTTTCAATAAGTTAATCAAGAGTTTATAGTAAAAACATTCTTAGAGAATGATCACTTAATGTGTATAGACTGTTAATGCAGAATATAGATATTTTCCTTCCTTTGCTAATGGTGTTGTCTCTCACCCACTGTCAATGTTGCCTATATGCGATGCTATTGTTATCTGTATATGTTGTTACCGCTATCTCCATTGCGCCCACTGCTGCTTATTTCTACATAAGCTATTGCCACTATCTACACACATTGTTGCTTCTATTTGTGCACTACTTCTAATGTCTACACGCATTGCTATTGTCCGTGTGTGCTACTCCTTCTATGTGCACGCACTACACTTGTTGTCCGCATGCACTACTCTTGTTGTTAACGCCCATCACTATTGTTCGTTCCTGCTACTATTACTGTCCGCATGCATTATTGCTATTCTTTCGCACTGTTGTTGTTGTCTATACATGCACATGCTGCTATTGCTGCCTACACATTTTGCTATTGTTGTCCACACGTGCTACTATCGCTGTCCACATGCACAGTTGTTGCTGTCCACGCATGTTGCTACTTATTTCCACATGAGCTACTACTATTATCCACACAAGTTGCTACTTTTGTTCGTAAGTGCTACTCATGCTGTTTACACACATCACTGCTGTCTGTGCACATTATTGATTCTATCCACATGTACTGCTATTGCTGCCTACACATTATGCTATTATTGTCGCACACACTGCTACTAGTAACCTTATGATGGCTAGCTACTGCAATCCTTGCTACTTCTCTTTTCCTTTTAGCAGGCTACAACAATTAGGTTTTTGTGTAGCCTACTGCTGCAACTTTCCTTAGTGTGTCTCCTACACATCTTTCCCTTTTTCGGGTGGCTGTTGCACATCTTTCCCTTCTTAGCGTGGCTATTGCATATCTTCTCCTTTGGTTTGGTATGGCTACCTCCTCTGATGGTTGTTGTCACCTCTTCCTTGGCCAATTGCTGCTCCAACTCCTTTGGATGGCTATTGCACTTTCCTTGGTCAGCTATACCTCCCTTGGTGGCTGCCTCCTTTATCTTGACTGGTCACTCTCTTCTTTAGTAGCTACCTCTCTCTTTTTGCCACTTAACCTCACTTTGGTCGCCCTCTCTTTTCAGCTTGCCATCCTCTCCTTATGGCTAGCTATTCTCTCTTATTTTTTTGTAGTTGATCATTATCTCTTGTAAAACACACACATAACCTTACAAGACACATTCATCATTGGTCGTCATTGATTCCCAAAGGCGGCCCTACAATCAACGGCCAGATTTGAGTCCTAAAATTTAGGGTCACGATCAACATTGACTCCTCAACATCAAGGTTGACCTATCATAACATCAAATTAACACATATAACTATGTGAGATGGGGTTGACAACGAATCCAACACTAGCCATCAAATATAGGTTCAACACTCTTTTATAGTTTAATCTACTTGTCATGCTCTCCTTTGTAAGTTCTCTCCTCTATAGGTTTTCTTTTCTGCTGGTTCTCTCCTTTGCAGGTTCTCTCCATTGTAAGTTCCTCCCTTACAAGTTCTCTCCTCGACAAGTTTCTGCACTTTTTCTTCCTTTTATGCCGTTGCTGCTCTTTCCTTCTTTCTGCCACTATTGCCTTTTCTTTTCTACTGCTAGAAGCTTTTTTTTTCTACAGCTAGATTTCTCTACTGGTCTTCTCTGCCCCTTCTTTTTTTCATTTTTGCCACTGCCTAGTATGCTTTCTGTTGCTCCCCACTTTTCTTTTGGTGATTGTTCTTTGTCATTCTCCCACTCTCTACTAGTTTTCTTTTGTTGTAGTTTTTTTTTTATTGTTCTCTGTTGTTGCAATTCCCTATATTGTTCTTTACCACTGCACTCTTTTTGTTCTCTTTTTTCTTTCTTCTGCTAGATGCCTTTTTTTTCTTTCTGTTTTTCCAAGCACAACTCTCTTGGTCATTATTCTTCAATTGTTATTCTCTCTGTCTTTCATATTCTATTCACTTTTTCTGTCTCTCTTTGTCGTGCCCTACCTTTTTTTTAGCAACTGCATGGGTATTTATAAGCCTTGAGTTTAGAATTGCCTTATAATCAATGGTCAACATTAATTCCTTGAATTTAAGTCAACGGTCAACATTGACTCCTTGAATTTAGGGTCAATAGTTAGCATTGACTCATACCCAACAAGTGACTTGTAGTGCCACTACTAAACGCAATGCCAAAGGCAGTAATTAGTGCTTTCTTTATAGCCAAAATACCATTAGCAATATGAAGCAACTCATCATTTTTAATAGTGCAAAGTGGGGTTGGCAGCATCCTGATTTTGGCCCTGCTTTCTCTCTTTATTCTCATCATATTCCACTAACACCATCTCCCTTAACCCTTGAATAAATCAGTTACCAACACTTTATAAATGCAGCAAACACATCTCAATTACACTTACAACATTAAATCAACAGAGATAAATATGTGAAACGTTGTTGACAATAAATCCAACATTAGTTATAAAAAATGGGCTCAATAAGGCTATTTTGTCCCACTACTCTCTCCTTCTCTCTATCAATTCTCCTTTTTAGGGATGAGAGTATGTTGTCTTCCTTAAAACTTAAGTAAATCAGCTGTCAACACTTTGTAAATGCAGTAAACACATCTCAAAGGTACTAATAAGATCAAATCAATAAGGACAAATATGTGAAATGTTGTTAACAAAAAATCTAACATTAGTCATAACAAATGGGCTCAACAGGACTATTCTATCCCACTACTCTCTCCTTTTCTCCATCAACTCTCCTTTCTGGGGATGAGAGTATGCTGTCTTCCTCAAACCTTGAGTAAATCAATTGCCAACACTTTATAAATACAATAAACACATCTTAAAAGCACTTATAACATCAAATCAATAAGGAAAAATATATGAGATATTGTTGGCAACAAATCTAACATGCATCAAAGATGGGCTCAACATCTTCACTAATGGAGAGATATAAAATAATTATACTTTTAGGACTTAAAGATAAATGATTTGTTATTGGGGTCATGCATGACTTTCACTAAATGTTACCAAGAGATTTTCACTCTCACATCCTTAAAGAAGCCATTGATTAAGATTGGCTAGTGACATGTCAAATAACACATTCAATTTAGCATTATTGTTTGTTAATGGGGCATGATTTTAAGAGTTTGAATTAAGCATAGCTCAAGTGAATTCTCATATGCACAATTGGTTTTGGTATGAAGTTCCCAACTTCACCTTATGATCTACTAGTCTGTGATATAGAGAGGGGAGTGAATCAATATCACACCCCTTAAAAATACACTCTGATAATTTAAGCCAAAGTGTTCTACTTATTTAATACTTTCACTCTCATCAATATGCAAGTATATGAACAACTTCAACCATTTCTTAAAAGCGAACTCTTTCTCAGATTTGACTGAGGTAGATCTATTGTTACCTACTAATCACAATAGTCCCCAAAGTCACCTTTAGACAGCTTGCCTATTAGACAAATTGGATGTTCTTGATCACGTCTTCTTTAGGTTATGGGTTTCATGATACTTTAGCTGCGTTCACAACACAATTCAAAATATAGAATGTAAATCAAAGTAAGGACACAAGAGATTTACATGGTTCCATCAATGTGACGTACGTCCACGATGGTAGGGACTCTTCCTCTATCGAGACAATCCATTATACATGAGAATAATAGTGTGGTACTCCTGATGTTCACAATGTAGTTACAATGGATGTCCTAATCCTCTATTCCTTTCACTATTGCAAATTCAAAGCAAGTATAATACAAAAGGTGTCACTTATTGTGTCTACCCTTCTTTTAGCTTGTCTTGCCTCTGTTGAATTGAATAGGCTACTTCACTGTCACTTAGAAGTCCACCATAACACTCTCTAACCTCTCTTAAAGAAATCTAGAAATACGTTGAGTTCTTTCCAATGCTTCACCGAATTCCTCCTCTACATTGTTTCACACAACTCCTGCTTTCACTATCTCATGGCTTCACCTATCTACTGATCTCATGGCTTGCCTCATGTTTCTGGTTTGCCTACTTTGCTAGTCTCACGCCTCATGCACATTTTTGGTCTCACACCGACGCACATTCTAGTCTCATGCCGTCGCACGTTCTGGTCTCACATTTTAGATCTGCACTCGTTTCACTCTTCTCTAGCTTCATGGATACCAAATCTGCTCTTCCAGTGATCTATTTTTCACATTTGCTCTCCTGGTGGTTTGTCTCTCACGGATTTTCTCTCTCACCATCCACCCATTCACTCTTTTCCATTGTCGTCCACTCTTCTTTGATCGTTCACCTCTTTGCCATCCACCGTGATTTAGGGCGTTCACCTCTTTGCCATCCACCCTTTCTAGCCGTATCAATTTTTCTCTTTTCTACCAGTGTTCTATTTTTCCATACTCACTTGGTTGGTTGAATCGGGTTTTCTTTCTCTCTACCGGTGGTGCATTTTTGGTCTGGTCTGCTATTCTAGTGCTGTCTCTCTCTCTCTCGGTGGTGTATGTCAGATCTGGTTTGCTCTTCGTTGTCAGTGGTGACTCTTCGTTTTGTTGTCTAGCTAGATTTCCTCTGTTCTGCCGTCCACCCTTTTTGGCCATCTCGTTTTCTCTCTTTTCTGCTTGTCACTATTCTTTGGTCATGTTGTCTCCTTACCAGCGATCACATATTTTCACTCTCAACCTACATGGCCGTCTTAGGTTTTCACTATTTTTACCAATGGTGTATGTCGTGTAGGTTTTCTCTCTTGCAAAGTTACTCTTTTGCCCCTCCATGTAGTTTCAAATTACTCTCTTGTGATGTAATTTTAAATTACTCTTTTACCCCTCCATGTGGCTTTACTTTCTTGCCCCTCCATGTCAAATTACTTGCACACTTAAATCTAGTTGACAACAATTATAACCTATACAAGGCTATGGGAACAATAATCTCCCCCTTTCTAATTGTTGGCAACACTCATAACAAAAGTCATTATGCAACAATTATAATTCTCCCTAAATATGCATTCCCCCTTTCTTAACAGCTCTCCCTACACTATTGCTTCTCTCCCCCTTGGCCAACAAATTACAAAAACAATCTCACAAAGTAGAGATGGAGGATTCACTTGAACTTCAAGCTTAAGGAGGCATTTGCATAGACATACTCATTTTTCCTTTTCAAACAACTCTATGGACAAAGGTTTAGTTAGAATATCTGAAATTTGATCTTTAGTTTCAACATACTCCAACTGATTTGTACCCTGTTCCACTTGATCTTTGATGAATTGATATCGGATGTCAATATGCTTGCTCCTTGAATGTTGAACTAGATTCTTGTTGAGATCAATAGCACTTTGATTATCACAAAGTACACTTACTGGTAACTTCACTTCAACACCCAAGTCTACCAGTTGTCTTTGCATCCATATTGCCTGAGTACATGCTACACAAGCAGTCATATACTTAGCCTCAATTGTGCTCAAAGCAACATTGTTTTGCTTTCTACTTAACCATGCAACACACTTTGAACCCAAGTAGAAAGTGTAGTTGCTGGTTGATTTTTTGTCATATGTACTTCTTGCCCAGTCTGCATCAGTTTATGCTTGTAGTTTTACAGAATCCATGGCAGGATACCACAAACCCATTTCTAGTGTCCCTTTGAGGTATCTTAGGATTCTTTTCATTGCCAACACATGAGATTCCTTAGGATTAGCTTAGAATTTACTAGCAATGCACATAGCTTGCATAAGATTAAGCCTTGATGCTGTAAGGCACAAAAGGCTCCCTATCATATTCCTATATTCAGTAAGGCTTATACTCCTTCCTTCTTGATCTTTTGCTAACTTGTAGCCTACTATCATAGGGGTATTGACAAGTCTGTTATCCTCCATGTCAAACTTTTTCAACATTTTTTTAGTATATTTCATTTGAGAAATAAAAATACCTTCTTCACATTGTTTTATTTGTAATCCAAGAAAGTAATTCATTTCTCCAATCAATGACATCTCAAATTCCTCACTCATCTTTTGTGCAAAATCTTGGCATAGCTTAGAGTGATCCCCTCCAAAGATGATGTCATCTACATATACTATGGTTATTAGCTGACCTTTCTCTAAGTTGAACACATATAGGTTATTATCAATTGTTCCTTTTCTGAAGTTCAGCCTTATCAAGTACGTATCTACCTTATTATACCATGCTCTTGGGGCTTGTTTAAGGCCATACAAGGCTTTCTTCAACTTACACACGTGTGTCTCATCCTCACTGATTTGTACTCCATTGGGTTGTTTAATATACACTTCTTCTTTCAGGAGCCCATTCAAAAAGGCTAATTTCACATCCATCTAATAAACTTTATACCTCTTATGTGCTGCCAAAGTTAGGAACATTCTAATAGTTTCTAACCTTGCCACTGGTACAAAAGTTTCATCAACATCTACTCCTTTTGTCTAAGTGTAGCCTTTACAAACTAGCTTGGCTTTGTTCCTTACCACCTTGCCATCTTCATTGTGTTTATTCCTAAACACCTATTTTGTTCCTGTGACATTCTTATTAGTGGGTCTTGGAACCAACTCCCATATATCATTCTTCTCAATTTGATCCAGCTCCTCATTGATAGCTTTCACCCAGGCTTTGTCTTATGTAGCCTCTTCAATAGATTTAGGTTCAACTTGTGAGAGTAAAGTAGTAACTCCTATAATTCTTCTTCTTGTTGTAACTCCTGTTGATGGGTGACCTAAGATCTGATTTCCTTGATGAGCACTAGATCTGATTTTCTTTGTCCTTCTTTCTTGCACAGTCTTAGTTGCAAGAGGATCTCTTTCTTCACCTTTAGACTCACTCTTCTCTGAGTTTGAACTTACTTCTTGCTCCTTTTCTTCAAGTTTTTCTGATTTTACAATCTATCCCATATCTCCTTAGCAAACTTGCAGTCCATAACTTTAGCATACTCAGCATCTATCAATATTGAAATGATGACGTTTGAGGCCTTCCCATTTATCTCAAACTGCCTTAATTCCTCTGTGTTGGATGTTTACCTTCTTCTAGGGCCACAAAACCCATCTATATGGATTTCACCACGTTCATGCCCATGGTTACAAATACCACCTATATTCTCGCTCTTCACATATGATAGTTGGTTTTGTTAAAGATTGGAACCATCTTGCTATAAGTAATGCTAGTATTGGTACCAGCATCCATTTCTCAATATGCTGAACAAGTTAAAACTTCTAAAACCCTTTAAACTAGTACACCAAGCTGTTAAGCTTCAAACTGCTGAACCTATGCTCTGATACTAATTGAAGTTCCCCACTTCACCCTAGGATCTATTAGTCTATGATACTAAAAAGGGGGGTGAATCAGTATCACACCCCTAAAAAACACACTTTCATAATGTAAGCCAAAGTATTCTACTTATTTAATACTTTTGCTCATGTCAATACATAAGTATGTGAACAACTTCAACCTCTTCTTAAAAGTGAACTCTTTCTTAAATTTGACTAAAGTAGATCTATTGTTACCTACTAATCACAATAGTCCCCAAATTCACCTTTCAAACACCTTGCCTATTAGACAAATTGGATGTTCTTAATTAGGTCTTCTTTAGGTTAAGGGTTCAATGATACTTTAGCTGCGTTCACAACTTATTTCAAAAGACAAAATATAAATCAAAGTAAGGACACAAGAGATTTACGTGATTCCATCAATGTGACATACATCCACGGTGGTAGGGACTCTTCCTCTACCAAGACAATCCACTATACTTGAGAATACTAGTGTGGTACTCCTGATGTTCACAATGTAGTTACAATGGATGTCCTAATCCTCTATTCCTTTCACCATTGCAAATTCAAAGCAAGTACAATACAAAGAGTGTCACTTATTGTCTCTACCCTTCTTCTAACTTGTCTTGCCTCTGTTGAATTGAATAGGTTGCTTTATTGTCTCTTAGAAGTCCACCACAACACACTTTAACCTCTCTTAAAGAAATCTGAAAATATGTTGAGTTCTTTCCAATGCTTCACTGAATTCCTTCTCTAGGTTGTTTCACACAACTCCTGCTTTCACCATCTCACGGCTTCACTCGTCTCCTAATCTCACAGCCTGCCTCACGTTTCTGGTTTGCCCACTTTACTGGTCTCATGCCTCACGCATGTTTCTGGTCTCATGCCGACGCATGTTTTGGTCTCACGCCATCACACGTTCTGGTCTCATGCCGATGCACATTTTGGTCTTATGTTGTTGCACGTTCTGGTCTCATGTCGATGCACGTTTTGGTCTCACGTTTCAAATCTGCACTCACTTCGCTATTCTCTAGCCTTATGAATAATAGATCTGCTCTCCTGGTGGTCTGTCTCTCACGGGTTTTCTGTCTCACTGTCCAACCATTCACTCTTTTCCTTTGTCGTCCACTCTCCTTCAGTTGTTCACCTCTTTGCCGTCCACCCTGATTTTGGGCGTTCACCTCTTTGCCGTCCATCCCTTCTAGCCATATTAGTTTTTCTCTTTTCTGCTGATGTTCTGTTTTTCTGCACTCACTTGGTTGGTAGAATCGGATTTTCTTTCTCTCTACCGATGGTGTATTTCTAGTCTGGTCTGCTCTTCCGATGGTGTCTCTCTCTCCTAGTGGTGTATGTCTAGTCTAGTCTACTCTTCATTATTAGTGGTGACTCTTCATTTTTCCGTCCAACCGGATTTCCTCTATTCTGCCATCCAACCTTTTTGGCCATCTCATTTTCTCTCTTTGGTCATGTTGTCTCTTTACCGACCGTTGGTGTGCCAATGGTGGTGTGCCGTTCCAGATTTTCTTTCCTTCATCCCTTTTCAGTCGTCACATATTTTCTCACTCTCGACCCATATGGCTGTCTCGGGTTTTCACTATTTTTACCAATGGTGTATGTCGTGTAGGTTTTCTCTCTTGCAAAGTTACTATCTTGCCCCTCTATATAGCGTCAAATTACTCTCTTGCCATGTAACTTTAAATTACTCTCTTGCCTCTCCATGTCAAATTACTTGCACACTTAAATCTAGTTGACAACAATTACATCCCATACAAGGCTATGGGAACAACATGGTAGGTTTTACTTCATTTGCAATTTCTTTTATTTTATAGTTATTGAATTACAGCAACGAAGCAATGGAAGTAATGAAATGGGCACATCTTAAAGTTTGAAAGGAAATAAGAAAGTGTGCATTAGTTGCAAAATTGGTTAAGTCTAATCCAATTGACATCAATGACCTAAAAACTTCTATCCTACTTTACATATTTCTTTTTGACTTTTTAAAGGCATTATGGTCAATATAATAGGGAGCTATAAATATTATAATAACAAATGACTTCAAGGGAGGAGACTATCATTGAAAGGCAATGAGTCAACTTATATAGGAGTTTTCATTACCTCCTCCCTTCCTTTGACGATGGTCCTAAAAATATTGAATATTTGTGTATGTGTGATTCGTAGCATGAATAACTAGACTCCAATGCTAAAGTAAAGGAATGTAATCCATTGTAGGGTTAAAATGCTTTGGTTTTTATAAGTTATTCATACTCTTAAGATTGCTTGATTTATTTAATGAGAACAGTGATTTAATTTATTTATTTTGAACTCTTTAGATGCTTTTACATTTAATCATTATAAAAGTAGATTTTTACGATGTGTTAAGACCAATGGATAAGATATAATAGTGCATTAAATAGATAAACATACAACCTTTGAGATAAACAACAAGTTGTGTGATGTTTTATGGTTTCTTGTGTTTAATGAATCTATCTTTACGTGAGCTTAAAGTAAGATTGCATATATAGTAGGTATGACAAGGGTTGCTTAACAAAGAACAATTGTTATTGGATAGAAAATTGACATGTATATCATGAAACCATGAAGACCCAATGTAATTTGTCCACTTTGGGTGAATTCTCATAACTTTAACACTTATTTTTAATTAAAGAAATACAAATGTCCTTTATTGTATTGGTTTGTTAATTAATTCAATCTATTTATTTATTTCTTCACATTAAGTTTATTTTAACAATTTTGTAATAACATAAATCATAATTAAATTCTCATTCCCAATAGATACAACACCTAACATATTCACTAGGTTTTATTACTACGATTGACCTTATGTACTTGCAAGTAGTCCTAATCATTTTATATGTTTTCTCTTTGGCACATTTTGTATTATCTCCTTCAATTAACATTTGAAAATTTTTTTACCTGTAATTTGAAGCTCAAATATATCACCTAAAGAAATTGGATCACAATTTATAGTGAATGATATGTCTAAAATACAAAACAAGACTTCAACAACATTGACATGAAATCTATATTAGCATTGGTTTCCTAATTGGGAAAGGATTCTTTTTTAAAAAAATCTCCAAATCTAAAAAGGACTCATTTTCTTGATTCACTTATTTTTCCTTTTGCTCCTACATTAATAATTATTGCTTTTTATAGCCCAAATTGATTTCAAACACTCACTTTTCTCCTCTCCTACAAAAAGAAAGGAAAAATATGTAAAATTTGGTTAAAACCAAACTTAAGTAGGAATAGTAAATCTAATTTGAGAGAAAATTTAAATGAAAATATATATCATATTAAACATTATTACTCTTTGTTTTCCTATTGATTTTGTGTCCCTTAATAGTACTAAAGTCTTTCTTATAATTAGGATTTTTTTATCTTAAGTCTATAGTCAACTTTGAAAAAATTTTTGATTTGTAGCTTATGACTAAAATTTCTCCCATTTAAAAATGGAACTAGAATTTGACATAAACTAAAATGTTGAAGTCTTATCTCTTAGCTTTCTTTTTCCAAAAATCACTTAATTTGAATGTTTGTAGCAAACGTTATGCCCAAAATACTAAAAAATGTTTAGTCCATTATGGGGAAAAATTCTCATTGGATCTATTTTCCTAATGAAGAATAGGATTCTTCTTTAAGAACTATTCCAAATATAAGAAAGGTATATCTTTATGATTCTATAATTCCCTTCTTTCTCCTTCATCAATATTTCTTCCTTTTTATGGCCTAAATTAATTACAATTATTCACTCTATTTCCTTCCTACAAAAGAACATAAGAACATGTAAAAATTTGCATGAGTTTAAACTTAAGTAAGAATAATGATATAAATTCAAATGTTAAATTAGATAAAAATATATATCAAATTAACTCTCATCACTTACATTAGTTGCTCGTATGGTTAGCAAATATTTATTTTTGAAACTTTTGGAAGGGTTTAGACTTATTATATGATGATAGATCTTGAATATGACACATTGATAGTTTTAATATTCCAACATTTCCTTATTGTTATAAGAAATTATCACCAAGGGCAAACTTTTATGCTCAATGAGAAACTTATTATCTTTATTTTAAAGGAAAGTGAATATATCTCCCCCAAATTACTTACCCTACTATTAGATAATGTATAAAAGGGTGCTATAAAGTTTTACCTATTACTTGTAAGTTACAAGAGAGAATGCTTAAAAGTTATGCCTTTAAGGCCAAACCTTATTTGGTGTATGTTAGCAAATATCTTGGCATATGTTTGAATAATTTTAATGATGTAATTGTTACAATAAACCAAAATATTTTTAGTATTAAAGAGCATATTGATATTCATGCTATTAAGAATATGGTTGACAAGAATAAGTATAAAGGCCAAGATTAATTTTAAGTCCTTTAACTTAATACCTAAATTAATAACCTTGAGTATGCAAAGACTATTCCTCAAACCCAAGTTATAGAGATGTCCATTATAATGAAAAGGATGTCTAATAAGTTAAATTCAATTTTAAAATGTAGAGGCATAACACTAGAAGATCTATAATAAAAGTGTTAATCCATTTCCCTCTTTTCGCCTAGTGAGGAGTCTATTAATATCCAACTTTGGAGTCATCCCCTAATGATTTTTTCTATTCTTGTTGAAAATATGCCCAAATTATTACAATTAAAATTATCAAAAAAAGTTGCCCAAATTGTTAAGGAGATAACAACAGAAATAACTTTGCTTATAAAAGTTGACAAGACAACAATACTATCACAACTTAGTTTTGTACATATGTTTAGGTTATTGAAAAAAATTATGAGTAATCATATTATGTGAATTGTAGAAAATAATTAATTTTGTTATTCCTTAAAAGTTTTAGTTCTTAGTTTTTTTACATTAAGTCATAAAGTTTATATTGTTGTCATTTAGCCAATTTTTTCAAGCGCAAAGTTCTTTCTCATTTTTTAATGCTTCAAAATTCAAGTTTAAACCTTTTTCAATCAGTGGAGAATGAAAGGGAATGAATAGAAGAATAACTATTATACAAGAGTTTATCAATATTTTGTGATTATGATAATCTTTCATGTTTGTTTAGATATTATATTTTATTACACTTTTATTAGGACTAAATATTCTATTATCTAGTTATAAAGTTTTTCTTTTAATTTGTTTTAAATTCATATTTAGAATTCCATTCTTGTTTAGTTTAGTTAGCATAGCTTTATAAATAGGGTTATGTAATTTGAAAGGATATTGCTTTGATTATTGATAATTGATATTGATATTAAGTTTTTTTACTAAGTATTAATTCTTGCCTAATTTTAGATATCAATTCCTACATTTTACTATTTTTAGTTGTTAATTCCCTATTAATTTTAGATATTACTTTTTTGTTATATGATTTAGTGACGCAGCCTGATGTAGGCTACTCGGACGTTAGGATTAGAAGACTGACTTGCACACACAAAACAAGATGAACAATAATTACAGTCCTGCACAAGCTTGGGAAAATGGATGTAACTTCGTCGATACAGATCGGAATGTCCTAATTTGAAAACCAAATGGAGAAAGACTTATGAATTAACAATTTCTCTGTTTTGAGTTTTCTCAAATAAGCACTATAGGCAAGACGAAATCAGGGTGGAAATGGATAGATGTAAATAGACAAAATAGAGGAAAAGATAGAACTTTGTTGGTTGCCTTCCAAGCCTCCAAGGAAGTGGATAGGGCACTAATTCTTCTAGATCAATGACTGCAACTCTTCAAGGATGCAAATTTGAAAACCTCTGACTCTTCAAGGACGGAGTGAAAACTCTTCAAGGTTTTTAGGGGTATGAACTCTTTAATGCTCAAGATAATTGCTTAATGCAAAATTTTTCATTAATCAAATTTGTCTGTCAAATACATAAAGTAGATGGTCTTTTGTAGCCAAAGAAGAAAAAAAAAACAAATGAAAAGACTCGAGCAAATAAAGAGGCTAAAGAGCATTAAAGATCCTAGAAGGTATAAAACATTAAAGAACTTAGAAACTGGAAACTAGAAATTAGATAAATGCTCAACATCTTCTTGATCATCCCAAAGTATCTTTTAGGCTTCCAATGTATAAGGAATGACAAGGACTTTATTATGGCATGGACTTGCGAATAAGACTCTTGGTCTTTGGATTGTGTCCCTTCGATATCTCCTCGATTGGTCGAGCAACTTGTCGAGCTCGGATGCGGGCTGATCTCCGTGGTTGAGTAAGCTCATCTTCAATAAGAGTGGCATTATCAATCTGGCCTGCATCATCCTCCCCTTCTTTAAAAGAATTCATCCCCGAATTCATGTCATTGTTAGAGGAATCACTAGCATAAGGTGTTAAATGTCGAACGTTGAAAACATCATGTATTTTTCTATGAGAAGGAAGCCTTAAGCGATATGCATTGGGGTTGATACACTCAAGGACTTCAAGAGGACCAAGCTTATCACTAAGCTTGTTATGGCTTCCAACAGGATGATGTTCTGGTGGTAAGTAAGCCCAAACAAAATCTCTTGGTTCGAAGATAACTTCACGCCATCACTTATCGATATCCTTTTTATAGGACTTTGTCTTGATTTCTAACCTTTGGCACACATCTTCATGAATTGCTCTCATTTGAGAAATAATATCTTTAACATTACCATTAGAATTTTTAGTAAAAGGAATGGGTGCAAGATCAAGAGCAGTGTTCGGTTGTTGTCCATACATGATCATGAAAGGACTATACCCAGTCATACGGTTTACAACACAATTATATGCAAATTCGCCATGTGACAATCGCATCTCCCAAAAGCGAGGATTTTCATCAATTAGTGTCCTTAATAAATTTCTTAAGGTTCGATTGATGAATTCAGTTTGCCCATCAGTTTGGGGATGAAATACAGTACTATATTGCAGTTTAGTACCGACATTCTTCCACAATTGTTGCCAAAAATGATTGAGAAACTTTGTGTCCCAATCAGAAGCAATAATCTTCAGAATGCCATGCAATTTATAGACTTCCTTCAAAAATAATTCAGCAATATGCCTCCATAGTTTTGTGGCAAGGAATAAAATGCGCCATCTTTGAGAATTGATCTACAATAACAAAGATGGAATCCATACCTTTCAGAGTGCAAGGTAGTCCAAGAACAAAGTCCATAGAGATATCTTCCCAAGGTGCTTGAGAGATTGGTAAGGGCAAATAAAGGCCAGCATTAGTAGTATGCCCTTTTCCAATTTGGCAGCGTCGACACCTCATCACATGTTGATGTATGTCTCGTTTCAAATGAGGCCAAAAGTACTTGGCTGAAACAAGTTGCATGGTCTTGTCACACCCAAAATGTCCGTTACGATGAACTTCATTAATCACCCTTTATCGAAGTGAACAATCAGGTATACATAAACGGTTACCTTTAAGAAAAAACCCATCACACTCAATGAAATCAGCAAGTTTCTTTTCTTTTGCTTCGGGCAAGATTTTGAAGAAGTAAGGATCTTCATGATACAACTCTTGGAATGATTCGAATCCAAGAACTATTGATCGCATTATGTGGAGTAAGCTCTTCTTTCTACTAAGAGCATCAGCAACCTGATTTTGAACTCCAACTTTATGTTTAATGATGAAAGTGAACTCCTGAACCTATTCAGCCCATTTTGCACTCCTGGAGTTAAGCTTTTGTTGCTCTAAAATATACTTGAGAGCTTCATCATCAATGTACAAAACAAACTCTCAATGAATAAGATATTGCCTCCAATGTTCGAGTGTGCGAAATAGTGCATAGAACTCCAAATCATAAGTGCTATAACGAAGTTTAGCACTATTTAATTTTTCACTAAAGAAGGCAATGGGTCGACCTCCTTGATTCAGAACTCCTCCAATACTAGTACCTGACGCATCCCAATGTACTTCAAAAATAAGGTCAAAATTAGACAATGCGAGTACGAGGGCAGTGCTCAATTTTTCTTTGAGCTACTCAAAACTTTTCTGAGCCGTACAACCCTACTCAAAGACTCTTTTCTTCATGCAAGAAGTAAGTGGGGCTGCAATAGTACTGAAATGTGCAATAAATCGTCGATAGAAAGAAGTGAGGCCATGAAAACTTCGTACCTCATGCATATTTGATGGAGTTGGCCATTCTCGAATCACCTTAATCTTGGCATCATCCATTGAAATCCCTTTTGTTGAAATATGAAATCCCAAGAAAAGGATTTATGGTACCATGAAATAGCACTTCTCGAGGGCTGCGCACAAGCGCTTCTATCTCAACACGTGTAGTATTTCTTGAAGATGCTGCAGGTTGCTAAAAATAATAATATCATCGAAATAGACCACAACAAATTTTCCCAAAAAGGGTTTCAAAATTTGGGTCATGAACCTCATGAATGTTAATGGTGCATTTGACAAACCGAATGGCATGACTAGCCACTCGTACAACCCATCTTTCATTTTGAATGTCGTCTTCCATTCATCTTTAGGCTTAATTCTGATTTGGTGATATCCACTTTTCAAATCCAGCTTTGAAAAGATGATTGCTCCAAAGATTTGATCCAAGAGGTCATCAAGGCGAGGAATTGGGAATCGATATTTGACAGTGATTTTGTTAATCACTCTACTATCGACACACATCCTCCAAGTACCATTTTTCTTAGGTACCAAGAGAGTTGGAACGGCATATGGACTAAGGCTTTCTCAGATAAAACCCTTAGTTAAGAGTTTGACAACCTATCAATGTAATTCTTCATGCTCTGTTGGACTCTTCCGATGATGAGCCAAATTCGGTAGGAAAGCACCGGGCATCAAATCGATTTGGTGCTGAATGTCTCTCATAGGAGGGAGACTTGCAGGTAAGTCCGTTAGGAAAACAACCTTGAATTTTTCCAAAAGTGGTTGAACATCAAGAGGTATGGAAGAAGCAACTTCACCTGCTTTGTGAAGTATTACATATATAATACGAACCCCTTTTAGAGCATCTTTTATATCCTTCATCAAAAGTAATGTAGGACATGAAGAATTTTCGACAACAGGAGTTTTTAAAGGCTCCTTACTAGGTGCTAATATAATTTTCTTCCCTCCAAATTCAAAAGAATACATATTTCGATAACCATCATAAGTAGTCCGCTTATCGAATTGCCATAGTCGCCCAAGAATAACATGACTAGCATCCATCGGTAGAACATCGCACCATATTTTGTTGAAATAAACAGAACCAATGGATAGATTAACAAGGCAGCGTTTGGAAACGGTTATCTCGGTACCTTTTGACAGCCACGACATCTTGTAAGGTGTGAGGTGCGCCTTTAACTCTAACTTTAGTTTGTTTGCTACCATTTTAGAAATTATATTCTCACAACATCCAGAGTCAATAATCAATTGACATACCTTCCCTTTAATTATGCAAGCGGAATGAAAAATGTTGGTGTGCAGCCACCTATCTCCGGTCTCATCTTGAGGAACTAGAAAGATTTTCTCACCATAAAAAATTCACTAGAATCAACATGTACTATTTGCTCGTCACTTGCGGACTCTTCGACATCATTCACCTCTTCTTCGAGCGAATCCTCCACATGCTCATTAGAATCTTTATCCATTAAGAAGGCTTTACTAGCTTGTCAATTTTTGTTCTTTTGGCAATTGCTAGCACGATGACCCAACTCACCATAAGTATAGCAACGAATATCGGATGTAGTTGGTTGCTTCAAAATGTTGGGCTGATTAGGAAACTTACTAGTGGTTTGCTTCATAACCTTAGCAACTTTGGTGATGTCGGGGGTACTCCTAGTGGGTCAATTGGTCATGATAGAGGATGGATGCCTCCTCGAGCGAGAATGCTCTACCTTGAGTGCTCGTTGGTATGCATCTCCTAAGTCCCAAATGTCAAGGACTTCCAGGGCATCTTGAATATGAAGTTGAAGGCCATTCAAGTACTTGCTCACAAGCATTTCCTCCGGATCTTGAATGTTGTTGCAAATCACCAACTCATTGAATTCGTTGGTGTATTGGTCCGCCATTCGTGTACCTTGTCTTAGATTTTGGTACCGTTGATAGAGCTCTCTTTTGTATTGGTAGGAAATACTTTCGGATCTTGTCTTCCATCTTCCTCCATAAGGTAATTGGTGCTTTGCCAACAGATTGGCGAGTTTGCTTCTCACGCCTCCACCAAGCGATGGCTTTACCTCTAAATCGCATAGCGATGATCCCGACTCGACGATCCTCAGGAACATTTCGATGTTCAAACACTTCATTAACAAGTGTTAGCCAGTCAACAATTTCTTCAGGAGATTCATTACCTGAGAATTCTGGGATATCCTTTTTAACTTCTTTTTCCCAATCTGGTTCACGAATGTTTTGCTTGTGACGTCAAACATTCCTCCAATTGTGAAATGGTCGAACATTCTCCAAAGATGAAGAGTCATCATTGTAATCTTTGGTCCTGGAATGAGGTGGTGAATTGATTCTTTCTGCCCTCAGACGCTCAACTTCCTGCGTCAACTCATCAATTTGTTATTGCATATGTTGCTGCAAATTGTCAGCGAGCATATGCAGTTCATGCAGTGGGATGGTTCTGCCTCCACGACATGTAGCTTGTCTTGGTGGAATGTAGGCTACCCGGACGTTAAGATCGGGAGATTGACTTGCACACGCGGAACAGGATGAATAGTAATTATAGTCCTGCACAAGCTCGAGAAAATGGATGTAACTTCATTGATACAGATCAGAATGTCCTGATTCAAAAACCAAATGAACAACGACTTCTGAATTAACAATGTTTCTGTTTTGAGTTTTCTCAAATAAGAACTATAGGCAGGACGAAATCAGGGTGGAAATGGACAGATGTAAATGGACAAAACAGAGGAAAAGATGGAACTTTGTTGGTTGCTCTTCCAGGCCTCCAAGGAAATGGATAGGTCACCGATTCTTCTAGATCGATAACTGCAACTCTTCAAGGATGCAGATTTGAAAACTCTGACTTTTTAAGGATGGAGTAAAAACTCTTCAAGGTTTTCAGGGGTATGAATTCTTCAAGGTTCAAGATAATTGCTTAATGTAAAATTTTTCATTAATCAAATTCATCTATCAAATGCATAAAGTAGATGGTCTTTTGTAGCCAAAGAAGAAAAAAAAATGAAAAGACTCAAGCAAATGAAGAGGCTAAAGAGCATTAAAGATCCTAGAAGGTATAAAACATTAAAGAACTTAGAAACTAAAAACTAGATAAATGCTCAATGTCTTCTTGATCATTCCAAAGTATCTTTTAGGCTTCCAATGTATAGGGAAAGACAAGGACTTTATTGTGGCATGGTCTTGCGAATGAGACTCTTGGTCTTCGGATTGTGTCCCTTCGATATCTCCTTGACTGGTCGAGTGACTTGTCGAGCTCAGATGCAGGCTGATCTCTATGGTCAAGTAAGCTCATCTTTGATATAGGCAGCATTATCAATATGGCCTGCATCATTAAGATAAAGCAAGTAACTATATATATTTTTATCCTTTCTTACAAAAGCAAAGAGTGTGATGTTAAAATGACATTATAGATTACTTTTTACTACATTAAGGAATTAGAGTTGGTCATGCCCCATCAAAATGACATCATTCTCTTGATGTTAAAGAGAGAACTTGCCATGGACTATCCAAATATTTGAAATTGTCTAAGAAGCTTTTATGGTAGGCATTTGTTTGCTTCTCCTAGTACCATTCTTAAGGTTTTTTGTGACACCATAAGTTAATGCTTAAACAAATCATGTTGCATATAAGGGTGCAATTTAAGTTGATAAGCACTATGTATCTCCATGTTATTAATGTTACTATGAACAAAAGGAATGATGTGTAGGGTTTGTATACATTACCTATCATAGGAGTCTAGGTAGCTTGAAGAAGATTTGGAAGGGGCTCTTAAATAGGATGACGGAATAAAAGGCAAGTTTTATATATATGTGCCTAAAACCTTTAATAGATTGTTAAAACAAGTAATTGCTTATAAAGCAATCTCTTAGTCTAACTCTACTCAAGGATAGCAAGATCAAGACTTAGACCACAATAAAGAAGTTGAGTTGGGACTTAAAGAAGAAGTATCAAGAGACCATTATGACTTAATGAGATTTTGGGGAGAGACCTCCAAGTATCAAGGTGGTTAAAATCGAGGATGGGGCAAGTAAAGAAATTAAGGAAAGAGTGAACAGTGCCAAGTAGGGAGAAAAAGAAGAAGACTATAATGTAAAAAGGAAAGAGAATTCTCAACTATCTATAACAGTTAGAAGATGACTAAAGGTCATATTTTTATAATGAATTAGCCACTATGATGCTAGAGGAATTGTATCATAACCTCCCCCTTGATGATGAATTTAACCATTATTAGCCTTTAGAATGGAACAAAAGATGGTTTCTTTGAAAGCCCTAGAGTAGGCTACCATGATGGCCAAGGTTGAGGGGCTTAAAGAGCTATAAGCCCAAGTAATGAAATTCACATTACAAGTACTCAAAAAAGAGCAAAATAAAGGTTATGATTCACAAAAGGCAAGGGTTATTGTGGCCTTTGCTAATTTATATTTAACTTTCCTACATTTTATCTTGAAGGAATGGTCATTAAGCATTCTTATATTGATGATATTGTAATTTTTCCTTTGTTTGTAGATAATGTATAAATTTTCTAATTAAATATAATAAAACTTTATATATTCATGATTTGTTGTGTCTATCTTCTTATTTAATTATGACCCTTTATAATCATGGCATACATAGAAAAAATGTCTTGAGTTGGTATAATTTATTGATAATGAGCTAAACTTCATAAGCTCATACTAATCATTACAAGCAATTTCTTATGGCTCTACTCTCATAAGCTAATTCTTGCGAAATAACTTTTGTAAGTCAAATCTCATAAACTAATTCTAGTTAACTAACTTTTACAAATCAAACCTTGCATGCTAATTATTGTAAACTATTTTAAAATTTCCTTGCCATTATGAATATATAAACCTTTTTAGGTCACTATATTAAAGTCTACTTGGCTTTTATTTTGATGCTTGTAACTTGATCTAATATGCTTTTAGAGTTTGACCTTCCTTTAAATTATCTAAATTTCTTGGAAAATGTATAATCATTATAGTCATGATAGAACAAAATTGCCCTTAAAAAGTCGCACCCATTCTAAGAGAAGGTAAAGCTCTTATTTGAAATTGGATATAATGGTGTCATATGGTATGTTGTAATTATTCTAAATTTTAAATATCCACTAAGAATTTTGTGACACGTCTATTGTTATTGTGATTACTTCCATACTTGTTGCTAAATTGATTTTCTTTAACTATCTTAAACAATCCTTATAATTTGGTTAAAACTTAAGCAAAAACGTATGAAAAATATGTTTTTGTCTGTAGACTATTAACCCAACCATATGAGCTCTATCCTTATGCCTCATGTTCCTTTGAGTTCTTATATCTAAAGAATAAAATATGTCTACTACTTAATCCCCCTTTTATGTACAAAAATTGTAATTGTAGTAATTTTTTTCCCTTATTAAATAAGATCATTTAGATTTTAAGTTTCAGAAGAATTATTGTATTCTTATGAGGTATGAATTGTTAGCCAATCTTTGTCATAAGAGAATGTGTTCTCCTCTTCCTACGTATATGGCCTTCTTCTACAAACATTTTGTAATTAGGTTGAAGTTTCATTTGCATCAGTCCATGTAGAGTTTTTGATGTCCTATAATCTTGCATTATTAAAATCAAACAACTAGTGACTAATTGACTTACTTGCATTTAATGTGTAAGGCCATTTAAATAAGAGTAAGTATAGGTGAATCATTACCTTATCCTTTACAATGTCTTAAGACTAGTCTGTACAAATTAGAGCCTTGCATAAGTTTCATTAAAGTCTTAAAAGGACTAAAGGGCTAATTGCCCCTCTTCGTGGAGTTTTTTCTTTCATTTAAATTCATAGACTTGATTTTTTTTTTTTTTTGTTGCCTAATTTTGAACTCCAATCCTTTCTTTTGGGATGATAGTGTTACTCCACTTAACTCATTCATTAAAGATTTAATTGGTTAGAGGCACTAGTTAAACACATTCCTTAACATCCCTTAATATTTTATGTAAGAAAAACTTGACCACTTTTGCTACAAAGAAAGGTGGATAGAGTGTGGTTTAATTAAGACGTATGAAGTGATTAAAGCTTAACATGTAGTCATTTCTTTAAGTTAACATGAGTACCTGGAATACTTGAAGTAAATATGGATATGTCCCTTGATCTTTCTTCAAAATTAAAGAACAAAGGTGTGAGCCTTTGGCCATGCAAAGTGTGCTAAGTGTTATTTTAAGAGGTCTAGATGAACCAAGTGATTATGTTGTTTCCTTACTTATTAGGTGTATGTTGTTTGTATTCACTTTTGATTGCATATAGGAATGGAGTTCAACAAGATGATATAGGTGAGCATGTTAACCAATATTACAACAAGCACCCTAATCAACTAAAAACCAAAGAACTTAGAGCATCATTATCTAATGTTAGGTTTATTAAATCTTTATAGCCTTAACACATATAGCTTATGAGACTTGCTCACACAAAGGTGGTAAGGTTTAATTAACACACTCTCCCTTTGACTTGCAAACTTTTAAGTCCTTTACCATTAGCAATCAATGTACTAGCACCTAGATTCTTGTTAAGGTTGATTTTTAAAGAGATGACCCTCAATGATAAGGAGGAAAAGCATTCTGAATACTTAAAGGACATCTTTGACCTTCACTTAATAGTTAAAGATGACCTTCCTCTAGAATAAGCATGAAGTTTGCAAAATAACATCACAGAAGAAGGCCTTGAACAAAGATTTCATCCTTATCTCCTAATTTATGGGATACAAGCCTATTTTTAAGTCTGTTAAAAAGGGACAACCTTATACTAATGAAGCTATTTTAGGAAATTCTCAATTTTTTGTAAACAAGTTGCTTTAGGGAAATGAATTAGTGGTAAAGAAATTTATGTCTTCAAATGTTAAGGTTATCTTTTACTAGTTTGAATGCCCTTAGGAACAAGTAAAAAAATAATGTTTGAAACATATTAAGTGAGTTGAGTTGAGAAAGACAACCTTGCTCATTTAAGGGAAAAAATAAGGTTCATCTTACTATATAAGCTAGAAGTGAAAAAGAAAAAAAGACTTTAATCTAAATAAATTTGTCCACAATAAGCTTACAAAGAAACAAGCCAAAATTTCCTTCTCAAGTTATAGGTAAAGACATTGGAGGAGCTTTTATCCATTAAATATAAGGTTCACATAATAATCATTGCTAAGATAAAGAAATAAAGATTGAAGTAAAGTGAGTACTTATATAAGAGGAAGCACCAAAGAAATTCAAGTATTAGGGCAGAATTTCATTTGCCAACAAAGGTTACATTAAGTATGTTATGTTGGTAAAGGAGCATCCCAAGGCACAACATAAGCACTTGGATCTAAGATTTTTGTAAAAGAAATTACCCTTCCTTGTTACCTAAAAAAGTAGTGCTCTACTAATTCTTCCATCTCCACCTCTTACAAACATCACTTTCGTTCTTATAGATCATGGTGTTAGTGTATCCTAATCTTGATGATAGCTATAAGTAATTATACCATTTATTAAAGGCATGCTAAGGAAGTTTACTCTTTATTAAGATCACTCACACTAATATCTTAATCATGGGTAAATTTGAGTTATTATGTAGTAGGTTAGTTGCTTCAAATATCCAATTCTTTTAGCCACTTTTTTAGCTAGCCTACGATAGGCTTAGTCATAAGCTTATGCTTACACATTCATTTACTTCTCATAAGGACTTATTAAGCCTCTTGGGTTAATTAAAGTTACCTCACCAATGGCCTTTTTTTATTATCCCATACTTCATACATTATGAGGCTTTACATCTTAGCAGACTCATAAAGGGGTATTGGCTAAGTATTTAGGGCCTTCTATTATGTAGCACAAGATTTGTGATGTAGTTGCATATCCTAACATTGTAATTATCAAAAGTTAAGAACTAAAACTACAATATTTTTATTATCATTTGTTTCTCGCTTTGCTTTTTGTCTATTTATTTGTTTCTACAACATTTTAATGTTATTACTTCCATTTCACATAACTTACACTCATTGATGTTAGATTTATGATGATTTTAAATGGCAAACTTACCCATAATGACTTGTTCAAAATAGTGTCACTCATTTTATATCCAAACTTTGAATAATAAGCTTGTCCATAATGTGTTAGGAGCAAAGTTATCACCTATCTTTTAAAGTAGACTCTAAATAGGTAGCTTGCCAGTAAAGAGCTATGAGTGGTCACTTAGTATGTCAAGTGACGAAGATTAGTTTAAAAATAGAAGAAAAGACACTTCATTAATTAATGAAAAATCTTATATGAGATAGGTTAAAAGATATATGCATGATAATTAATTTTACAAAATTATTGAAAATACATTCAAAGACTAGAAAAATTCTAAACCCATAAAATATGAGCTTAATCTAGCTTTTCTAATTTATAACTTCTTATAAAAATATGTTAAGTGATTGATAGGTTCCTTATCAATTTAGCGTGAATTGACTAGCCCTCTTATCACTTATGGTGGTTTCCCATTATCTCAATATAAGATCTTTTTTTGGCAAAAAGATGTTCTTTCACTCTTTTGTTATAGTACGAAACCATTTTCTTTTAGTATACAACTATTTAGACGAAAGCTTGTTTATGCATTCTTATCAAGAATTCAAGTTATCTCAAAGCCCTTATTCATTAGTTTCTTCATCAAAGTACTATCATCTATAGTTTGGTATTGTTAATTCTACTAAGATCATTGCCTTAGTTCCAAATGTAAGCATGAAAGGGTTTCACTTATTGGGGAACTCAAGGTGGTTTGAAAAGCCCAAAGTACTCCTAATAGATCATTTTATAAACCTTTATTCCATTCTAATCCTTTGTTAAGTCCTTAGATGATGCTCTTATTTGTGACCTTGACTAGGTTATGGCATAAAAGTGCTTATTTGCCATATACTTTAATTTAATCTCATGCTTAAAGTAAAAGCTTTTAAATTTTGCATTGTCAAAGTGTTTGTCATTTTTTGTAATGATAACATAAAGGATCCTAAAGTAAAAATAATGAATCTCCACATAAAGCTCTTAATAAGCTCCTTAGTTATTGAAGTCAATGTCTTCACTTTACTTATTTTATAATTTAGTTCATAGCCATCACGATATACTTCTTACCCTCTAAGGCTTAAGGAAATGCATCAATAAATTCTAACCCCTTTTAAGTAAATAATCATGGAGATGGAATTAAGGTGAGTTGTCTGGTTTAAAGTTGTGAGACATTGTTAAATTGCTTGCATGTGTCACACTTACATGTGAAATGTGGTACATCATCATTCATTATCGACAAATATTACCTTTACTTCTAAACTTTCATTGCCAAAGTTCAAATGTCCACACAATTTCTACAAATGCCCTTATGGATATCCCAATAAATGTTTTGCGTCTTTTAGTATTAGACATTTCGATAATAATAGAATGAAAGACCAATTATATAATTTATCATCTTGAACAACATATTTTGTTGCCTTATATTACATTCATTTTGCCTTTAGCTTATCCTTAAGAAGTTCTCCTATTTGTAAGTATTTCACTATAGAGTACATTCAAGATAGACCATAATCAAACTGTAATATTCATTTTTATCCCCTTTCTATAACTAACTCTTTTAATGTCTTAATGAATATGGTGTATTTGACTTTATTTATTAGGCTTTGTTGGAATTTCCATAATGCATCTTGCCTTAAAATATTTGGATTGAGAGATTTATGCCAACATTAGTTTGATCACAATATCATTAAAAAGGGTTTATTGGCTCAAACCTTATATAGGTACTTTATCATAGACTTCCCTTATAACTTGATGTTACCTTTCACTTAGCCCATAATGAGCTAAAAGTCATTAATTTAAGCTGCTTCATCCTTAAGGCACAAGTTATATTCATTCCTAGGCTTAAGAACATCACATTAGCAAGCTACCATTTTTGTTTAAAGAACCATCAACATATAGCATTCATTCTTCAACCAATTGACTTTCTTTATGGAGTTCATTAAAACTTATACACTTATTTACAAAGTCCACCAACCATTAGGCCTTTAAGGCAATTATAAGCTAAAAGTGTACCTTAAACTCCCCTAACTCAACTAACCACTAATATAAATAGCATGCCACTTTAATCAAATATAGTGGCAATCGCAAGTTCATCTATAAGGACAATTATTTTGTATGCTTAGAAGAGTGAGCACAACATTTTTGCTATAATGATCATTAAGAAGGCGAGCTTATTAAATTTTAATTATCCCAACGTGGCCCCTTATAAAACTTTATTAACATCATATACTAATAGTTGAATCTAATTTTTTCACCAATAAGAACCTAGCCCCCTATTTCTTAATTGACTATTAGATATAGGTATAAAGTTCCCTTAAAAGTAAACTGCTTAAAAGTGGAAGCAATGTCAATTACTCAATCAATTGTTAGAAATCATACTTACACCCTACTGTTTACTCAAAATTATATATATCCTTAAAAATACAAAAGAAAGAAAATTGCTTGTTCTAAATCTAGATATGAATATGCTTATGTGTATCAATATTCCAGTAAGGACTTAGACATCCTCAATAGCTTAGGGGCTAAATAGTTTTTATATCAATTTGGTTTACTTAAGATTAGCTTTGATTCCCTTATTCAACACCAACAATCCCAAGAACTTCTTTGATTGAACTTTAAAAGAATACTTAATAGGGTAAGCCTTATCTTATAATTATTCAACGTCTCAAATTTCTCTTCGAGATTAGGAATGTGGTTTAAAGATGTCAAACTTTACACCAACTTATCATCATTGTATAATTCGACATTTAGATTGATTTTTCATTTAAATATTTAATTAATTAACCTTTAATAAGTGGTGGTAACACTCTTAAAACCAAAAGGCATAACCTTGTATCAATATGTTCCTTATCTAGTGAGGAATCACATTTTGTAATTCTTAGGCTCATACATTAGGATATATTTATATCGTAAGAAAGTATCCATGAACTTTGAAAAATCATGTTCAGATGTGCCATCAACTAATTAATTGATGCAAGAGAGGGATAACTATCCTTCTAGCATTTTATGTTTAGATCTGTGAAGTCAACATGCATATGCCACTTCTTGTTATTCTTATCCACCATAACCATATTCATCAACCATTTAAGGTATAAAACCTCAGTAATGAAATCACCTTATAACAACTTCTTAACCTCCTCTTTGATGTCGAACTACCTTTTAAGGGATAAATTATGTTTTCTCCAATTAAAAGGAAGATAGTTCTTAATCATGTTGAGTTTATGAATCATCACTTCTAAATTCATCTCAAACATATCTACTAGCACTTAAACAAAAACCTTTAGTATAAGAAACCAATAACATCTTCCCTTAAGTACTTGCCTAGTTTCTTCTTGATTTATACTATTTACAAAGGGTCTAAGGAATCAAGAGCTATTTGCTCCAACACTTTAGTGGGGACACTTTATTTTAAGGAATTATTAAGTTGATAATTTAAGTGCTTATAACCTCAATGATAGGTTTCTTGCTACAATCCTTAATCTAGGCCACTTAAAGATTATGAACTTGCTTCTGTTTAGCCTATACTTCACCAATATCATAGGGAGTGGGAAATTTACGCTTCAAATACTTGATGGATAATATAACATTAATCATTCATAACCTTAATTTTCCTCTTATGAGATTGTATGAGAAAAGGATGTTTAAGATAATGAGTTACAAGGTTACTTTAATCACTTTTAGCTTAAAGTTAATGGCAACAAGTAGTTGATATCTCCCAATAAGACCACTAACTCCCCTAAAAATCCACATATAAAAAAATTATAGGCTTGAAGTTTTCCTTTAAGAACCTTATCTACTTAAAAGCATTAAGATAATATATGTCTATTAAAACTCCCCATATTGATTTATACACATTTGATATTGACCTTATCAACATTGGTGGATAGCATTAAAGGGTCGTCAGGGATACTTAACCCTTTCTAAGTCATTAACAATAAAAATAATAGTTGTCATTTTTCTCATCATGTTATTTATTTCCTATGATATCTATTGCCCTAAACATTAAGCACTCTATGTGTATATGACTTCCATGTCAAGCAAGTACCTTTTTCAATGAATGTGCCCCTAATAATAATTTGAATGATGCCTTTCACTAGTAATCATGTTTAAGAAAGTTCATCTTGGTCTTTTTGTGGCTTGATGGTTAGGGGCATACCTTGTGACTTCTCTTAACTTTTGTCAAACAAAGATAAAAGCCATAAATGTCTTTTTATGCCTTTGGCTTAAGAGGAACCTTACTACAAACAAGTTATTGGGTTTCTCAAGGCTGATGATATAGTATGCTAGAAGCTCAAAGTATTACCGTTTGGTCACATCCCTTAATGAAGCAATAAAAGCGTTTCAAATAATTATGTTTAAGGCAAAATAAAGTGACATCAATACAAAGATCTTAATCAAAAAAGTTTTCATTAAGTCCTTGGTTTTTTCACAAATGTTTAATGTAAGGAATTTTTCTTGGATAAGGCTTCCCACATTTCTTTGGAAAAAGGGAGTTTGTTGTTCTCACAGCCTTGTATGGGTTGTAATTGTTGTCAACTAGATTTAAGTGTGAAAGTAATTTCACATGGAAGGGCAAGAAAGTAAAGCCACATGGAGGGGCAAGAGAGTAATTTAAAGCTACATGGAGGGGCAAGAAAGTAAAACCACAACTTTGCAAGAGAGAAAACCTACACGGCAAGATACACCATCAAAGGGGGAAAGAGAGAAAACCCGGAATGGCCAAATAGGTGTTGACAGCAGAACAGGGGTACATGACTAGACAAAGAGAGAGAAAATACAGCCAGACGATGAGAGAGAAAACCCGACTGGACGGTGAGAGAGAAAACCTGGGAGAGACATACAACCACTGGGAGACAAAAGGATGACACAGCAAAGAGAAAACTGTGTAACAACAAGAGAGAGAAACCCGTGAGAAACGTACAACCACCAGCACACTAACGACAAAACCAGAAACGCACCACCCCTGGAAGAGAAGAAAACCAAAAACGTGAGGTAAGGGCAAAAACCAAATATGGGAGACCAGTGGAACTGTGAAACAGACGAGGAGAGCAGATCTGGTATCCATGAGGCTTGAGAACAGCGAAACGGGTGCATATCTGAAATATGAAAGCAGAACGTGCATCGGCGTGAGACTAGAACGCACGTCATTGTTAGACCAGAACATGTAATGGTGTGACTAATCAGAAGCATGGGGCAAGCTGTGAGACGTGAAATGGCAAACCAGAAGTGTGAGTTCAAGCCATGAAGCCATGAGACTTTGAAAGCAAGAGTTGTGTGAAACAACCTAGAGAAGAAATTCAGTGAAGCATTGAAAAGACCTCAATGTATTTCCAAATTTCTTTTAGAGAGGTTAAAGAGTGTTGTGGTGGACTTCTAGGCAATGAAGCAACTTATTGAATTCAATAGAGGCAAGACAAGTTAGAAGAAGGGTAAACACAATAAATGACACTCTTTGTATTGTACTTACTTTGTATTTGCAATAATAAAAGGATCAGAGGATTAAGACATCCATCGTAACTACATTGTGAACATCGGGAGTACCACACTGGTATTCTCAAGTATAGTGAATTGTTTCAATAGCAAAAGAGTCCCTACCACCGTGGACATACGTCACATTGACAAAACCATGTAAATCTTTTATGTCCTTACTTTAATTTACATTCTGTGTTTTGAATTGAGTTGTGAACATAGCTAATGTATCATCGAACCCCTAACCTACAGAAGACCTAATCAAGAAAATTAAATCTGTCTAATATGCAAGGTGTTTGAAAGGTGACTTTGGGGACCATTATGATTAAATGGTAACAATAAATCTACCTTAGTCAAATCTAAGAAAGAGTTTGCTTTTGAGAAAAGTTTGAAGTTGTTCACATACCTGCGTATTGACGAGAACTAGAGTATTAAATAAGTATAATACTTTGGTTTAAATTATTAGAGTTTATTTTTAAGGGGTGTGATATTGATTTACCCCCCCATTCAGTATCACAGACTAGTCAATCTTAGGGTGTAGTTAAGAACTTCAATTAGTATCAGAGCAGAGGTTTACCAGTTTGAAGCTTAACAGCTTGGTGTGCTAGTTTGAAGGGTTTCAAAAGTTTTAACTTATTCAGCATACTGAGAAATGGATGCCTTACCAGCACCAGTACTACTTACAGCAAGAAGGTTCCAATCTTTAATGGAACCAACTATCATATGTGAAGAGTGAGAATGCAGGTGCTATTTGCAACCATGGGCATAAACATGGTGAAATTTGTACAGGAGGGTTTTGTGGCTCCAGAAGAAGGTAAAGATACAACCCCAGAGGAATTAAGGTAGTATGAGATAAATAGGAAGGCCTCAAACATCATCATTTCAGCATTAACAGATGCTGAGTATGCTAAAATTATAAACTGCAAATCTGTTAAGGAGATATAGGACAGACTGTAGAAAGTTTATGAAGGTGATGGCAGAATGAAGGAGGCCAAGCTTCAAGTTTTCAAGGAGAGATATGAATCCCTCAAAATGCAGAAGAATGAGACAGTCTAAGAGTTCTTCACCAGGGTTATTGATGCTATAAACAACCTTAGAAGTTATGGGAAGAACAAGAAGGACTCATTTATTATGAAGAAAATTCTGAGAATTCTGCCTAAGAGGTTTACCTTAAAGGTAGTAACAATAAAGGACAATAGAGATCTCAATTCTATGTCTCTACATGATCTCCAGTGCAATCTTATTGCATATGAGTTGAGAATAAAGTCAATTAAGAGCTCCTTAACATCAAAGGTATCAAAGGAGGCAGCTTTCAAAGTTATGAAACACTTGAAGATAAAAAAGAGGAAGAATTATCCAGTAAGGATGATGATGATGATGATGAGGAAGAAAGTGAAGGTAAAGTGTTGGCATACTTCACAAAAAAGTTCAAAAAGGAGTATAAGCAGGGAGACAATTGTCCTTAAGATGTTATTGTTGTGGGTAGACTGGACACTTTGCTTTTCAGTGCAAAGTGAAACTTGATGATAAAGATAAGGATGATGATGATGAGTTGAATTCAAATTGGAGAAGACCATCATTCAAATCAAAGAAGTCTAGCCAGAAGACTGCCAACCCACAGAAGAAGAAGAGAGGCTCATTCAAGAGTTATATGAGTCAGATAAAAAAAGCTGATGAGGAGGAAGATAAAGACTCATCAGATGAGCATGCCTTTATGGCATCAGCTCAAGGTGGTAGTTCAACATCTGAAGAGGAAGAAAAGGTTAATGAAGAAGAACCAGATCTTGAAGCTGAGTTAAAAGCAGCAAAGGATATAATCAGAACAGGTAAAACCATAAGAAGGTTGAAGGCCCATATAAAACAAGTTGAAGCAAAGATTGAGGAAGCAGAAAGTCAGAAGGATGAAATAAGGGCTAAACATATTGACTTGAAGAGAAGATTTAAAGAACATATCAAAATATGTGAAGAACTTACTATAAAGCTTGGCTCAAGGACTTTAACAATTGAAGAAATGGAAATAGAGTTGCTAAGACTTCAGCAACAACTCAAAAAGAGTGAGGAGAACTTGCAGAAGTTTGAAGTGGTAGGAGAAACAAGCTCTACAAGGGAAAAGAAGAATGAGACTTTGCCACAAAAGTTGAAAGAGAAGGCTGTGACTCAGAAGAAGATAACTAAAGAAGAGAAGACAGTTATCAAACCAAAGCCAAGGCAAAAAATAATGTATGTGGTTAAAGAGCAGCAACCCATAGCTGTTACGTATCAAAAGAAAAGAAAATCAGCCAACCAAGGGCAATGGTTAAACAGAAGAAGGTGGCCAAAAAGAAAGACACACAAGCAAAGAAATCAATAACCTTGCCTACACAGCTGTGATTATACCCAAAAAGAGGCAGTTTCAAGGTTATTGTCTTTATTATGGAGTTTGGGGTCATAGGGTAAGTAAATGCTAGTGGAGAAGGCCAGTATACATCTCCAACTTGAGAAGATCCGATGCTACATACGGGGGGAGACTATACAAAATTCAAAAGAGAACACCTATCGTGAGTTCTTGCACATATTGTACAAAGCAAGGACACATTAACAAGGATTGTTGGTGGAAGCCCAAACCAGTGGTTTCAAAGAACAAGTTTGCTATATTGGCAAACTTGGAATAGTGTGAAAGGTACGAGCAGGATGACCATAATGTCAAGAGATGCATAACACTTCTCCCTGAGCAAGAGAAGGCACTTGATGGCACAGTAAAAACAAGTAATGCAGTCAAAGCTGAGAAAAAGGAGAAAGCTATCTTCCAGCCATTTCAAAAGCTAAAAGGGAGGTGGCTAATATAATTGAAATTGCACTAAAGGCTGACTATAAGGATAAGCAGTAGATCCTTGACAGTGGATGCAATTTGCATATGACAGGAGACAAGAGTAAATTATCAACACTAAACAAGTCAAGAGAAAACAGAGTCAAGTTTGACAATGATGATTCATTCAACATCAATGGTCAAGGGCCAGTAAATATTGGAAAAGGAAAGCTAAAAGATGTTCTGCACATTGAAGGACTCTGATATAATCTAGCATCTGTCAGTTAACTATGCAATAAAGACCATAAAGTGATATTCACAAAAACAGGTTGCCAAGTAAAGAGTAAAGAAGGCAATACTATTGCAGCCATGAAGAGAACAGTTAGAAATTTATGTGATTGATGAGGACAAGATAAACAGTTGTTTACTTGCAAAAAAAGAAGAAAATCAACTCTAGCATAGGAGGCTGGGACACTTAACACAGAAGAACATAAGGAAGCTCACCACTACTCATGCAATTAGAGACATTCCAAACCTTAAGAGAGAGGAGTATGTCTGCTTTACATGCTCTAAAGGAAAATAGGTCAAAAAGGAGTATAAGACCAAAGAGTTTAGTTCTGAAGCAGTGCTTGACATTGTACATACTGATTTGTATGGGCTGATGAGAACAAAAGGGTTGAATGGTGAGAGGTACTTCATCTTGTTTGTTAATGATTATTCCATAAGAACTTGCATCATACACCTCAAACACAACTCAGAAGTTTTGAAATGCTTCAAGAGATACAGAAGATTGGCTGAAAATGAGAGTGGAAAGAAGATCAAAGGATAGAGGTTAGATCAAGGCATTGAATTTACAAATGAAGCTTTTGAAGATTACCTTAAGAAGCATAGTATTCACCATCAGATGGTAGTAGCAAGAACACCTTAACAGAACGGGGTGGTAGAGAGGACAAATAGAGCTGTAGTTGAAATGGCAAGAACTTTACTACTAGAATCCAAGCTTTACACAAGATTTTGGACAAAAGCAACATTTATAGTCGTGCATCTACTGAATAGAGTTTTACTAAGGCCTAATATTGATAAGACTCCATATGAGTTATGAAGTGGGAAAAAGACAATAGCCAAGTATCTTAAAATCTTTGGCAGCCCATGTTTTGTGAAAAACAAGGAGCAAAACTTGGGAAAATTCAATGTTAGGTCTGATGAAGGCATCTTTATGGGATACTCAGCAAAGACAAAAGGTTACAGAGTTTTCTGCATAAGCAGGGAAAAGTTATCACATCTAGTAATGTGAGAATACATGAGAATTAGAAAACAATGCATAATGGAGAAGCTGAGGACAATGAAGAAAATGACTTCAAGATAGATGAAGAATTAGACCAACATAAAGAATAGGGAAAAGAAGTAAGTTCAGACTCAGAGAAGAGTGAGTCTGGAGATGAAGAAAGAGATTCTCTTGCAACTACAAGCATACACTGATGCAAACTGGGTAGGAAGTATAGATGACAAAAAATCAACCAATGGCTACAGTTTCTACTTGGGTTCAAAGTGTGTTGCATAGTTAAGTAGAAAGTAAAATAGTGTCACTTTGAGCATAGTTAAGGCTAAGTATATGGCTACTTGTGCAGCATGTACTCAAGTGATATAGATGCAATGACAATTGGCAGACATGGGTATTGAAGTGAAATTACCGGTGAGTATACTTTATGATAATCAAAGTGCTATTGATCTCAGTAAGAATCCGATTCAACATTCAATGAGCAAGCATATTGACATCTAGTATCATTTCATCAAAGATCAAGTGGAATAGGTTACAATTTAGTTAAAGTATGTTGGCACTAAAGATCAAATTTCAGATATTCTAACTAAACCTCTGTCCATAAAGTTGTTTGAAAAGCACAAAATGAGTCTATCTGTGCAAATGCCTCTTCAAGCTTGAAGTTCAGGTGAATCCTACATCTCTACTTTGCAATTTTTTTGTAATTGGTTAGCAAAGGGGAAGAGAAGCAACAGTGCAAGGGGAGCTGTTAAGAAAGGGGGAGTGCATATTTAAGGAGAGTTGTAATTGCTGCATAATGGCTTTTGTTATGAGTGTTGCCAATAATTACAAAAGGGGAGATTGTTGTTCCCACAGCCTTGTATAGGTTGTAATTATTGTCAACTAGATTTAAGTATGCAAGTAATTTGACATTAAGGGGCAATAAAGTAAAGCCACATAAAGGGGCAAGAGAGTAATTTAAAGCTACATAGAGGGGCAAGAAAGTAAAATCACAACTTTGCAAGAGAGAAAACCTACACAGCAACATACACCATTGGGGGGGAAGGAGAGAAAACCTAAAACAGCCAAATAAGTATTGACGACAAAACAGGGGTACATAGCCAGAGAGAGAGAGAGAAAACATGGCCGGATGGTGAGAAGGAAAACACGACCAGACGGTGAGAGAGAAAACACAACCAGATGATAAGAGAGAAAACCCAGAGACGTATAACCATCGGGAGAGACAGACAACACAACAAGGAGAAAACCATGAGAAACATATAACCACTGGCACATCAATGGTAAAACTAGAAACGCACCACCCTTGGAAGAGAAGAAAACTAGAAACATGAGGTAAGGGCAAAAACTAGAAACGAGAGACCAACGAAACTGTGAAACAGACGAGGAGAGCAAATTTGGTATCCGTGAGGCTTAAGAACAGCGAAGCAGGTGCAGATCTGAAACGTGAGACAAGAACATGCAACGACTTGACTGATTAGAAGCGTGGGGCAGGTCATGAGACTTGAAATGGCAAACCAAAAATGTGAGTGCAAGTTGTGAAGCCATGAGACTATGAAAGCAGGAGTTGTGTGAAACAACTTAGATAAGGAATTTGGTGAAACATTGGCAAGAACTCAACATATTTCTAGATTTCTTCAAAAGAGGTTAGAGAGTGTTGTGGTGGACTTCTGAGCGGTAGTGAAGTAGCCTATTCAATTCAACATAGGCAAGACAAGTTAGAAGAAGGGTAAACACAGTAAGTGACATTCTTTATATTATACTTGCTTTATATTTGCAATAGTGAAAGGATTAGAGGATTAAGACATTTATCGTAACTACATTTTGAACATCGGGAGTACCACACTGGTATTCTCAAGTATAGTAGATTGTCTCAGTAGCGGAATAGTCCCTACCATTGTGGATGTACGTCATATTGACGGAACCACGTAAATCTCTTATGTCTTTACTTTGATTTACATTCTGTGTTTTGAATTAAGTTGTGAACGTAACTAAAGTTTCATCGAACCCCTAACCTAAAGAAGACCTAATCAAGAACATCCAATCTGTCTAATAAACAAGGTGTTTAAAAGGTGACTTTAGGGACTATTGTGATTAGTAAGTAACAATAGATCTACCTTAGTCAAATCTAAAAAAGAGTTCGCTTTTGAGAAGAGTTTGAAGTTGTTCACATACCTGCATATTGACGAGAGCTAAAGTATTAAATAAGTAGAATATTTTGGCTTAAATGATCAAAGTGTGTTTTTAAGGGGTGTAATATTAATTCATCCTCCCTCTCAGTATCACAGAATAGTAGATCCTAGGGTGAAGTTGAGAACTTCAGAGTTCAAGACTACTTCTAGTCTTTATTATTAAGGCACAACATGTCCCTTTAAAGGCAACTATTAAATCTTACATTTATTCAAATTGTTAAGCTAATTGATCATTTTTTTGATGATGTAAGACCACTTTACTTAGGGTGTAAACCCACTCTCTGAGATTCAACCATGTCATTTCCATAAGGTCTTTTAACATTATATTGAGAGATAGAGGGGCAACTGTCCAATGCTTTATGTTGATTATAAGATATTAGAGGTGATCTAGAATGAGATCTTCAAGAGTAAAGATAAGAAAGTTATCAATTAACCTTGGTTTGATGTTAAGGTGATACCTTTCTATACTCCTCATTGATGAGGCTTAACAGTTATTAACTTCTTTTGTAAATATGAGCAAGGACCTAATTCATGTACTCCCTTTGTTAAGAATGTTAATCATCCTCTTTAAGGATTTTAATAATGGGCTTAACATGAACTAGTCAACCTAGCAGTCCTTATGTGTTGTTTATTGACCTCGCTATGGTGATACCTTATGTCTTAATGAATGTGGCAAAGTTAACAATCCTTAGCAGTCCTTGTTAAGGAGTTGAATTAAGTTACCATTATAATGTTAAGTGATTAAAAATTACAAACCATGATACCCTTAATATTAGGCACCTTTATTATCCTTATTAAGATAAAGGAAAATAGTTGTTTGGTTTTAGTTTAATAGTGATTAAATGGCATTAAGAATATGCCAATAAAACTATATGGGTGAAGTTCAGGGAAAGATAGGCAATGTGTGTACTTTAAGTTCTCCATTAATTTTTAAAAGAAAAGAATGGATAATGAATTTACTAATGACAACTAAAGACTATAACTATAAGAAGCAAGAGATAAAACATCTTATTCACTTAGACAATGCTAATTGATGTGTCTTCATATAGAAGTTTTAGTGAACTAAAAGTCTACTGTAAAGGCCTATAAAATAGCAACCAAATAGGACAAAAACTAGTACTCTAATATGTAAGTTAGTTGGGGATTTAAAGAGAGAACGTGAGAATGGTTTATGTTGGGATTTTGTTAATTAGGTCTTATTCAAGTTTTAGAAGGTTGAGTGAGTGGATTTAAAATTTTGATTCAATGGGTAATTAGACATGACACACAATAGGCACTCTTAATATATAGTGAGCTAAGAGATCTAAAATGGTAATTATATTAGTAAGGCACTAGCCTACAAGGTCCTTAATCTTGAACCCAAGTTGGAGCTTGTGATTGCTAAGGGATTGCCTTTAATCTTGCAGTACATGGTGATAAGCTACATAATCAACTTTAAGATTAATGGCAGCCAAAAATAGAGTAGATTATTTCCTTTACAATAAGATTCCTTAATTTGTTCTAATAAACATATTATTTAATTACTTTTTTTTTTCTGTCAAACTTACACGGTCTTTCTTTCAAAATGTTTCCATGTAATATGTCCAAGATTAGGCCACATATAGAATGACATATCCTTTTATATATGCGACAAAGAAACTTCAAGAGAAAAAAAAAAAGTGATCCTAAATTTTAAAACTTAGCTCTCTTAATTTTTATCTTTTCTTTTCATTACAAAAAAAAAAATCATCTCCTCTTGTTTTTTTTTAGAATTTTTTTTACAATCACATTTTTATAATTGTAATTGCGTTGTGGTTTTGTTACAAAAAATTATAAATATTGGGTTTGAGCATGCACAATATTTTTACATAATTTTAGCATGGTGGTGCATTGAAAGAAAACTATATTTACGATGATTCAACAATAGATTTATTCGAATTGTATCACTTGTAAACTTTGTTTTATGTCAAACTAAAAAATTAAAATTCTTTTAAGTAAAAATTCAATGTTTTCTCATTTTCTTTCTTTCCAACCTATCATATGGTAGTAACTAAGAACAAACAATAAGAGCTAATAACATAGTCCATGAATATAATGTGTCCGTTAGAAAATTTTTATATTTAGAATTTTATGAACCTAACAATTTTTGAAAGAAACATATGAAGTAAAGTTCTTTCAATTATTAATTCGAGTTTACATTTTTCAGGAAAAATCAAATGGATAAGATAAAACAAAAGTTTCTTATTTTGATATTGCAACAGTAGAAGAATTTGCCATATCTCCACAGTGCATGACATAGAAGACCCATTATGTATGTAATGGATGGAAAAGATTAAATGAATCCATGCAACTTGCAATCAAATGATATGATACAGGTACATATATATATAGATATATATTGTGCATAGGTCCGACTTTGAGAAGTCTGTAACGTAGTCGCTCGATTCAAATTTTTTTTTGGGTGATCTCAAAAAAGAACAACATTCTTCCACGTTAATTTTCTATATTCAAAACTTTCTTCTCAAACATCTCTGAATGAGAAGCAAGTTTGATCTTTTTTTTTTTTTTGTTAAGATCAAAGATGGCGGGAGTTGTTGGCATCGTACAAAGTTAGTCTTAAATGAATCCAACAGGCAACAACCAGCAACCATCTTCCCCACCAAACCAACGAACTGGAGTGAAGTTGACTGGCAGTTTTTAATATGCACTTATTATAATACGTGTGTATGTTTGTACTCGTAATGTGAAAATACAAGTAAATTAATAATTAAAATGAAAAGTATAAATAATTACTCGATAGTTGAAATGTCAGAACAACTATACCTTTTACTTTAAATTTCAAACGCAGAAATCTTCCATTTTTTATTTTTTTTTTAAACGAAAATCGTCTAAGGTTAAAATATTCTCAAGTTATTCTGCACAACCCATTTTCAAGTTCGGTGAAAATAAAAATCTCAAATTAAAAATTCGAAAATTATCCGCAATCCCCTGTGGGAGAGCGTTGACCGCTGTGTTAAAAAAACAAAAACAAAAACAAAAACGAAAAAAGAGAGAGAGAGAGAGAGAGAGAGAGAGAGAGAGAGAGGAGGAAGGAGAAGAAGTTTAACTGAAAGTGAAAAGTGCGAAGACAGGAGGGTGGAGTCGTGCGGTGCGGTTAAAGATCTATAATCGACATATTTTGAAATTTTGCGCATTTCGCAGCATCAAGAAATAACTCGCAATACCCATGCTCTTAGGACGTTGAGTTGAGCTCAAATCTAAAGCCTTCCCCTCCCCCTCTCACTCCCGACATAAGCAAGCCGTTGGCTGCTTCCGCATCAGAGTGTTTTTCCATGGAAGTTGGAACCAACCCGAAATGCTGTGCTTCTGTGACAGGCAGCGCGTGCACGCGCAGTTTTGTCCGAACACGTGTCAGCTCCGCAAATGCTGCAATACAATACAGGGAAACCTGCGGCTCCCACTTCATTAAAAACGGGGCTCACCACTTCATTAAAGTCAGTCGCCTGACGTTTCCATATAAGGAGACTCCGAATTCTTCCTCAACCTGTGTGTCTCCTTCCAATCTGTAGAGATCGCGAACATGGTAAGTTTCATTGTCATTTGACTCTATTTCCATATCTGCTGTTGCTTTTGCTTGTGTTGATATACGTAATAAGATGAATAGAAGACAATCGTGTCTTTTCTGCGACGGGATTTTATTTTTATTTAATGAATATGTATACACAACTCACCACGTTCCAATGATTAATAGAGATTATGCCTTTCATTTCGCCAACGGCTCACCTTTCTCATTGTCTCTTTTGGTTATATGGCTTTGTTGTCTGCGCTGGCCATAGAAATCGGTGTTTCTAGTGAAAGAGAGTTTCAAGATCTCGTGTTGATATTTAATTGATGTTTTCTTGTTCATTTCTTAATTTGGGTTGTTGGGTATTCGACAAGCTTGGATGACCTTTGTGGTATTCATTTTTAAGTTGGGTGAAGGTGTGCGCCTTTCTTTAATTTGCCATTTTTGTTTTATTAGTACCATTCTAAAAAGTATCATGATTTTTAGCGGTTATCAATTATGTATTGAATGGTAATGTAAATTTTTTGTTCTTATCGGGTAGCTGTGTAGTGCTAATAAGCTGGTTGAATTCACAGGATTTTGGTTTCTGGCTGATGGAACCTTGCAACCTTTTGGGGTTCTTCCCCATGCTCGGAAGTTATGACTAAATTTTGAGACTTCATGATCTGTTGAGCTAAGAGTCATAAAATGTATGCCATGGGGAGGATAGGCAGCTATATCTCTGGAGGCTTGTACACTGTCTCTGGCCCTTTTCATGTCTTTGGTGGAGCTGTGGATGTAGTTGTTGTTGAACAGCCAGATGGAAGCTTCAAATCCTCGCCTTGGTATGTCCGGTTTGGGAAATTTCAAGGGGTTTTAAAGGCTAAAGAAAAGGTTGTTAGCATTAGTGTTAATGGAGTTGACATGAATTTGCAAATGTATCTTGATGAAAGAGGACAAGCTTACTTTCTCAAGGAGGTAGAAGAAGAACTAGAGGATTCTCCATTATATCCTTCTTCTTCTAGTGATGAGATGGATGGACAATCCAAGAAAAGCAGGAGGCATATGGGGTCTAAAAGTTACAATTATTATGCTAATAAGTCAAACCTAGGTGATCAAATTGATGCAAATAATGGTAAGGCTGTGGCTACTAACTCCTGTCGGTCAAGGATACTGGGGCTTGTTTCTGGATGGGGATCTATGAAGAAGAAACATTACCAAGAAGGAGGTGATGATAAGGCCATGGTAAGGATAAGTTCATGGGATCGTGCAGAGATTGCAGCCAACCTCTTGGAGGTGCAGTGGTCTACAAATCTTGCCACTTCTAAGTGCAGGAAAGATGATGCTGTGCTGTTTTCTGTTTCAGATACTTCAGATGTCAAGGGAGTTGAAGATATGCTGAATAGTGAAGAAACAGACCAAAATCAATCATCTTTACCTGATATAATAGAAGCGAGTTTGGATCATCCTATGCTGTCAGAGCCCACAGGTTCCGGCAATTTGAAAGTGGAGACCACTTTTCAGTCTGGCTTTGAGGGGCTGGAATGCTCTATTGCTGAAAGCAGCAGCGTATGCACTCAAAGTTTAAGTACCAAGAAAAGTGTTGTTGAAGATTCCATGATAGGTGAGAGTGTTTTGGAAGAAAAATGTGAAATGATATCTGAATTACCAAGGAATATTGATGAACCTATGTTATGGAGTCCTATTAATAATGACAATACTGAAGGTGTTATTTCTATGGTAGTTACACCAGATTCACAAATTCCACAGTTGCCTGAAGCTTGCTCAAATGAGAGGTCTGATGAAGAAAAGGTTTCTGAACAAGAAGTGGCTCTAGCAAGTTTTAACAGATGTGGGGAAGAAAGTGGGTCTGACGGGGCTCAAGCTTTCATGCTTTCCAAAACATCAGAGACATCAACAATGGGACAAAAAGGTAAAAATAAAGAAACTAGTAAAACACTGCACCCTGCTAATAGAGGGCCTGCAAAAATCTTGGGTGATGAAACTTTGCATGCAACAAACTACTTCTTGAGATAAATCTTCTCCAAATGCCTGTTTATTACATGCAAAGGCATTTGTAAACTCATAGAAATATTTAAGCTAAATCAAAGACATTGAAAAGTTCAAATTGTAGGCTTGCAAGCAGTCACCTTTTTTCTTTTTTTTTGGTTGGTGCTTTGCAAGTTGAACAATTACTAGAACATATTACCGTCTCATCTGAGTATTTTGAAAAAGATGATATTATTCCTGAACCTGTGCAATGTGTTATCCTCTTATAACAATTTAATAGAGCCAAAATACCACAATATTTATTATGCTCTAAAGTATTGTGTGTTCTCCCATATCAGGGAGACAAGCTAAATGTTACTTTGCTGAATACAGTACTGTGATGTTTCCAATGTCCTAAGAAAAAAATAGTACAGTACTGTGCCCTGAGCTCCTATGGCTTGTTGCATATGTTTTGCCATTTTCCTTTATTAGCTTTTTTTTTTTTTATCGTTGTTCTTTTTTCTTCATATTGTGGCTCAGAACAGCATCCCATTGAAGTCGTTAAATTGCAGAAAAATTCTTATTATTTTGTAGTTGCCCAAAGCTTGGGCGGCCAAAGTGGTCTTGTCAGCTTTCTAAATTGCTTATAAGCCAAGTATGCCTCAGGTTCTCATGATTCTATGGGGATGTTGGCAAGCTTCTGCTTATGCATTTCTGTGGAGTTGAGCTTCAGTGCAATGACATTTTTCTGTTTATGGCTCGAACGCTTCCTAGACTCTAATTTAATCTTATTCTATGATTGATTCCTACTTAGTTTTTAAGATTATGTTGACCCTGAGGTATCAGAAGTTTTCCATCAGGATGCTATTTATCAGAAAGCTGAGACCATTGAAGCTGAAATGGAACCCATAGACGCTTGTGATGATTGTTCTCAAGCAAAAAATCCGTGTGGTTGAATCAATGGCCCTGATAAATTAAACCTTGAAAGATGCCAAATGAGTCAAAATTATATGTTCCAATGGTCACTGTTACCCCAATATTTGTTTCAGTTAAAGGAGCTGCAATGGCAGAGGATATCTGCACCATTGAAAGTTTTAGCAACTCAGATCATGGCAGTCAAAGTGAGAAGTGTGAATCTGTTGGTGACTTTGTACAATTGTATGGAAACTGTGGCTTCAAAAAAGCATTAAGCACACAAGAGCTTGAAAGTCCAGAGGATGAACATTTCCTTTTCAGTGATCTTGATGAATACAAACTCAGAGAAACTTGGTGCGAGTCACATTTATCTGTTGGTGAAGATAATGAAAATCATTCCTTATTCTGTGTGCAAGGCAGTGGAGATGGGTCAAGCCTTGCAAATAAGGAAGTTTGTTCCTCCACAGACCAGTCTGTTCAAGAGGATCAATTGGGCAATCTTGGCAACTTAACAGGATATTTTGATGCATTGTCAAAGCCCATTGGAATTCCCAAAGTCTGTGGTGTTGCCCATGCAGAAGTTGAACGGCCTGCAAAATCATTACCCATTATGTGGTCCTGCATGGAAGGTCTGGATAGGGTTAAACTCTGTCATCCTTTATGTCATTCACTAGACTCACATTCCAAATCACAGGAGTGGACCAGTGATAGGAGAGGCAAACTATGTAATATAAGTCTGGGTGTAGACAATGAAAACCAGTCATCACAGGAGCATTCTGATGAACAGGATACTCATGTTTTAAAAGGTCTCCAAAATGGTGCTGGCACTCCTGGTAAGATAACTCGTATATGGATGAAAGTTGCCTTTCCTTTAGGCCTTGGCTAATTTCAGGTTGTTTGCCACAAAACATTTGACTTTTCAAGGAAAAGTAGCAGTCAGTTCTCAAAATAAATGTTGATTAGTAATGACAAGCATTGCCAGGAAAAAAAAAATGTTTATATTTCTGTTCAGTAAATTTTTTATCTTTACATCCACATGTTAGTTTATGTTATTTATAAAATAGTTATCAATCCTAAAAATTGAGCAATTGCTTTAGTGGTTTTTATAGACATTTAAATGCTTCTTATGTAGAAAGAAAAAGACTCACTGCCTTTATGCTTTAGCAAAATATATTTCTTTTCTAAGACATGTTATCTAAAGGCATGGAAACTCAAGTGTTTGGTGCTGAAAAGATGGTTACAGATATATTAACTTATGCCCCATTTGTGAAGAATGATAGGCCTATTGTTAAAATCTGGTTGTCATTCCATCTCAGGGGATTTAGCTGCTCCTATTGTTGTAGAAGTGTGTTTGGAAATTTTAGCATATTTGAACCAAAAGGCATGATTCCAGTTGATTAAGTTGAGAAATATCCTGTAGGGGAGCCATCAAAAGCAGTTGTTGATTCTGATGCAAACTGGAGACTTCGGCCATTCTCTCTCAAAAAATCAAGGTCCAGGAAGACCATGCAGCCACTTCTACATGATTCTGAAATTTCTAATTCTGAGGTTGCATTAGACATCAATATTAATGAAGAGAGTGACAGTAATGTGCCTAAATCCAAGGGCAGGAGAAAGATGGTAAAATCAAATACTCCAACATCTGAACAGCTGGCATTGTTGAATCTGAAGGAAGGGAGCAATACAATAACTTTTACATTTTCTACTGCAATGCTGGGGAAGCAGAAGGTTATTCTTCATTTAATTTAGCAGTCACAAATCATTACTATACATCATCTAGCAACAATTTTAAGTGTTCTCATTTATTTTTGCATTTTCTTTACCCCTTCTGTTTATGGATTTCCTGTCAAGCATCCATTATCATCATATCACTTAACAGGTTGATGCTAGAATTTATTTGTGGAAATGGAACATTCAAATAGTGATCTCAGATGTTGATGGGACAATTACAAAGTAAGTTTTGTAAATATCTTTGATCCAAGAGGTTCTTTCTGAGTATCTATGTTCATTCTAGCTTCAATTGATTACAAGTGGAAATTTCTAGGACATGATTTAGTTGTATTTCTTGCATAATGTTATTACTATATTGGGACTTCATCAGACTACTGAACTTAAGTTTTCTCCCTAGACTTCTAGATGTGGAAAATGTGAATTTTGAAGAATTGCTACTACTTTCATTGAAAGTGTTTCTTCTTTTCGAGTGCCTTTTGTATTTGCTGAGTGGGAGTTGGAGTCAACTGCACTATGTGGAGTTGTGGACACTCTTTTAAACAACAAAATTAGATACCGCTCTTATTTTTTCATTTGTGTAGTTTTGCTTTCCAGGAGGATGGGTTTTGTACTAGACATATTTGATTTGCTGCATTGTACATTGTTATTGCAGATCAGATGTTCTAGGTCAGTTCATGCCTTTAGTTGGGGCAGATTGGTCACAAACAGGAGTGGCACATCTATTTTCAGCTATAAAGGTTTGTGGCATTTATCTTGTGCACTTATGGTATATGTTAGAGTAATTTTATGTCAATGGTTGAGGAACTATTTAGCATTGCTGCCCATCATTTCCAAAGTATAGAAACTTAAAATTCTATTTGTGTGTGGCAAAGTGATTTTTAGCTGGATTTATCCTTTCCTCTGGAGAGTCAAAATGCTGAAAGCTTATGTGTTGCATGCAACTTTGATAATGACTACTAAGGACTTCTTTATATCATATGGATAACAAAATGGCCTTCCTTTTGATTCAGGATAATGGGTACAAATTGCTTTTTTTAAGTGCACGTGCAATTTCTCAAGCCTATCTGACCAGACAATTCCTTCTCAACCTGAAGCAGGTGAAGTTAAACTTGATCGCTATTTGGAGCTGGAAACATCTGAAAGATTTTCTTTAATGGACTATGTCCTGTCATTTGTAGGATGGGAAGGCTTTACCAGATGGTCCTGTTGTTATATCCCCTGATGGACTTTTTCCATCACTATTCCGTGAAGGTAAAATCATGTAATAGTCATCTTTGTAATTAGTCCATGCCACTATGCATTCTGTTTCTGCTATTGCAGTCTTACACAATGCTTTCTTTTAACCTTTTGCAAACGCAACTTTTTCTTGTGTAAGAGCTTTCTTTATGAAGTGTGAACTAATCATCACTACTTTGCTGTCAGTCATTAGAAGAACTCCTCATGAATTTAAGATCGCATGCTTGGAGGTTAGTTCTCTAATAATACTTACCTTGACATATTTAATACTTCCTACTTTCTGCCGTATTGATTGTCTATGGTCTAATTAATTTCCCACGTTTTAGATTTGTGCGCATCTGGTGTACTACATCTGGTTTTTATTTCCCTGTGGAATAAGGATTCTTAATTTTTAGGTGATTTGTTTAACAAGGAGTTCATCGTTTAACAAATATCACCTTAGGTATTTAGCTTATATTTGGACCATATGTGTTATAAGATTGTGTTCGTGTATCTATTGATTCCTTAACCTCATTCCTTGGTTACAAAACCCATGTGCGCCATCAAAGGGGGATTGCTTTTTGTGCATTCTTCTTAGGGAAAAGGTTGATGGTCAACATTATTGACTGTACTCATGGCCTGCATTACATCGACATATGCATCAAGCAAATACTTGCATGCATAAGTGCTATGATGTTTGCATCAAATTAATCATAACATGCATTTCATGTATAAACTCATTGTAAAATGAGGATCATGTTTCAAATAAAATTTTTAGAATGACACATTGTTACAAATATGTATATATAATTTATTTTATGCAATTATTCAATTGATTCATATGTGAATTTCACTGTGGGCCATGAGTGGTTAAAAAGGTTGACCATATACTGGAGCCCCCGAATTTTCTTAATTTCAGGACATCAGGGCATTGTTTCCCCATGACTACAACCCATTCTATGCTGGCTTTGGGAATAGAGACACTGATGAAATTAGCTACCTTAAGGTTGGCATCCCCTTGGGGAAAATCTTCATCATTAATCCAAAGGTATTTGGAGAACTTCATGTCTAGTCGACAGACTCCAAAATTGTGAGTCATACTGTTGACCTAGAATTGTCCTTCTGATGGTTTATTTTTGCAGGGCGAGGTTGCTGTAAATCGATGTGTAGATACAAAATCATACATTGCACTTCGTACTCTTGTGGAAGACATGTTTCCACCTGCAGCATCGTCCGAGCAGGTTTCATTTTGCTGCCTTATTTGCTTCTTATTTTTCTGGCATAATCGGCACCTTTTGGGCACCATCTGTCTTCAGTTGTATCTCAGCTTTGAATTTCTGGTTTAAAGAATTCTTTTGTGGTAAAACAATTTCTTGGTTTCTTTTCCCTTGTTGGGAGCAGGAGGACTTCAATACATGGAATTACTGGAAATTGCCACCGCCTGTAATTGATAATTGAAGATGTCCACTAGACATGATTGTTTAGCCCGCCGCCCCCGGGGACAAATGTGATCAGCCATGGTTATGTTGGAACTCTACAGGTTATTTGCCTTCATTAATTGTACAATAGCTCAAGGCAGAAAAATTAACCTTGTTTCAGACTATCATTTTAGTTCACTGTTGCAGGATTAATCTCGGAATGTCCCAGGATTGTGTAATGCATAAATCTCCTGAAAGAATATTCTTCAAGCGAGAAATCAGTTGTTATGTGGAAGCAGTCCTGATATGCATAGGTCTGGCTATGTCTAGTTCTTTTTAATCATGTTCTGCGGGGCATTTTACGGGTTGTTGTTGAGGTCAAAGGCCACCGGCAAAAGTTCCACTAGATCTTTTTAGTCCTGGAGTTGCTGAATTCCGGGGCCCCAAAAGCAATTCAGAAAAAATTTACAACATCGGATCCCTTACACATGTGAATCCCATTCAAGAACAATTAAATGCAGTGTATTGATTGATTAAACATATTCCCACCCCATTTGTTGGAGATCTCACGGGGTAGGCGTGGCCAGAGAAGTCAACGTACTATCACTGTCTTTTCCAAAAATATTGTCAAATTAGGTTCGTTGAACATTTATCCTAATTATTGTTTAAAGATTTGGTAAGAACATTCTAAATGTATATTTATGTATCTAAGTTTCTAAAATTTTTTTTATAAATATTTAAATTATTCTACAATAATTTTAATTTAGAAAGTTTCATAAAAATTTAGAACAATTAATTGTAACTACACATTAAGGAGATAGAAGTACTATAAATACTTTACTCCTCTCATTTATAAGACACTATTAAATTTAAAGTTCTTCCTTTTGCAAAGCTATCTTTCGTACCTTCAATTTCCTAATCTCTTTCTAGCATCTCTTAACTTTAAATTAATTCACTCAAACTCTCTAAGACTTATTTAATTTATCTTTTTTTACAAGGTGTCTAAATATTGTGTGAGTTAACACGATCCGTATTTAACTTCATGACAAGTAGTATCAAAGTAATAGTTGAACCCTAGGTACAACCTTATTCTTACTTGAGTTGTGTGTATGATAAGTGAGGAAAGAATTGTTGTTGTTGCCATTAAGGAGCAACAGATCAAGCTTTAAGCTTGTAGGTGAAAGGAGTAGCATGTCCTAACTAAACGTGAGAAGTCCAAAGTCCTAACAAAAGAGCCTGTAGAATCTTGTGTTGCTATCCTAAAAAAAGCATTATAGATGTGAACTCCTTAATGGGAGTGAACAATCAAATTGATAATTTGATCCATAAGAATGTTGAAATCACTAGGGTTGCCAAGTCCATAATTAGAGAATTCAGTTATGCCTTTAAAGGAGAACTAAACTCTCTTAGCCAAGAGTTGTCTAACCTACGGAAGTTTATTGAAGGAGAGATTTATGACCTTCGTAGAAAGATGAGTTCACTCCATCAAAGCAATTCACTTTTGACAAGTACTATTAATACAAGTAGCATTACCGTTGTACATCGTTTGAAAGTTTCAAAGCCTGCCATTTACAATGGCATTCGCAATGGCACCGTTATGAAGAATTTTCTTTTTGACCTTAAACAATACTTTGAGGCCATAGGAGTTGTTAATGACATTGTTAGGATAAGTAATGTCCTGATCTTTTTTAAGGATGCTACTTAACTATAATGGAGAAGGAAGCATTCCAAACGGGATAAAGGCCTGTGTGTAATCAACACATGGGAGCAATTTAAAGTTGAATTGCGCAAACATTTTGTCCCTCACAATATGGACAGCAAAGTTAAAGGAAAGTTGTATCGCATCAAGCAAATAGGTAGTGCTTTTGACTATATTAAGGAATTCATTACTCTAATGCTTGAAATCAAAGATTTGTTTGACAAGGAATTCCTCTTCCACTTTCAAGATGGCTCAAAGGATTAGGCAAGAGTAGAACTAGATAGGCGTAATGTACGGACTTTAGACAATACCATTGCTGTTGTCGAAATGCTCATCGACTACTCTACCTATTCCAAGAGTAAAAGGCTTAACTCTAACAAAAGTGGGGAAGAGAAGAGTGGACAAAAAAGATAAGCAACCCACAAGGAGGGTGGACATAAAAAATCCTTAAGTGGCAGGCCCTTGAATTCTTCGAGCAATCGTGATGCTAGCGGACCTCCAAAGCCGTACTTCATTTATGATGGACCATATTGGATTAAGGATTATCCTAATCCCAAGGCAATGAAATCATGGCGGAACTCAATAAGGAAAGGTCTAAAAAGGGGTTTCAAGCTTATTTAGGAGCTATCCAACACTTAGGTACTCTCTCTAAGTTTTTCTCTCTAATTATCTCTAAAGAAAAAGGTTTATTGTACGTTGATACATCCATTAAAAGTAAAGTTGTGTGTGCTATAGTAAACACAGGAGCCACACATAACTTTATGGATGTACGAGAGTCAAACATCTAGGCCTTAAACTTGCATAGGGAGTTAGCACTATTAAAGCAGTCAATTTTAAGGTGAAACTAATTTATGGGATAGCAGAAGGGGTAGCCAGCAAAATTAGTGATTGACACGGTAAGTTAGACTTTACCATTATTCCTATGGACAATTTTAAAATGGTTTTAGGTCTTGCTTTCTTTTATAAAGCTTTAGCTTTTCTTGTTCCTACATCAAATTCCCTTGTCATTCTTGATAATCATAAAATCCAAGTGATTCCGTTGAAAAGTATGGAAAAATCTATATCATCAATGATTTTTTTCTTGTAATTCAAATGGGGTCTTAAAGTGGATCAAAGTTACTTTGCCACAATAAGGGAATTAAAGGATGAGGAAGACATAGCGAAGCCTACTCCTTTGCTGCTGCAACCCATTTAAGTTGTCCTTGATGAGATTAAGAAAGTGATGCCTTCAGAGTTGCCCAAGAAACGTCCTCTTAGGTGAGATATGGATCATTATATTGAGTTAAAACTCGGTGCCAAGCCCCTTACTATAGCCCTTTATTGCATGACACCTCCCAAACTTGTAGAACTGAGGAAGCAACTTCAAGATTTGCTTGACTTAGGCTACATCCAATCTTTAAAAGCCCTTTATGGTGCTTCAATTCTATTCCAAAAGAAAATGGATGGATTACACCGAATGTACATCGACTATCAAGCCTTAAACAAGGTAACCATCAAGAACAAGTACCCAATTCCTTTGATAGTCGACCTTTTTGATCAATTAGGGAAGGCAAGGTACTTCATAAAGTTAGATTTAAGGTCGAGATACTATCAAGTTTGCATAGCACCTAGTGACAAACCAAAGACTACGTGCGTGACACATTATAGAGCTTTCTAGTTCTTAGTTATGCCTTTTGGTCTCACCAATGCCCCTACTACCTTTTACACGTTAATGAACAAGGTACTTCATCCCGTCCTTGACAAATTTATAGTGGTTTACTTGGATGACATAGTGATCTATAGCAATACTCTTGATGAGCACAAAGATTACCTTAAACAAGTCTTTCAAGTTCTTTGAGAAAACGAGCTGTATATGAAGAAGGAGAAGTACTCTTTTGCAAAACAATAGGTGAATTTCTTTGGTCATAAGATCAAGGACAACAAACTTATGATAGATCAAGCAAAGGTCTACGTCATTCAAGAGTGAGAACTTACAATGAAGGTCCCTAAATTGTAATCATTCTTATGATTAGTTAATGACTATCAGTAGTTTGTTAAGAGATATTCTGCCATAATAGCACCATTGACGAATCTATTCAAGAAGAACATCACATGACATTGGTCGAAGGAATGTCAATCTTCTTTTGAGAGATTGAAACATTCAATCTTTAAAGAACCCATCATGGCGTTACCCGATTATCATAAAACTTTCAAAGTTCACATAGATGCATTTAACTTTGCGTTTGGGGTAGTCTTAATGCAAGATAGGTGTCCTATTACCTATGAAAGCCGCAAGTCAAACGATACAGAGAGACGGTACACTATCTAAGACAAAGAGATGACTGTCATCATCCATTGCCTATATACATGGAAGTCAGTTTGTAATTATACTGATAATGTTGTCACAAGCTACTTCTAATCACAGAAGAAGTTTAGCCCTAAGCAAGCTCATTGGCAAGATTTCTTATTAGACTACAAACTTCAATATAAGGCAGGTAAGGCTAATGTTGTTGCCGATGTGTCAAGTCAAAAGGTGAAACTAGTAATACTATTTGTCAGCATACCAAAGAGTGACTTCCTTAAACAAATCAAGAAAGGCACGTTGTAAGATAACTTAGCCAAGAATTTGTTAAGGATAGCTAGTGGTGAAAGTCGTTTTCCATCATACTGACTGTTCTATCACTCCACTCTTGACCTTGATTATATATCCAAAAAGGTCCACTCTCGACCATTCCACATGTTACCTACTAGAGGCATGGTTATCTAAAGTGGATTCTATATTTTCTAATAGATGCCAAACCTGCTGTCCATTACGAAAGGGTTAGGCGTAGCAGCTACATGGACCCCTTCCTTTCAGTTGTTGCAAGCACTTTCCTGAGTCAGAGTCGAAATTCTTTATTATAAAACAAAGGGTAGGTAAAGCCTGAAGGCTGCTATCCTAATAGCCAGAGGAGAGGGTCGAGCAATCATACCACCGTGATCAAAAAAGCGTGTTTCTTTCAGATAACACACACTGTAGACCACCTTGGCCTTTTTCATTTTCCTTCCTTCGCTGCATCTCCCCTCCTTTGTTGAGTGTCTCTTTTTATGGTTGAGGGAAGCATTCCATTATCTGAACTTGGTGGGCATTCTTTCCATGCTTATTCAAATAAGGGAGTTTGGTTTGAACATAGGCTCAAACATGATTTGAAGGTCCTAGATACACCATATGTTCAATACAAAATTTGGAAAGTTGTAAGGATGACAAAAAGAGGATCCTTTCCTGTGTTGCAGTAAAAAAAGGACCTAAAAGAAAACACTCCTCTTTAGTTTCTTCCTCTCGTGCTCGCTGACACCCCACCCACCTTAGAGGGGAAGATTTGCAAAGCAAGAACAGAGGGAGCGAGAATAGCATCTTATTGCGAGAACTTTCAGATCAAGGAAGCATTCAGAATGGGCTCCATATTCATTTCATTGGTAGAAATGATCCAATCCATTTGGGTCTTTAGGGAACCCAAAAACAAAGTCGAAAGACTTGATTCATAAAAGAAAGAAATGATAATTAGACAAAAGATGGATGAACAAGATATCTTTTTTTTTTTTCTCTAAACAAAACAAAGAATAGAATAGACATTCGTATATGTATCCTTTCTTCTGATTTTTTTTAAATCGTTATATCTGCTCTCTATAAATTGAGAAAAAAAGAGCAACTTCATCCAAAACCCTATTTTGAATATCAATTCCTATCTAGTGATAGGAAGATCTTCGTCAAATACCTGACTTTGCCTTTTTTTAAGGAAAAACTCATATCTAAGGCAACTTACCACAAACACCCTACCCCATACGACTAGTTTGGGGGCTATTTGCCTTTTAAATCAAATAAAGTAAGTTGTAAGGGCTTCATACTACTTTTATTCATTTTAAAGGAAACTGAAGAACAAACCTTTAGTCAATAGGAGCCTTATTTCCCTATTTGCGACCAAAAACTTCAATTCAAGCGCAATGGGCTCCGCTCACTTTGGTACTTCAATAGGGTGAGGAAAGACTCGACGATTGTGGCTAAACAATGAGATTCTCATGACAGTTAGTAATTGAACCTTTGTACCTAAGTAGGGAAACTTACGGAAAAATGTTCTCAAGGAGTGTTATGATTCCTTATAGGTTGGTTATCTAAGTATGGCACAAACCCTTTCCCTTGTTCAATAAAGCTATTATTGGCCACAAATGTAAGACAATATCAAGGTCTATGTGTGGACTTATCTTATTTATCAACAAGATAAAGTGGAAAAACAATATCCAGCTGGTATATTTGAGCCACTACCAATTGTCCAAAGACCTTAAGAAAGTGTATCGATGGACTTTATCATGACTTTACCCAAGTTTGATGGGTTTGGAAGCATCATGGAGATTGTTGATCGATTCAATAAGTACTCCACCTTTATTCCAGCCTTTATTGACTGCAAGGTCGATGAAACAGCTCTCCTATTCTTTAAAAATGTGGTAAAATTATGGAGAATACCTAAAAGCATAATAAGCGATAGAGATCCTCACTTCATAAGCAAGTTTTGGCGTAAGTTGTTCAAGTTGTTGAAGATTGATCTAAACTTCTCGACTAGCTTCTATCCCTAAAGTGATGACCAAATTAAATGCATTAATGCTTGTTAAAACAATACCTAAGGCACTATATTAGTGCCCACCAGTGAGATTGGGCAAAGTCATCTGACGTTACCCAATTCTCCTATAACCTCCAAAGAAGTGAAGCAGTAGGCAAAAGTCCCTTTGAAATTGTCACGGGACAACAACCTCTAACCCCGAGTGTTGTTGCCTTTTCTTACATGAGAAACAACCCTGTTGCCTGTAAATTTACAAAGGAATGTCATAAGAAGGTAGACTTCACAAAGACTTACCTTGACAAAACTGCTAAATGGATGAAAAAGTAAGTCGATGCCAAGTAATGCCTAAAGGAATATGCAAAGGGAGATTTGGTAATAGTAAAATTGCTACCTAACCAATTTAAGTCCCTACGTAAAGTGCATAAAGGCTTGGTGAGGAAATATAAAGGGTTATTTCTCATAGTTAAGCCAGTAAGGAAGGTTGCCTACCAAGTCCAACTTCCTCCAAGACTAAAAATTGATAATGTCTTCCATGTAAGTCTTCTAAAGACTTTTCATGAAGACAAAGAAGATTTAAGTCATGGGGAATCTAAACGCACACCAACCGCCATCATTACCGAATTCAAAACGGAAGTAAAGTGCATCCTTACCAATAGAATGATACAAAAAAGGGAGTTCTTAAAGTTAGTTGGAAATGAGAAGATTTATTTTGGCAATTTAATAACCATATTCAACATTACAAAGATGAAGGTGTGATGAAAACGTAACAAGATTAAGTAAGGGAGGATGTCACAGCTTGTCCCAAAAGCATTACTAAACTAGCCCCGTTAGACACTTAGCCCGATTATTACCCAAAGACTTGGCTAGAACATTTTGGACCTATGTTTATGTGTTAAGTCTTTAAAAGTTTCTCTTGCAAATATTTAAACTATTCTAAAATAGTCTTGATCTAGAAGGTTTCATAAAAATCTGAAATAAGCCATTATAACTACACATTGAGGAGGTAGAACCACTATAAATACCCCACTTCTCTCATTTGTAAAACATACCATTGAATTTAAAATTTTTCCTTTTGCAAAGCTTTCTCTCATGCCTTCAATTTTCTAACTTTTTTTAACTTTAAGTCGATTCACTCAAACTTTCTAAAGTTTATTTAATTTATTTTTTTCACAAAGTGTTTAAGTATTGTGCGAGTTAGCATGATCCGAGTTTAACTTAGTGATAGCATGCTTTCTTGATTCTTCATTCGGAGAGGATATCTAGTTTTGCGTACAACTGTACCGATTAAGGTGGCGATACTGTGTCATTAATTCACTTGCAAGTTTAAGCGTCCAAAATTGAATAACATACTAAGCAGCAGCAGCTAGCGTAAAAACTGCCTAGCCAAAATTGTTGCCGACAAAGCATCTATTATTGCCTTTCTTTATGAGAAATTGGATCAGAAAAAATATACAAACATTGTTATCATTATTTTACAACCGAACAAAACCTTACTATCCCTTTCAGAAATTATTTGCAATAAAATTGTGGTAAATCTATTATTTTTCATCTTGGACATAAGTTTTTTCGAAAGCAGCTTTAATTTGATTATTTCAACAAGCAAAATCCCGAAAGTTAAATTATGAAAGTGGAATGATGAACAACCAAAAATGCCAAAATAATTAGTCAATATAAATATAAAATAGAGGCCAGCCAAGCCTTACATTAGACAACTTATACGCAGCGGGAGGACCCCAAAAGACAGTGGATCATTTTATCAACCCAGCTTTAAAAGTAAAAAATACTTCTCCTCTCACACCCAATGCCCCCTTGTTTGGACGTGAAGATTGAAGAGATAGCAGCCTAACGCATGGCTTTGTGGTGGGTAGCAATATTCCTTTTTTCTTTCTTTCTTTCTTTTTTTGGTTTTTTGGTGCTCACAAAGAAAGGAAAGAAAAAAGGAAAACGAATATGAGTTTGCTTTGCTACGGGACAATGATTTTGACACCCAAGCGCTTTTCGGCAAACTCCACGAGGTTGTCGAATTCGGACTCATCTATGAAGCCATTGTGATCGGAGTCAGCAGCCTGCAATCCGCGCTTGCCCTTCCAAGTGGAAAACCGGCCTCCGCAGACGCGGATGGCTTTAGCCAGCTCTTCTTTGCTTATGCGGCCGTCTTTGTTGGTATCAAATGCTTTGAGCCACTGCTTGAACTGCTCCAATGTCATGTCGTGTTTGCCGCCCACTGGACTCTTGATTGGCATTGCCGCTGTTTCTAACGAGTTTAACCGTAATTTAGCAAACACCTAAGTTCTCCTTCAATAAAGGATATAGAGCCCATTGAGAGGCTCCCCATATTTATAATCCTCTCCTTCACTTTAGTACTAATACTTGTACCTTTTTTTTCTTTTTTTCCTCTCTCCTTTTTTTTTAAAAAAAAAAAAAGAAAGAAAAAAGTTATTAAGGAATAAGAATATTGGAAGTTGTTGATATGGAGTGCAAGCAAGAATCCAAGTTTATTTGGATAGATATGACGAGTTAAACAAAATCTAAATGATGTCTCGTGCTTGTACAGTAACAGAAATGATGCTTAGTTTGTGTGGCTGTTCCTTTTTTCGTTTTTTTGGTCCATCAAAGAGGTTTTTTGGGTCTTGAGTTACCGTAACTATAAAACCCACTTGTTCACTTTCACTGCCTATACATTTGAAACCCATAAGTACAGACTTCTTAGTGATTACACACACGATTATATTTGGACTTGGATTCAATTAATTCCTAAGCAATCAGCGTAGGGCTCGAGTCCCATAAAGAGCTTGATAAGATCGGCAACCCCGGAAGCACAACATTTATAGCAGCACTACGCTTTTTGTGCGTCCAGTCTGAATCAGCGGGGTCAACGTACAACTTGCAACCCAACTAAGTTTCTGCAGACCCCACAAGTTTATTGACTTCCTTGCCGTCGACGAGGCCACTGCCGTCGGAGTCCGCAGCCTGCATCGCACTGCAGCGGCCAAGGCCTCCGCGAGGGATCTTGTTTGCCCAACAAAGGCCGTCATTATCTTTGTCGAATGCTTTTTAACCACCTTTTGAACCCATCCATCCAAGTTCAGACATCCGTCACCCGTCCAAACTGGGACGACTGCTGAATTTAGAGCACCACTGTCTACTGTTGTCTACTGTAGAGTACCTGTAATCTCAGGTCAACTCTTCTTCCTATGCTTTTAAGACCACGAAGGCCGCTCCAATTTATAATGAACAAGGCTAACTTGAGCTCTCGGTTTAGAGTACGAATGTTTCTAGTTTGAGGGACCTAAATTATGCGTGTATTTGAAACCACCATACGAAATCTGCAAGGCCATTAGAGCCAGTAAGTCTCTAGCGGTATAAATTCCCTTTTGGGTTTTTCTTCATCGTCATGGGAGGGACAGAGAGACGCGCAGTAGATAAGATACCCACACAAAGGTATTGATATTCTTGATATTCTTTGACTGATAAAAACGCTAAGTGCTTTCCTGCCTTGACCTTTAATTAATTTAACCGATACAAATCATATTTTTAAATCCGAATAAAATCTTGACCTGATTAAGCGGATGGTTCATTGAATCATCAGTATGATAATAAACATATCCGTCAGATTAGGAGGTCAATTTCTATTTCTTCCAAAAAAAAATATATTTTTATATTATATAAAAATATATAAAACATTTTAAATATAAATTTTTTAGTATATATCTATGAATATTCTTAATAAATAAAACAATTATATATATATATATATGTTTTTTTAGCAAAATTCATTCGATTTATCAGTCTGGATAAACAGTAAAATTGTTGGAGTTAATTAAGTCGAGATTTTTTCTAGTTTGTTTCTTTGTTCAATTAGATAAAAGAATCGTATCAACCTAAATTTTAGAGGATTGTCTTGTCAATTTGACTTTAGAATTGGTCCAATTTTTTAAAACATAATCCAAATACAAGAATTGTGATTAGTCCAAATTAAGGGAAACGAAAACATAACATGGTAGGTAATTTTTTTTCAAAAAAAGAAAGAAAATCAAAGTAGGTAAAATTATAATCGAAAATGTCTGCAAAGAGAATCTAATTCGGTACGTGATCCACTGACGGAATCCGATTTATTATCTGATTGTGTGTTCCGTGGCTGTCTAAGAATTTTCGAATTTTAACTTTGAATTGGATGGCAAAGGAAGCTACGTTATTGCAGGCCACTCGTAAAGAAAACATTTCCATTCAGATCCCTTTTCTTTCTTTTCAGAAAATGGATTGGTGCTATTATTCTTGATTAATTAAAATACATTTCTTAACGATTCCGTAATGAAACATGAGGGCTTAGTAATCTGGAATTGTTTGGGAAGAAAAAGGGTCGAAAATGGTCGCTTCTATTCTATTTTATAAAAACTTTTTGTTGGAGTATCCTTTTTTTTTTTTTTTTTTTGTGGTTTGGTCCCCTGTCTGTTTTGGCTATAGAATTTTCCCTTTTTGTGTCGAATAAAGTTTTCAACATTGGCATTCTTTGGTGGACCATGCGAATATCCACGTGTCTCCTTGTTATTACCAATATTCCGGGGGGCTTTTTCATTGTACTCCCTAAAAAAGGAGTCTAATTAACCCATTTTAATTTTCTTTTTTTTTTTTTTAGAAAAAACACACACATACCTAATATGTGTGTGTGTGTGATAAAATATTAGGTATAACTTAATGATCACCAAATATTAGGTATCTCAGTTGTAATTAATTCCTCTCCCTACTGTGTCTTGTACACAAGGGCCTGGGGGGTCAATGATCTTGATCCCTAAATCGTTTTGTGCAAACCCCACGAGGCTATTGATTTCGCAATCATCAACGAAGCCATTTGCTATCAGAGCCTGAAACTCTCAGGACACCATCGGCTCTCCGCTTAGCAAATCATCCGCCAGCAAATTATGATGGCGTCTGCGAGCCATTTTCTACTTAAACTGCCACTAATGTCGTTGTCAAAAGCTTTTAACCACGCTTTAAACTCCTCAAAGCTCATAACTACATGTCCTCCCTCATTTGAAACTCAACTTGTTTTTGGCATCTTTAACCTTTTTCTAACTCCAAAATATGTGTGTGTATATATATGTTTGTGCACTTCTGTCACCTCTCCTCTATGCATTCAATGAAGGCCACTAGAATTTATATAAATATGCATATTATGTAGGTGAAGGAGCTGGGGGCTTAATTGACATCTTCTTCTAGAATAAGAATCTTATTGATTAAAGAGATATAAATTAAATTTGTTATAATAATAATAATAATACTTTGTAATTGACGTCTTCTTATGGAATTAGAATCTCACTGAAATTTAATCCTGTATTCAGAGAGAGGATAGAATGAAATGATTTATTGGAATTTATATGTAGTATGTTCAAATCATTTAGTTAGTATTAGTGTAATTTGTTAGAAATTTCTGAGTTACAACTCCTTAATTAATTTGATGTCATTTTCAAATCATTACCTGAAATTCAAGATTCCTTACAATTATATATTCTCGTTTTTTACATTTCAAGGATAAAGAATAGTAGATGTTGATATCTTGGTATGCAAAATTCACAAAGAGACTAAAATTCCACATTCCTTTCATACTTTATGATATTGCGTTTCATGTAGGAATAACAACGGGGGGATCCTTGTTCTAAATTCTAAACCCTTTCCTCATCTTCGTCCCTGTCCTTTTCTCTTACGGGAATGGGATTTGGAATCTCGTTTCCTCGTCCCACCCCACCCCTATTGATCTTTACATCTTTTTCTTTTTCTTTTTTCCTTATTTGTAGATAAAAGAAGCCTATTATTCACACAATGAAAACTAAGAAGTAAAACAACCTCGTTCTGCAAAGCCCCCTTTAAGTTTTATTCATATATGTATTAGGTTGTTCAGCAATATATAACATGCACTAGAACATATCAAAGAAAGTATAATGCATCTTTGACATTAATATTCCTATGCAAACCTCGTGCAGAGTTGCTTATGTTATCCACAAATATCAAAAAAAGGGAATAAGGAATTCTTCTTCTCTAGGTTAAAAGAACTCACCAAATACCGACTGAGAATCTCTATAAAAGAATGGGAAATATTGTTCCATCACCTAAACCAAAATAATCAAATACCAAGTTAAAGACATCCTAGTAACATAATAGCTATGAAAATACGTTGACCAAAAATATAAAAAATAAAAAACCATAAGTAAAAGTGCTCTTCGGTGCAATTATGGACAAGTAACTCTCAAAGTATGTGAATATGTTTATCCCTCCCATCCTTCCTAACAGAAAATTCATATACAAAAGTTAAAACAAGCAATTTCAATGCAATTATGGATATATTTATTATAGTACAAAAAATTAAGAAATTATAACACTAATCAAGAGAGCCAGAAAGTAAGCAAGAGCAATAGGCATTTTTTTTTTTTCTTCATTGTGGCTTTAAGACATATAAATCGATTGTGGAAAATATCCATTGAAGCATATTACACCAAATTGCAGATAAAAAAGAAAAACCTTAATCATAGAAACTACAAATTGGGAAGAGAAAAAGAAGACTAATTTAGACAAAAGGAAATTGGCATTTTGGGTATGGGCCTTTACGATTTAACTTACAATAGAAGTCATACCTATATAGATTGCTCCTTGATGAGAAGAGTAAGAAAGGAGTGCCCGCTTGGAGGGTGGAGAGACATATGACCAGCTGCAAAGTGGAATGGAGAGTGGAGAGTGAAGAGTGAAGAGTGAACAAAAACTGATCTGGGGCTATACACGACTTTGGAGAGGATTGGTGTTAGCACTTTATGTCTCTTGACTAAGGGAAGCTAGATGCAAGTTATGGCATTTGTATCCAGTAGACAAAGAGTTGGAGTGGACGCATGAGTTAAGTTGTGGTGCATACATTAGCATTGGTGTCGAGTGTGACAGGTATTTGGGTCATTGATAAGTGTGGCAATGTGCAATGGTGATGCCATACCGTGCGGTAATGGTGCAGTGGTGTGTTGTTGGATGGTGGGTGACCACTCAGACACAATAATATGTCATCTTACCAAATGACTAGATTCTCTCTAATACTTTTTATAAGGGTATGCATGCCTTATTTGAGAGTTAGCCAACAATAATGTATGAATGGAGGTCCAAGTCGATGTTATGGGAGCATCGAGCAAATTAGCTAACATATGTCCCAAGGATTGGTTACAATATCAAAAGATGTTTGCGCATAAGTTATGTTTTGGGCAAACAATGTGCTATGTAGCATACAATTACGAGTTAGGCATGTATTGGAGACTTAGAATGAGCACCAAGCTAGAATGACTTTCAAACTCTTTTTCTTTCACTTGGAAATTAGATTCATTAATAACAGAATTTTCATATAGCTTCTTGAAATGCTTTACCTCTTTTTCTAGCTTGCTTCCTCTTCTATTGATTCCTCATCACTTGAAGATTTTAGAACATCATTTACTTTAATAACCATTACATTCCCTGCAGTATCATCTCAAAATCATTATCAACTTCTTCTTTGGAATCTTCTTAATCCACCTTGCTCAAATAATTTCTTCTTTTGGATTTGAAGAATTGCCTTTTCCTTTTGACACTTGAATTTCCAACTTTAAAATAGCTAAATTTCTTTGTCCTTCTCCATAGGACCAGCTCATTATGATCATCATTATTTGCTTCTTTTCTCTTTGGGCAGTCTACAACAAAATGGCCTATGTCTCCACAGCTAAAGCACTTTAAAGATAATTTTCCCTTGTACTTCCCTTTTCCTTTACTTATATTATTGGTGATGTATGCCATAACTTCATCCAATTTAGTATCACCATCTTCTTCTTCAGAGCTATTGTCAAATTCTTCTTGATCTTTAATCTTTAAGTTCTTCATTGTCTTCAAAGCTAGCTCCTTGTTTGCCTTAGACTTCTTTTCTTTTTTCATTGGGGCTATTCTCATTTCATAAGCCATTAATATGCTATGCAAATCACTAAGGGTAGCCTATCCAAGTCTTTATCTTCTATGGAGGAAACTTTGGCATTGTAAGCTTTTAGTAAGGTTTTAAGTATTTTCCTTATCATAATAGCATCATTGATCTTCTCTTTATAGTCTTTAATAGAGCACATAATTTCATTAACTCTTTTGAAGAAGGCATCTACAGATTCATCGTTTAACATCTTTATGTCTTCAAATCTGGTCCTTTAGATTTGTAACTTGGCTTCCTTCATAACCTTGTCTCCTTTATAAATGTTCTTCAATTTGTCCTAGATTTGCTTGGCTGTGTTGCACCCTATTACTTTGGTGAATTCTTTGTCTAATAAGAAGGCATAGATTGCATTTCTCACCTTTCCATCACACTCCAAATTTTTCTTATCAATAAGCATCATAGTATCACCTTTAGCAACAGGGATGAAGCTGTTAATAGTATATTCAAAAACATCTAGACCAAGTACTATAAAAAATGGGAGCATTCTATTCTTCTATAATTAATAATTTTGCCTATAAAAAATGGGAATGCCATTGCTGTTAACATTGTTCATCTTATCCATAATATCAATCATTAGCAGAGATAAAAATTCACAACATTAACAAACAACTTCAAATCAAAAAAAGGAAAGTGGATCAACAGAGGGAACTAGCTTTGATACCACTTAATTAGGACCTTCTTAGGTTTCACACTAAGAAAGGGGGTGAATTAGTATGAGATATTTTCCTTTTACAAATCTTCTTGAATTAATCTTTGTGACTTGTTAGAGTTAGTGATCTAATTTTTTATCTTTCTCCTTTATGTGAGAGCAGCCGTATGGATATTATTCAAACGTAAGCACCTAAGAACATAATAATTTTTAGGTGGTTTACCCATAATGTGTGAGCTATATTTATGGTGTGATAGGATCACTTCTAAATCATACAATCCACTTTTGTTATCAAGGGATATAGTTATGGGGTGGAAGGATCACTTTGTAACCACTTATGGAAGGATCACTCTGTAACCACTTATGGAAGGATTACTCCTTAACCACTTATCTCCTGATCACTTCAAGGGTATCCCACCCTTTTTCAATAAATTTATCAAGAGTTTAGTAACTAACACATTCCTAATAAGGATCACTTAATGTGCATAGGCTGCTAATGCAGAAAGCAAATATTTTCCTCCTTTATTACTGGTCTTTTCTTAAACTTTATTGGTTACTTCCTAGCAAGTTCTCTCCTTTTACTGTCGGTGTTGCCTCACCTGCTACCTTGGGAGGTCCTCTCCATCTATTGCTTGTGCTACTTTGGCCTTAACAGGCTCTCTTCCTTTGTTACTGGTGTTGTCCTGCCTACTGCCTTAATAGGTTTATTCCTCTATTGCCGGTGCTACCTTACCTACTACCTTGGCAGGTTGCTTTACATGCTACCTTGGCAAGTTCTCTTCCCTTATTGTCGATGCATGCTTTCTCCTTTGTTGCTATAAGCTATTAAACTTGCTTATAGGACACGTTTTCTACTTTATTGTGACAAGCTACTAGACTTACTGTTAGGGCATGTTTTTTCCTCTGCTATTACAATTTGCTGTCTTGCTGTCGGGACACATTTTTCTCCTTTACTACTATAAGTTGCGAGACTTATTGTTAGGGCACATTTTCTTTCTTGTTGTTGCAAGCTGCCAGACTTGCAACTAATCGTGCTTGCATTTGCTGCTATTGCTGCCTGCACATGTTGCTATACCTGTAAGTTCTGCTATCACTACCTGCACCTTCTACTGTCGTTGCCTGCATGTGTTGATATTATTACTTTCATGTTTTGCTATCGCTACCTACATATTCTGATATCATTACCCATATGTTCTATTGTCACTACCCACACATTTAGCTGTTGCTACCTACACATTTTGCTATTGCTACATACACATGCTAGTTTTGCTACCTTTGCTTTCTCCCATTGCTATAATTGCTAGTTATGATTGTTGCTAATTGTGTTTGCTGTAGGTTACTGAATGTGCTGCTAGTATTGAAATCTACAATTGTTGGTTTTTCTGCACCTACTGGTTAGCTTGCACCTTTTGCTCAGACCTTGCTACTTCTCCTACAATCTATAATCTCTTCTTTGGTCGATTATTGCACTCTCCTTTATTGGTTTAGTTTTCCAACTGCTATTCTCCTTTGGTTTGGTTTTTTGACTATTACTCTCCTTAGTATGGTTGGTCATTGCACCTTCTTCTTAGTGTGATCGATTGTTGCATCTCTCCTTAGTGTAGCTAGCTACTGTACCTCTCTTTGCTATGGCCAATTGCTCCTATCCTTAGTTGTACCTCCCTTGGCCAGCTATTGCAATTAGATTTGCCGCTCTTCTTTTAAAATTTTGTAGTATCCCCTTGTCTTGCAAGGTGCATGGGGTTATTTATAGAGCCTTGAGATTAGGGTTACATGATCATCAACAGTCATCGTTAATTCCTAAAGGTTGCCCTATAATCAACGACTAAATTTGATTCCTAAAATTTAAGGTCAATGGTTAACATTAACTTCTTAAAATTTAGGGTCAATGGTCAATAATCAACCTTGACCCCTAAAATTTAGGGTCAATGGTTAATATTAACTTATTGACTTTAGTTGACTGCCATCACTAGTTTTGCCCAATGATTTTTATACATGTTAACAACATTCAAAATATCAAATCAACATGAATAACAATATGAGATGCTGTTGATAATAAATCCAACATTAACTATTAAAGATGGACTTAACAAAAGAAGTATGAAAGGAGCTTTAGACAAGCTGTAGAAGTGAGAGGAGAGTCCTCTTTAATAAATGCTATCAAAGAGGATGATACCAAAAAGTTAAATAAGTGTCTAAGAAAATAAAAACCTCATTTTATGAGGAAGAAAGGACTTCGCTATATTGAAAAGCCAAATGAGAGGCTAGAAAAGTAGAAGAAAATTATGTTTGTACCTGAAAGCAAACAAAAGGAAAAGATAAAATTGAAAAAAGTTGATGTTATGGAGAAAAGAAACCAACCTAAGCTAAAATGAGTTAGGAAAGATGTGAAAAAAAAATCCTATCCAAAGGAGATAGGTTGTCAAAAATGGAAAGAAGGTTGTCACACCTAAAATTCAGGTGGCAAAGGGTATGAGAAATAATCATAATGTTGATTATTACCAAACAGATGTTGAAGATAAGAGATATAAACTTGGTAAAAAAAAGAAAATTTAGATTTGAAGGATTTTATTGGTGTTGTAGTAAATATGGTTATAAGGCTAATGTATGCTATAGTAATGGGCCTATAATAAAAAGGAATGTGAGGCAAGAATCTAAAGGGAGATTCTATCAAGAGAGGAGTAAGCCTCATGTGAAAAGAAGCTAAAGTTCACTAAGAAACAAATTTGATATATTGGAAGAAATTTGTGGTAGATGTGAAAAGGTTGGACATACTACTAAAGAATATTTGACATTATTACTAGATCAAAGAATGCAAAGGATAACACCTACACATACTCCTACATTTGTTTGAAGAAGAAGAAGAGGAAGGGAAATGGCAATGGTTGTGGAAATAGCCTTAAAAGCTTCCAAGAAAGAAAATCCATGGATCCTTGACAATGGTTTCTCTTCACACATGACAAAATACTCTAAGGTGTTAAAAGAAGTAGAAAAATATAATAGAGGGTCAGTTACATTTGGCAATGATGGTGTTTTGAAGATTAAAGGAGTTAGTATTGGTACAATAGGTATAAAAAAGTTAAAATTAAAGGAAGTACTTTATGTTGAAGGGCTAAAACATAATTTGATAAGTGTTAGCCAACTTTGTGATGATGGGCATGAAGTTACTTTCAACAAGAGTGGCTGCACGATATAAAGATTAAATGATAATGTTGTTGTTACAAAGGAAGAAAGAACAAATGGAAACTTACACCAAGTTTCTGCTAGCAAAAATGATGGAAGCTATATTGTACCAACTCAAATCAATAAAGGAGTTAGTACTATGCAAAACCTTAGACCACTAATAAGAAGGGCAAGGTCAAAAAGAATAAAGGAAGCACTTAATAACTTGTTGTGCAATATTTACTTACAAGAAGTTGCTAGGCACGAGTTAAGGATGAGGCTTCACTCGGGCTTGCAAATATATCATCTGTGGAGGAATATGGAAACCATAGCCTTAGGAAGGAAGCTGGAGTTGGGAGCCTATATTTGGGCATTTAAATGGGTTATTTTCATGGGTTATATTGTTATGTACTAAGTTGGACGAATTTTAGCATTTTAATGGGTTTTATTATTATTTAGTGGGCTGGAAAAATTTCCTTAGTAAGTCCACCTTAACTGCTAGGGTTTTTAGGGGTTAGCATATAAAAAGGGAAAAAGAATGGCTAAAGCGGGCAAAACTTTGTTAATGAATGAATGAGCTATTTTCTTTTGTTCTTTGAGAACTAATTTTGAACTTTCATACTTAAGTATGTTGGTTTAATAGACTTATCTTCTTCAACATTGTCATTGTTAGAAGTGGCATCTAAATCATATAGTTCTGGTTCTTGGTTGTTTATAATCATTAGATTGGAACTCTAATCCCTCAACCTTTGTTAGAACGATCCTATACCAATATTAGTGTTGAGTTTTGTTTACATATAATCGGAGTTTATATCATTTGGTATCAAAACTTTGGCTTTAACTTAGGTTAGTTATCCTTGTGTTATCATCTTTTTCATGTATTATTCATTGTTGGTTAAATTATCAACAAAAAAAAAATTCGTGTGTTTCTTGTGTTTCACTATTGCTAATCATTCTTTCTACAAAAATACTTATTAATTAACTAAAAAAAATTGTGGGTTTTTGTGTTTCACTACTATTGTTCATTCATTCTACAAAAATGCTTATTAGTTAATAAAAAAAAAATTGGCTTCATTGTTCAATTGGTCATTTACTTAATTAGATTTGATAATCGATTATTGTTTGATTACATTGCTAAATTCATTGAATTTTTTGTCATTCTATTTGCTCTATTGCCCATCTTCCTTAATTGTGTTACTTCTTTAAAGAGGTAGTCTGGGATTGATATATTCAAATTTTGTTAATTGAATTTAATTTACTTATAACCTTTTGAAAAAGCTCTTGAGAGTGAAATTATAATTGATCATACGAAACACATTGAGTGGAGTGTAAACACATAAGGGAGCAATTTGGGAGGATTACATTTTTTATTCTTTATCATTTTTTGCTGTTGTAAACATGTCATATAGTAAAACTAATAGCCCTATTAAGAGGAAGGAGGAATTTGCCTTAACAAACCTTAAATCTTTTATGGAAGCCTTAGAGGGGAAGTTTGAGAGGATGAAGTTTATGTTTGGTGAAATGTAGGATAGAGTTGAGAGAATTGAAAGGGAGTCTAGCAAGAGATCTAAAAGGGTAGCTAGGAGAATGGTACATGCATAATTAATATGGGAGCTTGGTAAAGAGGTTAAAGATAAGTATAAAGAGGGTGATAACATTATTGGAAGTTATAGAGGGGGTTAAGATAGTAGAACAGGTAGAGGAATCTGTAGTAATGGAATCAAGAATGATAGGTATATTGAAAACCGTGAGTTAAGGATTAAGGGGGAAGAAGGGGTAGACAAAAATCTTAGTAGTATTAAAATGAAAATACTATTTTTTTTAAGGGAAAGTTGACCTTGATGTCTATTTGGATTGGGAATGAAAGGTAGAATTAATATACGAGTGCACAACTTCTTTAAGGAGAAGAAAGTGAAGTTAGCTGTGGCAGAATTCATTAATTATACTATAGTATGGTGGTATTAGCAAGTTACCACTAGAAAAAGAAACTTTGAGAGAACCATAGAAACTTAGAATGAGTTGAAAACTATAATAAGAAGGACATTTGTTCCTAACTTTTATTATAGGGATTTGTATAACAAGTTGCAGAGCCTTACACAAGGTTCTAAGAGTGTGGAAGAGTACTATAAGGAGATGAAGATTGTTATGGTTAGGGCAAATGTAATGGAGGATAGGGATGCAACCATGACTAGGTTCCTTCAAGGGTTGAATAAAAGCATAACTGATATGGTAGAATTGCAACACTATGTAAAGCTTAAGGACATGGTACACATTACTATGAAAGTTAAAAGGCAGCTTAAGGGAAGGAGTACTTCTAAATATAATTAGGACTTAGGTTTGTCTTTTTGGAAGTTAAACTAGGGGAAGAAGGAAGAGAAGATGAATTTTAAGCTTTAAACAAATTCATATAGACCTAAAACTAGTGGGGGCAACCTTGCAAAGGGCAAATTTGAGGAAAAACTTTAAGGTACCCAAAGAAAAACTAAGGACATCAAATGCTTTAAATATCTAGGTAGGGGTCATATGGCTTCACAATGTTTTAATAAAAGAACTATGTTCCTTATAGAGAATGGTGAGTATATATATGGTAGCGAAGCTAGTGATGAAGACCAAATGCCATTACTAAAGGATATTAGTGATGTTAATAAGGGGATAGAGTATCTAGAGCATGGTGGAAGACTTTTAGTAGTAAGGTTAGCCCCTAGTGTATAAGTTGAGGAGGATGATATTGAAATATAACAGGAAAATATTTTTCATACTTGATGTTTAGTTTGGAATAAATTATGTTGCTTGATCATAGATAGAGGTAGTTGTACTAATGTAACAAGTACATAATTGGTAAAAAATTTGAACTTGCTTACAACCAAACATCCTAGGTCATATAACTTATAGTGATTAAATGATAGTAAAATGGTGAGAGTAACTAAACAAGTTATGGTTCCATTTTCCATTAGTAGATATAAAGATGAGTTGTTTTGTGATCTTGTACTTATGTAAGTAGGGCATTTGTTATTAGGCTATCCTTGGCAATTTGATTAGAAAGTTTTGTATAATGGTTACAAGAATCGTTATTCTTCACCATGGATGAAAAACTATTTACACTTGTTCCATTGACTCCAAAATAGGTGTATGAAGACCAAGTGAGACTTTATGAAAGTGAGCAAAAGAGAAAGAGTGAAAAAAAAAAAGAGAGGATAAAGAGAAAAGAAAGTGAAGGAGAGAAAAACAAAGTAAAAATACTTGAGAGTGCTAATTACAAGAGTGGTCAAGTTCAAAAGAGTGAAGATGAGAGAAAACAAGTGAATGTGTTTTCAAAAAAAGCAAATGTTAGGGTTGCCTTCAAAGTTAGGTAATAAATGATCTTTATCTTTGACAAGAATTCTTATTTCTTTAATCCTGACCTTGATTTATCTTTCCCTAGTGCTATTTCATCTTTGATCATGATCTTGTTTTTGTTGTAACACTTTATGCTAGATTTCAAAATAAGCCTAAGGAATCTCACCTTGTGGCTACTAAGAGAATTCTAAGATATGTTAAGGGCACAACACATTATAGGTTGTTTTATGATAAAAGTGAACAACTTAATTTATATGCGTATACAAATGCTGATTGGGCTAAAAATTGTGATGAGAGAAGGTCAATATTAGGTGGTGCATTTTATTTGGGTAGTAGATGTGTTTCATGGTATAGTAAAAAGCAAAATTTAGTGACTTTAAGCACTGTAGAGGCTGAATATGTGACTACTACTTAAGCTTGTACTTAAATGCTATGGATGAAACAATAGCTTGAAGATCTAAAGGTGGATGTGCAGCTACCATTGTTGATTTGCTGTGATAACCAAATTGTCATTAATTTATTATTGAATTCTATCTAATATATCAAATTTAAGCATATTGAAATCAAGTACCACTTCATTAAAAAAAGTGGAGAAAAATGAAGTAAAACTGGAGTATGTGCTTACTGCAGAGCAAGTTGCAGATATATTCACCAAACCTCTATCAACAGAGATGTTCAGAAGTTAAGACTGAATTTATGTGTTTGGCTACCTCTGAGAGGTTGAGGTATGCCTCTAACTCCTTTCCTCTTCCCTTTTATATTATTCTTTGGATTTTTTATTAAGGGAGAGATATTTTGCATAAAACCAAAGAGAGTATATACTAATTAAAAAAGGGGGAATAGCTTGATAAATAAAGGGGGAGAAATTGTTAAAGGGCAAAAGCGAAAAAAAAATATGGAGTTAAAGGTTGCTTCAAATTGAAATTATGCTTATATGCAAAAGGGAGATGTATGTTTCAAGAGGAGCTAAGAATGTCAAAAGTTGCTTAATTGTTAATTTTTTGATGTGTTGCCAACAAATCTAAAGGGGGAGATTGTTAAGTCTATCTTTGATGGCTAATGTTGGATTTGTTGTTTAAGTTCCCGATTTCACCCTAAGATCTACTAGTTTGTGATATTGAGAGGGTGGTGAATCAATATCACCATAATTTGCAGATATATGAACAATTATAACCTCTTCTTAAAAGCAAACTCTCTATCAGATTTGACTAAGGTAGATCTATTGTTATCTACTAATCACAATAGTCCCCAAAGTCACCTTTCAGACACCTTATCTATTAGGTCTTTGTTAGGTTATGGGTTGGATGATACTTTTGCTACGTTCATATAACTCAATTCAAAACACAGAATGTAAAACAAAGTAAGGACAAACAAGATTTACGTAGTTCCGTCAATGTGACATACATCCACGGTGGTAGGGACTCTTGCTCTACTAAGACAATCCACTATACTTGAAACATTCACGGTCTCACCTGTCTCCTATTTCATGATCTCACTGTCTCATGGCTCGCCGTACGTTTTTGGTTTGCCGTTCCACGTCTCACGGCCTGCCTCACATTTCCGATTTGGCGTTTCACGTCTATTGCACATTTCTGGTTTTCACGCTTTGCTGGTTTCATGACTCATGTACATTTCTAGTTTGGCGTTTCACGTCTCATGCACATTTTTGGTTTACACGCTTTCCTGGTTTCACGACTCATGTATATTTCTGGTTTGCAAGCCTTGCTGATCACATGCCTCATGCACGTTTCTGGTTTTCCCTTGTCCATTTCACACCTTCGGGCAGCTTGGTTTGCTCTCCCGGTGGTCTTATCTTTCACAGTTTCTCCTCTCTTCCCTTACAGATTGTGTGCTGTCTCCTCTCTTACAACTGGCACATTTTCCTCTCCTCTTACGATGAGTCACACGGATTCCTTCCAGCCATTGCCTAGTTTCCCTTGCTGTCCAAGGTCTCCTTTGGTTTGCCGTGTGTTCACTCTTGTTGTCCAGCCGGTTTACTCTTCCTTGTTGTAGGGTTTTGACTCACTAAGGTCTCACTTGCCATTGGTGTGTTGTGACTGTGCTCTCCTTATTGCCATTCACCTTGCCTTGGTCGTTCTCCTCCTTGCCGTCCACACCTCTTTTGCCAATTGATTGCTTTGCATTTTAGCTTGTGCTGGCCGGTTTCTCTCTTTGGATGGTTTCTCTTCATGTTGACCGAATGGTTGGTTAGACGTCCTCTCTTTTTCAACCGGTGGTGGTTTTGCTATTCACTCTTTGGTTTTGGTGTGCTGTTTTGCATTTGGTGGTTCCACCTTTTCTGATTTGTGATTTGCTGTCTACCCTCTCTTGCTATCTAGCAGTGTACTCTCTCTTTGTTGTCCAGCCATTCCTCCCTTGTTTTCTCTTTGGCCGATCACCTACCTTTGCCGTTTATGTTGTTTTTCTGTGCAGGGTAGGGTTTTTTCTTGATTGTCTCTTTATTTGGCAGGTTATATAGGTTTTTCGAATGGTTGAATTGCCGACCCCCCTAGCTTTGTCTTCCAAGGCCTTTATATACTCTCTTCCATGAAACCTTACTAGGGCTTACGTGGCAAATTTATGTTCTTGCCCTTATGCGGTGGATTTACTTTCTTGCCCTTATACAAAGTTGTGGGGACAACAATCTCTCCCTTTGTAATTGTTGGCAACATTCACAATAAAAGTCATTATGTAGCAATTTCAACTCCCCCTAAATATGCACTCCCCCTTTCTTAACAGCTGCCCTTGCACTGTTGCTTCTCTCCCCCTTTGCCAACCAATTACAAATTTGAAAAACTTGCAAAGTAGAGATGAAGGGTTCACTTGAACTTCAGGCTTGAAGAGGCATTTGCATAGATAGACTTAATCTGTGCTTTTTAAACAGTTTTATAGACATAGGTTTAGTTAGAATATCTAAAATTTGTTCTTTAGTGCCAACATATTCCAACTGAATTATACCTTGTTCAACTTGATCTTTGATGAAGTGATACTGGATGTCAATATGCTTGCTTCTTGACTGTTGAACTGGATTTTTGCTAAGATTAATAGCACTTTGATTATCACAAAGTACACTCACTGATAACTTCACTTCAACACCTAAGTCTACCAATTGTCTTTGCATCCATATCACCTAAGTACATGCAGCACAAGCAGCCATATACTCAGCCTTAGTTGTGCTCAAAGCAACATTGTTTTGCTTTCTACTTAACCATGCAACACACTTTGAACTCAAGTAGAAGCTATAGCAGCTGGTTGATTTTTTGTCATTTATACTTCTTGCCCAGTCTGCAACAGTGTGTGCTCGTAGTTTTGCAGAATCTATGGCCTAATACCACAAATCAATTTCTAGTGTCCCTTTGAGGTATCTTAGGATTCTTTTCATTGCCAACACATGAGATTCCTTAAGATCAGCTTGGAATTTGATGGCAATGCACACAGCTTGCATAAGATCAAGCCTTGATGCTGTAAGGTATAGAAGGCTCCCTATCATCTTTTTGTACTCTGTAGGGCTTGTACTCCGTCCCTCCTGATCTTTTGTTAACTTATAGCACACTGTTATAGGGGTATTGACAGGTCTGTTATCCTCCATGCCAAAATTTTTTAGAATCTCTTTGGTATATTTTGTCTGAGAAATAAAAATACCTTTTTCACACTATTTTATTTGTAATCCAAGAAAGTAAGTCATTTCTCCAATCAATGACATCTCAAATTCCTCACTCATCTTCTATGCAAAATCTTGGCATAGCTCAGAGTGATCCCCTCCAAAGATGATGTCATTTACATATACTATGGTTATCAGCTGTCCTTTCTCTGAGTTGAACACATATAGGTTATTATCAACTATTCCTCTTCTGAAGTCAACCTTCTCAAATATGCATGCAGCCTGTTGTACCATGCTCTTGGGGCTTGTTTAAGACCATACAAGGCTTTCTTTAGCTTGCACACGTGTGTCTCATCCTAATTGATTTGTACTCCATTGGGTTATTTAATATACACTTCTTCTTTTAGGAGCCCATTCAGAAAGGCTGATTTCACATCCATCTAATAAAGTTGATACCTCTTATATGTTGCCAAAGTTAGGAACATTCTAATAGTTTCTAACCTTTCCATTGGTGCAAAAGTTTCATCAACATTTACTCTTTCTATCTTAGTGTAGTCTTTGCAAACCACCTTGCCATCTTCATTATGTTTATTCCTAAACACCAATTTTGTTCCTATGATATTTTTGTTAGTGGGTCTTGGAACCAGCTCCCATGTATCATTCTTCTCGATTTGATCCAGCTTCTCATTGATAGCTTTGACCCATGCTTTGTCTTGTGTAGCCTCTTCAACAGATTTAGGTTCAACTTGTGAAAGTAAAGTAGTAGCTCCCACAATTCTTCTTTTTCTTGTAACTCCTGCTGATGGGTCACTTATGATCTAATTTCCTTGATGAGCACTGGTCCATGTTTTCTTTGTCCTTCTTTCTTGCACAATCTTAGTTGTAAGAGGATCTCTTTCTTCATCTTCAGACTCACTATTCTCCGAGTCCAAATTTAGTTCTTGTTCCTTTTCTTCAGGTTGGTTTGATTCTTCATCTATATTGAAGTCATATTACTGGATTGTTTTCCAGTTCTTATCTATTCTCATATTACTGGATGTGATCACTTTTCCTAGCTTATGTTGGAAAACTCTGTAACCTTTTGTCTTTGTTGAGTATCCCACAAAGATACCTTAATTAGACTTAGCATTGAACTTTCCTAAGTTTTGCTCCTTTTTCTTCATAAAACATGGGTTGCCAAAGATTTTGAGATACTTGGCCGTTGTCTTCTTCCCACTCTATAGCTTATATGGAGTCTTATAAATATTGGGTCTTAATAAGACTCTATTAAGTTGATGTACAGCTGTAAATATTACTTTTGTCCAAAATCTTGTGTGAAGCTTGGATTCCAGCAGTAGAGTTCTTGCCATTTTAACCATATCTCTATTTTTCTTCTTTACCACCCAGTTCTGTTGAGGTGTTCTTACTGCTACCATCTGATGGTGAATACCATGCTTCTTAAGGTAATCTTCAAAAGCTTCATTTGTAAATTTAGTGCCTTGACCTGACCTTATTACTTTGATCTTCCTTCCACTCTTATTTTCAGCCAATCTTCTATATCTCTTGAAGCAATTCAGAACTTCTAACTTGTGTTTGAGGTATATGATGCAAGTCCTTCTGGAATATTCATTAACAAATAAAATGAAGTACCTCTCACCATTCAACCTTTTTGTCCTCATCGGCGCACACAAATCAGTATACACAATGTCAAGCACTACTTCAGAATTGAACTCTTTGGTCTTATGCTACTTTCTGGCATGTTTTCCTTTAGAGCATGCTGAGCAAACATACTCTCTCTCTCTCTTGAGGTCGAGAATGTCTCTGATTGCATGAGTAATGGTCAGCTTCCTCATGTTTTTCTGTGTTAAGTGTCCTAGCCTCCTATGCCAGAGTTGATTTTTTTCTTCTTTGGTGAGTAAACAGCTATTTGTCTTGTCATCATCAATCACATATAAATTTCTAGCTGTTCTCTTCCCAACTACAACAGTATTGCCTTTTTTACTTTTTACTTGGCAACCTATTTTTGTGAATATGACTTTATGGTCTTCATTGCATAGTTGGGATTATATCTAAGTCCTTCAATATGCATAACATCTTTCAACTTTCCTTTTCCAATATTTACTGACCCTTGACCACTGATGTTGAGTGAATCATCATTGCCAAACTTGACTTTGCCTTCTCTTGACTTGTTTAGCTTTGATAATTTACTCTTGTCTCCTGTCATATGCGAAATGCATCCATTATCAAGGATCCACTGCTTATCCTTGTAGTCAGCCTTTAGTGTAATTTCAGCTATGTAAGCCACCTCCCTTTTAGCTTTATATTTCTTCATTTGAACTGGTTGGAAGATAGCTTTCTCCTTTTTCTTAGCTTTGACTATACCAATTGCTTTCACTGTGTCATGGCCATCTTGCCTGCACCTTTCACACTGCTCCAAGTTTGCTAATACAGCAAACTTATTCTTTGAAACCACTGGTTTGGGCTTCCACCAACAATCCTTGTCAGCATGTCCTTGCCTTTTACAGTATGTGCAAGAACTCACGACTGGTGTTCTTTTCTGAATTTTGTATTGTTTCCCTCTGTATGCAGCATCGTATCTTATCAAGTTCGAGACGTATACTGGCCTTCTCTACTAACATTTACTTACCCTATGACCCTAAACTCCACAACAAAGATAGTAACCTTGAAACTGCCTATTCTGGGGTCTTATCATAGCTTGTTTTCTTTTGTTCATTAATTGCTGTGTAGGCAAGGTTGTTGGTTTCTTTGCTTGTGTGGCTTTCATTTCATCCACCTTCTTCTCCTTCTTTAGTTCAACCATTGCCCTTGGTTGGTTGACTTTCTTTTCTTTTTGAGACATAACAACTATGGGCTACTGCTCTTTAACCACATACATCATTTTTTGCCCTGGCTTTGGTTTGATAACTATCTTCTCTTCGTCAATTATCTTCTCTTGAGTCATAGCCTTCTCTTTTAACTTCTGTGGCAAAGTCTCATTCTTCTTTTCTCTTGCAGAGCTTGTTTCTCCTACCACTTCAAACTTCTGTAAGTTCTCCTCACTCTTTTTGAGTTGTTGCTAAAGTCTCCACAACTTTATCTTCATTTCTTTAATTGTTAAAGTCCTTGAGCCAAGCTCTATTGTAAGGTCTTCACATATTCTAATCTGTTCTTTAAATCTTCTCTTTAAGTCAATATGTTCTGCCCTTATTTCAACCTTTTGACTTTTATCTTCCTTAGACTTAGTTTCAACTTGTTTTATCTGAGCCTCTAACTTTTTTATGGTTCTGCCCCTTCTGATTATCTCCTTTGAAGCTACTTCCAACTCAGCTTCAAGATTTGGTTCTTATTCATCAACCTCCTCTTCCTCTTCAAAGGTTGAACTACCATCTTGAGTTAATGCTATAAAGGCTTGCTCATCTGATGATTCTTCATCTTTCTCCTCATCAGTTTCTTTTATCTGACTCACATAACTCTTGAATGAGCCTCTCTTCTTCTTTTGTGGGTTGGTAGTCTTCTTACTGGATTTCTTTGATTTAAATGATGGTCTTCTCTATTTTGAATTCGGCTCATCATCACCATCCTCATCTTCATCATTAAGTTTCACTTTGTACTGAGAAACAAAGTGTCCAGTCTACCCACAATGATAACATCTCAAGGACAACTGTCCTTTTCCCTTCTTAAACCCCTTTTTGAACTTCTTTATGAAGTATGCTGACTTTCACTTTCTTCTTCCTCATCATTATCATCCTCATTGGATGATTCTTGCTCTTCTTTTATCTTTAAGTGTTTTATAGCTTTGACAGTTGCCTTCTTTGATAGCTTTGATGTTAAAGAGCTTTTAGTTGACTTTATTCTCATCTCAAATGCAATGAGATTGCACTGGAAATCATGCAGTGACATAGAATTGAGATCTCTACTCTCCTTTATGGCTGCTACCATTGAGGCAAACCACTCAGGCAGAATTCTTAGAATTTTTTTTATAATAGATGAGTCCTTCTTGTTCTTCCCATGACTTCTAAGGTCGTTTATAGTATCAATAACCCTGGTGAAGAACTCTTGGACTGTCTCATTTTTTTGTATTCTAAGAGATTCATATCTCTCCTTGAACACTTGAAGATTGGCTTCCTTCATTTTGCCATCACCTTTATAGACTTTTTGCAGTTTGTCCCATATCTCTTTAGTAGACTTACAGTTCATAAATTTAGCATACTCAGCATCTGTCAATGCTGAAATGATGATGTTTGAGGCCTTCCCATTTATCTTAAATTGTCTTAATTCCTTTAGGGTTGGGTCTTTACCTTCTTCTGGGGCCACAAAAACCTCCTGTATGGATTTCACCATGTTCATGCCCATAGTTGCAAATACCACCTGCATTATTGCTTTCCACATATGATAGTTAGTTCCATTAAAGATTGGAACCTTCTTGCTATAAGTAGTGCTGGTGCTAGTACCGGCATCCATTTCTTAGTATGTTGCACAAGTTAAAACTACTGAAACCCTTCAAACTAGTACACCAACCTGTTAAGCTTTAAATTGGTAAACCTGGCTCTGATACCAATTAAAGTTTTTAACTTCACCCTTGGATCTATTAGTCTGTGATACTAAGAGGGGGCTAAATCAGTATCACCACAATTCGCAAATATGTGAACAACTTCAACCTTTTCTTAAAAGCAAACTCTACCTCTCAGATTCGACTAAGGTAAATCTATTGCTACCTACTAATCACAATAGTTCCCAAAGTCACCTTTCAGACACCTTGTCTATTAGGTCTTTGTTAGGTTATGGGTTTGTTGATACTTTTTCTATGTTCACACAACTCAATTCAAAGCACAGAACGTAAAACAAAGTAAGGACACATGAGATTTATGTAGTTCTATCAACGTGATGTACATCCACGATGGTAGGGACTCTCCCTCTACTGTGACAATCCACTATACTTGAGAATACTAGTTACAATGGATGTCTTAGTCCTCTGCTCCTTTCACTATTGCAAATACCAAGTAAGTATAATATAAAGAGTGTCACATACTGTGTCTACCCTTCTTCTAACTTGTCTTGCCCCTATTGAATTGAATGGCTATTTCATTGCCGCACAAAAGTTCACCACAACACTTTCTAACCTCTCTTGAAGAAATCTAAAAATATGTTGAGTAATTTCAATGCTTTGCCGAATTCCTTCTTTAGGTTGTCTTACACAGCTCTTGCTTTCACTGTCTAACAGTCTCACCTGTCTCTTATTTCACGATCTCACTGTCTCACGGCTTGCCTTACGTTTCTGATTTGCCGTTCCACGTCTCACAGCCTACCTCACGTTTCTGGTTTGGTGTTTCATGTCTCACCCACGTTTCTGCTTTGCACGCTTTGATGGTTTCACAACTCACATACATTTCTAGTTTGCACACCTTGCTGGTTACACATCTCACGCACGTTTCTGGTTTGCCCTTGTCCATTTCACAGCTCCGGGTAGCTTGGTTTGCTCTCCCAATGGTCTCCTCTTTCACGGTTTCTCGTATCTTCCCTTATGGACTGTGTGCTGTCTCCTCTCTTACCATTGGTGCGTTTGCCTCTCCTCTTACTGTGAGTCACACAGTTTCCTTCTAGCAGTTGCTTGGTTTCTCTTGCTGTCCAAGGTCTCCATTGGTTTGCCATGTGTTCACTCTTGTTATCCAACCAGTTTACTCTTCCTTATTGTAGGGTTTTGACTCACCAAGGTCTCACTTGCTATTGGTGTGTTGTGACCGTGCTCTCCTTATTGCCGTTCACCTTACCTTGGCCATTCTCCTCCTTGTTGTCCACCTCTTTTGCTGGTTGATTGCTTTGCCATTTAGCTTGTGTTTGCTGGTTTCTCTCTTTGGACGATTTCTCTTTGTGTTGGCTGAATGGTTGGTTGGACGTCCTCTCTCTTTCAGACGGTGGTGGTTTTGTCGTTCACTCTTTGGTTTTGGCGTGCTATTTTGTGTTTGGTCGTTTCACCTTTTCTGATTTGTGATTTGCCATCCACGCTCTTTTTGTTGTCTAGCTGTGTACTCTCTCTTTGCTGTCTAGCCATTCCTCCCTTGTTTTCTCTTTGGCTAATCACCCACCTTTGCCGTTTATACTATTTTTCCATGTAAGGTAGGGTTTTTTCTTGATTGTCTCTTTGGCTGGCCAGTTGTATAAGTTTTTCAAATGATTGAATTGCTAACCCCCCCTAGCTTTGTCTTCCAAGGCCTTTATATACTCTCTTCCATGAAACCCTAATAGGGCTTACGTGGCATATTTACGTTCTTGCCCTTACACGATGGATTTACTTTCTTGTCCTTCCATATGGCTTTACTTTCTTGCCCTTCTATATGGCTTTACTTTTTTGCACACTTAAACCTAGTTGATAATAATTACAAGTCATACAAGGCTATGGGAACAATAGTTGTCAATAGTATCTCATAGATTTGTCCTTGTTGATTTATTGTTATAAATGCCTTTGAGATGTGTTTATTGCATTTACAAAGTGTTGGCATCACTAGCCAACAAGTAGCCTAACAAGGTAGAAGCTAAGGAAATTTCTCAAGATTTGGCAATACAAGTTGTGGCCTGCCCACAAGTGCAATTTGTATCCGTCAAGGATATTCTCGAAAGCATTGTGAATAAGGAAAAGTAGCTTGAGATGCAAAAAGATCATTTGTCAAAACTATTGATGGTAGGGTTAACCTTAAATTCAATGAGTCAATGTTGATCGTTGACTTTAAATTTTAGGAGTCAATGCTAACTGTTAACGCTAAATTTTATGAATCAATGCTGACCGTTGATTATAAGGCAACCTTAAACTCAAGTCATATAAATGTCCATACATCCATTAAGAGAAAATGTGTATGTTGTAGAATATAAGTGAGTGCTTAGTAGAAGAAAAAAAAAAGTGTGTTCTACAAAACATAAGAGAGGACTCAATAGAGAAAGAAAATGTGAGTGTTACATAACACTAAGGGATTATGTTGCAAAAAATAAGAAAGGGCATGACAAAGGAAGAAAAAATGAGCTACAAAAACATAATAGAGAAACAGATTTCAACGATAGAGAGCAACCACTAAAAGGAAAAGGAAAGAATGGAAAAAGGTAGCCATCTAGAAGAGAAGGAGAAAATCTACAAAGAGCATAAACAATAAGGTGAGCTGCCAAAAGAGAAGGAACTTGTAGAGGCAAAAGGAGGAACCTACAGAGGTAAAAAGAGGACTAGTAGTAGAAAAAAGAACCTGCAGGGGAAAAAACCAATAAAGAAGAGGAAAGCCTCTAGTAGAAGAAGAGAAGGAGAGATTACAAGGTAGAAAAATGCAATAGCGGTAGTAACAAGGAAAGCCTCCAGTAGTAGAAGAGAAGGAGAGAGTGCATGGCAAAAGTAGGTAGCAGCAGTAGCAAGAAGGAGAAAGCCTTTAGCAGCAGAAGAGAAAGAAAGAGTGCACGGTAGAAAGAGGTAAAAAATGGCAGAAAAAAGGCAATAGTTGCAGAAAGGAGGAGGCAGCAGTGGTAGAAAGAAGGAGGCAGTAGCAGTAGAGAGAAAAGAAGAGAACTTGTAGAGGAGACACCAATAAAGCTTGAAGAGAGAAACCAACAGTGAGAAGGAGAAGATCCATTTTTTTACAACAGTAACTTGTGCACATTGATCTTTCTCAACCAAGTTTCTGTCATAAACATTTTATGTACTTCTTGAAAAAGGGTAAGAGACCCTTGGAGTGATTGGGAGATTAACACTTTGAGTGATCTAGAGATCATTGTAAGTGGTTAAGGAGCGATCCTTCTATAACACCAGCTATATCCCTTTATAATAAGAATAGATCGTGTGATCTAGGAGTGATCCTATCATACTGTGGATATAGCTCACACATTGTGGGTGAACTGTGTAAAAAGTTCTGTGTGTTCTCGGGTTCTCACATAAAGAAACAAGATAACATTGGATCATCAACTTTAACAAGTTACAGAAGTTTAATTGGCATAGATTTGTAAAAAGTAAGAATTTCACACTGATTCACCCCTCCCTTCTCTCAATATGAGTCCTAAGAAGATCTTCATCATATACATCTCCCTTTTTGCATGTAGGTATGACACCAATTGGAACCAACCACAATTTTTAACTCCTTCATAATTTCTTTTCCCCTTTCATAATTTCTCCCATTAAATTTGATTTTCTCCTTGGTATTTATTAAGCTACTCCCCCCATTTTAATCAGTATATACTCTTTTTAGATTTATGCAAAATATCTCTCCCTTTAACAACAAATACAAAGAATAATAAAAGAATGAAAGGGAGGGGGTTTTAGAGGCATACCTCAGCCTTTAGGGGGTGGCTAAACACATAAGGTCACCTTTAACTTCTGAAACATCTCTCTTAACAGAGGTTTGGAAAATATATCTGTAACTTGCACTATAATAGGCAGATATTCCAGCTTTACTTCAATTTTCTCCACTTTTTCTTTAATGAAGTGGTATTTAATTTCAATATGTTTAAATTTAGAGTGTTAAATAAGATTCTTTGATAAATTGATAGCATTTTAGTTATCATAACCAATTAGCAATAACAGCTGCATATGTACCTTTAAATCTTCAAGCAGTTGTTTCATTAATAGCATTTGAGTACAAGCCTAAGTAATAGCTACATATTTAGCCTCTACTGTGCTTGAAGTCACTGAATTTTGCTTCTTGCTATGTGAAGTTCCCGAATTCACCCAAGGATCTATTAGTTTGTGATACTGAGAGGGGGGTGAATTAGTATTACCACAATTTGCAAATATGTAAACAACATCAACCTCTTCTTAAAAGTGAACTCTTTTTCAGAATAGATTAAGGTAGATTTATTGCTACCTACTAATCACAATAGTCTCCAAAGTCACCTTTCAGACACCTTGCCTATTAGGTCTTCGTTAGGTTATGGGTTGGTTAATACTTTTGCTGCATTCAGACAACTCAATTCAAAACACAGAACATAAAACAAGGTAAGGACACACGAGATTTATGTGGTTCCATCAATGTGACGTACATCCAAGGTGGTAGGGACTCTCCTTCTACCGAGATAATCCACTATACTTGAGAATACCAGTTACATCCTCTGCTCCTTTTACTATTGCAAATATGAAGCAAGTACAACACTTACTGTGTCTACCCTTCTTCTAGCTTGTCTTGCCTTTGTTGAATTGAATGGCTATTTCACTGCCGCTGAGAAGTTCACCACAATACTCTCTAACCTCTTTTGAAAAAATCTGGAAATATGTTGAGTTCTTTCAATGCTTTACCGAATTCCTTCTTTAGGTTGTCTCACACAACTCCTACTTTTACTGTCTCATGTCTCACCCGTCTCCTATTTCACGATCTCACTATCTCACGGCTCGTATCACGTTTCTGATTTGCCGTTCCACGTCTCACGGCCTACCTCACATTTCTGGTTTGGCATTTCATGTCTTACGCACATTTTTGGTTTGCAGGCTTTGCTGGTTTCACGACTCACATACATTTCTGGTTTGTACACCTTGCTGGTCACACACCTCACGCACGTTTCTGGTTTGCCCTTATTCGTTTCACACCTCTAGGCAGCTTGGTTTGCTTTCCCGGTCATCTCCTCTTTCATGGTTTCTACTTCGTTCCTTTATGGACTGTGTGCTGTCTCCTCTCTTACCACTGGTGCATTTGCCTCTCCTCTTACCGTGAGTCACACGATTTTCTTCCAGCTGTTGCCCGGTTTCCCTTGCTATCCAAGGTCTCCGTTGGTTTGTCGTGTGTTCACTCTTGCTGTCCAGCTAGTTTACTTTCCCTTGTCGTAGAGTTTTGACTCACCAAGGTCTCACTTGCTATTGGTGTGTTATGATCATGCTCTCCTGATTGCTGTTCACCTTGCCTTGGCCATTCTCCTCCTTGTCGTCCACACCTTTTTTGTTGGTTAATTGCTTTGCTATTTACCTTGTGTTGGCTAGGTTTTCTCTTTGGTCGATTTCTTTTTGTGTTGGCCGAATGGTTGGTTGGATGTCCTCTCTCTTTTAGCCGATGGTGGTTTTGTCGTTACTCTTTGGTTTTGGCCTGCTATTTTGTGTTTGGCCATTCCACCTTTTCTGATTTGTGATTTGTTGTCCACTTTCTCTTGCTGTCCAGCCTAGTATTCTCTCTTTGGCCAATCACCCACCTTTGCCATTTATACTGTTTTTCCGTGTAGGGTAGGGTCTTTTCTTGATTGTCTCTTTGGTTGGCCAGTTGTATAGGTTTTTCGAATGGTTGAATTGCCGACCCACCCCTAGCTTTGTCTTCGAAGGCCTTTATATACTCTCTTCCATGAAACCCTAATAGGGCTTACATGGTAGATTTACATTCTTGCCCTTATGCAGTGAATTTACTTTCTTGCCCTTTCATGTGGCTTTACTTTCTTGCCTTTCCATGTAACTTTACTTTCTTGCACACTTAAACCTAGTTGACAATAATTACAACCCATACAAGGTTGTGGGAACAACAATCTCTCCCTTTGTAATTGTTGGCAACACTCACAGCAAAAGCCATTATGCAACAATTTCAACTCCCGCTAAATATGCACTCCTCCTTTCTTAATAGATTCCCCTGCATTATTGCTTTTCTCCCCTTTTGCCAACCAATTACAAATTTGAAAAACTCGTAAAGTAGAGATGGAGGGTTCACCTGAATTCAGGCTTGATGCATTTGCACAGATAGACTTAATCTGAGCTTTTCAAAGAACTCATTAGTGGGTCTTGGAACCAGCTCCCATGTTTCATTCTTCTTGATTTGATCCAGCTCTTCATTGATATCTTTGACCCAAGCTTTGTCATGTATAGCTTCTTCAACAGATTTAGGTTCAACTTGTGAGAGTACAGTAGTAGCTCCTATAATTTTTCTTTTTGTTGTAACTCTTACTGATGGGTCACTTATGATCTGGTTTCCTTTATGAGCACTGGTCCACGTTTTCCTTGTGCTTCTTTCTTGCATAGTCTTAGTTGCAAGAGGATCTCTTTCTTCATCTTCAGACATACTCTTCTCTGAGTCTGAACTTACTTCTTGTTTCTTTTCTTCAGGTTAGTCTGTTTCTTCATCTACATTGAAGTCATCTTCTTCATTATCCTTAGCTTCTCCATTTTGCATTGTTTTCCAATTCTCATCTATTCTCACATCACTAGACGTGATCATTTTTCCTAACTTATGGAAGAAAACTTTGTAACCTTTTGTCTTTGCTGAGTATCTAGCAAAGATGCCTTCGTTAGACCTAGCATTGAATTTTCCTAAGTTTTGCTCCTTACTCTTCACAAAACATGGGCTGCCAAAGATTTTGAGATACTTGGTTGTTGTCTTCTTCCCACTCCATAACTCATATGGAGTCTTATCAGTATTAGGCCTTAGTAGAACTTTGTTCAATAAGTGCATTGCTGTAAATGTTGCTTCTGTCCAAAATCTTGTATGAAGCTTGGATTCTAGCAATAGAGTTCTTGCCATTTTCAACCATAGCTCTATTTTTCCTCTATACCACCCCATTCTGTTGAGGTGTTCTTGCTGCTGTCATTTGGTGACAAATTCCACGCTTCTCAAGGTAATCTTCAAAAGCTTTATTTGTAAATTCAATGCCTTGATCTGACCTCAATACTTCGATCTTCCTTCCACTCTCATTTTCAGCCAATCTTCTATATCTCTTGAAGTAATCAGAACTTCTGACTTGTATTTGAGATGCGTGATGCAGGTCCTTCTTGAATAATCATCAACAAACAAGATGAAGTACCTCTAACCATTCAACCGTTTTATTCTCATTAGCCCACACAAATCAATATGCACAATGTCAAGCACTACTTCAGAACTAAACTCTTTGGTCTTATATTGCCTTCTGGCATGTTTTCCTTAATAGCATGCTGAACAAACATACTCTTTCTCTCTCTCTCTCTCTCCTGAGGTTGGGAATGTCTCTGATTGCATAAGTAGTGGTAGCTTCCTCATGTTCTTCTGTGTAACTGTCCCAGACTCTTATGTCATAGTTGATTTTCTTCTTCTTTTGTAAGTAAATAACTATTTGTCTTGTCCTTATCAATCATACACAAATTTTCAGCTGTTTTCTTCCCAAATGTAACGATACTGCCTTCTTTACTCCTTACCTAGCAAACTATTTTTTTGAATATTATCTTATGGTCTTCATTGCATAGCTGGCTGACAAAAGTTAGATTATATTTGAGTCCTTCAACGTGCAAAACATCTTTTAGCTTTCCTCTTCCAATGTTTACTGACCTCTAACCATTTATATTGAGTGAATCATCATTGCCAAACTAGACTTTGCCTTCTCTTGACTTGTTTAGCTTTGATAATTTACTCTTGTCTCCTGTCATGCGTGAAGTGCATCCATTGTCATGTATCTCTTGACATTATGGTCATCCTGCCCACACCTTTTACACTATTCCAAGTCTGCCAAGATAGCAAAGTTATTCTTTGAAACCATTGGTTTGGGCGTCCACCAATAATCCTTCTCAACGTGTCATTGCCTTTTACAGTATGTGCAAGAACTCACGTTAGGTGTTCTCTTTTGAATTCTGTATTGTCTCCCCCTATATGTAGCATCGTATCTTCTCAAGTTGGAGACATATACTAGCCTTCTCTATCAGCAGTTACTCGCCTTATGACCTCAAACTCCACAATAAAGACAGTGAGCTTGAAACTGCCTCTTCTTGGGTCTACTCATAACTTGTTTTCTTCTGTTCATTACTTGATGTGTAGGCAAAGTTGCTGGCTTCTTTGCTTGTGTGACTTTCATTTCAGACACCTTCTTCTCCTTCTTCTGTTCAAATGTAGCCCTCTGCTGGTTGACCTTTTTTTCTTCATTTCTATTTGCCACCCTAGGTTGCTTCTTCAAATCTGCTTTATTCTTAGCTATCTTCTCATGAGTCATAACCTTCTCTTTCAACTTCCATGGCAAATTCTTATTATATTTAGTCAATGTAGCCTCAGATTGTTGCACTTTCTCTTTATTCTTCTTTTCTCTTGTAGAACTTGTTTCTCTTATCATTTCAAGCTTCTGTAAGTTCTCTTCACTTCTTTTGAGTTATTTTTGAAGTCTCAGAAACTCTTTCTCCATTTCTTCAATTTTTGAAGCCCTTAAGCCAAGCTCTATTGTAAGGTCATCACATATTTTGATATATTCTTCAAATTTTCTCTTCAAGTCAATATATTCAGCCTTTATTTCATCTTTTTGAATCTGCTTCCTCAGACTTTGCTTCAAGTTATTTTATGTGAGCCTCCAACCTTCTTATGGTTCTACCCTTTCAAATTATCTCCTATAAAGCTGTTTTTAACTCAGCTTCAAGATATGGTTCTTCTTCATCAACGTCTTTTTCCTCCTCAAAGGTGAACTACCACCTTGAGCTGATTCCATAAAGGTATGCTCATCTAATGAATCTTCATCTTCCTCCTCATCAGCTTCTTTTATTTGACTCACATAACTCTTGAATGAGCCTCTCTTCTTCTTCTGTGGGTTAGCAGTCTTCTTGCTGGACTTCTTTGATTTGAATGATGGTTTTTTCCATCTTGAATTCTGCTCATCATAACCATCCTTATCTTCATCATCAAGTTTCACTTTGCACTAAGAAGCAAAGTGTCCAGTCCGCCCACAATGATAACATCTCACAGAAAACTGTCCTTTTCCTTTCTTAGACCCCTTTTTGAACTTCCTTGTGAAGTATGCAAACACTTCACCATCACTTTCTTCCTCCTCATCATCATCATCCTCATTGGATGATTTTTCCTCTTTTATTATCTTTACGTGTTTCATATCTTTGAAAGTTGCCTCCTTTGATACCTTCAATGTTAAGGAGCTCTCCGTTGACTTTATCCTTATCTCATATGCAATAAGATTATACTGAAGATTATGTAGAGACATAGAATTGAGATCTCTACTCTCCTCTATGGCTACTACCTTTAAGGCAAACCTCTCAGGTAGAATTCTCAAAATTTTCTTCACAATAGATGAGTCCTTCTTGTTCTTCTCAAGACTTCTCAAATTGTTCACAGCATCAATAACTTTGGTGAAGAACTCCTAGATTGTCTCATTTTTCTATAATCTGAGAGATTCATATCTCTCCTTGAAAACTTGAAGCTTGGCCTCCTTCATTCTACCATCACCTTTATAGACTTTCTACAATCTGTCCCATATCTCCATAGCAAATTTGCAGTCCATAACTTTAGCATACTTAACATCTGTCAATGCTGAAATGATGACTTCTGAGGCCTTCCCATTTATCTCAAACTACCTTAATTTCTATGGGGTTGAGTCTTTACCTTCTACTGGAGCCACAAAACCCTCTTGTATGGATTTCACCACGTTAATGCCCATGGTTGCAAATACCACTTGCATTCTCACTCTCCAAATATGGTAGTCAGTTCCGTTGAACATTAGAAACTTCTTGTTGTAAGTAGTACTAGTGCTGGTACCAACTTCCATTTCTCAGTATACTGAATCAGTTAAAACTTCTAAAACCCTTCAAACTACTACACCAAGGTATTAAGCATCAAATTGGTGAATCTGTGCTCTAATACCAATTAAAGTTTCGGACAACGTCAACCTTCTCTTAAAAGTGAACTATTTCTCAGATTCGACTAAGGTAGATCTATTACTACCTACTAATCACAATAGTCCCCAAAGTCACCTTTCAGACACCTTGCCTATTAGGTCTTCGTTAGGTTATGAGTTGGCTGATACTTTTGCTACGTTCACACAACTCAATTTAAAACACAAAACGTAAAATAATGTAAGGACACATGAGATTACGTGGTTTCGTCAACGTGACATACATCCACGGTGGTAGGGACTCTCCCCCAACTGAGATAGTCCATTATACTTAAGAATACAAGTTATAATGGATGTCTTAATCCTTTACTCCTTTTACTATTGCAAATACTAAGCAAGTACAATACAAAGAATGTCACTTATTATGTCTACCCTTCTTCTAACTTGTCTTCCCTTTGTTGAATTGAATGGCTGCTTCATTGCCGCTTAGACGTTCACCACAATGCTATCTAACCTCTTTTGAAGAAATCTGGAAATATGTTAAGTTATTTCAATGCTTCGCCGAATTCCTTCTTTAGGTTGTCTTACACAGCTCCTGCTTTCATCGTCTCACGATCTCACCCGTCTCCTATTTCATGATGTCACTGTCTCATGGCTCACCTTACGTTTCTGATTTGTCATTCCACATCTCACGGCTTGCCTCATATTTCTGGTTTGGCATTTCACATTTCACGTACGTTTCTGGTTTGCATGCTTTGCTGGTTTCATGACTCATGTACATTTCTGGTTTGCCTCTATTTGTTTCACACCTCTGGGCAGCTTGGTTTGCTCTCCCGGTGGTCTCCTCTTTCACAGTTTGTCCTCTCTTCCCTTACGGACTATGTGCTATCTCCTCTCTTACCACTGGTGCATTTGCCTCTCCACTTACTGTGAGTCACATGGTTTCCTTCCAATTGTTGCCCTATTTCCCTTGTTGTCCAAGGTTTCCCTTGGTTTTCCGTGTGTTCGCTCTTATTGTCCAGCCAGTTTACTCTTCCTTGTTATAGGATTTTGACTCACCAAGGTCTCACTTGCCGTTAGTGTGTTGTAACCGTGCTTTCCTTATTGTCGTTCACCTTGCCTTGGCCATTCTCCTCCTTACCATCCACACCTCTTTTACTAGTTGATTACTTTGTTGTTTAGCTTGTGTTAGCCGGTTTCTCTCTTTGGACGGTTTCTCTTTATGTTGGCCAAATGGTTGGTTGGATGTCCTCTCTCTTTTGGCCAATGGTGGTTTTGCCATTCACTCTTTGGTTTTGGCATGCTGTTTTGTGTTTGGCCATTCCACCTTTTCTGATTTGTGATTTGCTGTCCACCCTCTCTTGTTGTCCAGCTATGTACTCTCTCTTTGTTGTCGAGCCATTCCTCCCTTGTTTTCTCTTTGGCTGATCACCCACCTTTGCTGTTTATACTGTTTTTCCATGTACGGTAGGGTTTTTTCTTGATTGTGTCTTTGGTTGGCTAGTTGTATAGGCTTTCCAAATGGTTGAATTGCTGACCCACCCCTAACTTTGTCTTGCAAGGCCTTTATATACTCTTTTCCATAAAACCCAAATAGGGCTTACATGGCAGATTTACGTTCTTGCCCTTATGTTATGGATTTACTTTCTTTCCCTTCCATGTGACTTTACTTTCTTGCACATTTAAACCTAGTTGACAACAATTACAACCTATACAAGGTTATGGGAACAACACTATGTTGTGAAACACATTTACTGGCCAAATAAAATGCACTACTTGATGTAGACCTTCTATCATTATAATTTTTTGCTCAATTCGCATCTGTATAGTTATATAAATTAAGTTGTCCACTTCTATCATAAATCAACCCATAATTTGTTGTGCCTTTAATATATTTAAGGATCTTTTTAGCAACCACGAGGTGGGATTCCTTAGTGTCACTTTGAAATCTAACACAAAGTATTACAAGAAAAATAAGATTAGGCCTTGATACTGTTAAATACAATAAACTTCTAATCAACTTTCTATATTCCTTCTAATTAACCATTTTGCCTTCTTTATCTTTGCTTAAATTTATTCCAAAAGCAATAGGAGTGCTTACTTCTTTAGATTTCTCCATTCTAAACCTTTTTAATAGCTCACAAGCATATTTTTCTTGGGAGAGAAATTTCAGCCTTGCTTTGCAAAACTTGTAGCTTTAAGAAGAATTTTATTTCACCTAGTATTCACATCTCAAACTTTTCTTCATCTAATTGGCAAAAGTAGTGCAAAGGGCCTCCTTTTCAACAGAAAAAATTATGTCATCAATATAAACCACAACAATTAATTAGCCTTATTTATCTTCCTTTATGTACAAGTTGCTGTCCACATTCCCTTTTTTTAATTTTATATCTTTGAGACATGTATCTAGCTTAGAATACCATGCTCTTGGAACTTGCTTTAAGTCGTGTAGAGCCTTTCTCAATTTGCACATACTTGAACCATTATGATCAAGTATAAAACCATCAAGCTATTCAAATAAATACCTATTCTTCAAGATCTCCATTTAAAAATGCAAACTTAACATCCATGTGATAAACTTTGCAATTTCTTTTAGTAGTAATGGCCATGAATATTCTAATTGCTTCAAGTCTGGCCACAGGAGCAGAGGTCTCTTTAAAATCAACACCTTCTACTTGTAAGTAGCCTTTGCAGACAAGTCTTACCTTGTTTCTTACAACCTCACCATTTTTATTTAGCTTATTTCTAAACACCCATTTAGTTCCAATGATGTTTTTCCCTTTAGGTCTTGGAACTAACCACTAAGTGTTGTTCTTCTCAATTTGATCAAGTTCTTCATTCATAGCATATACCCATTCTTTGATTTTATTTCTAAACACACACTTGGTTCCAATGATATTTTTCCCTTTAGGTCTTGGAACTAAACACCAAGTGTTGTTTTTCTCAATTTGATCAAGCTCTTCATTCATAGCACATACCTATTCCTTGAACTTTAATGCTTCTTCCATGAACTTGGGTTCAACTTTGGAGATCAATGAGGTTTGTTCACCACTTTTTAGCCTTTTTCTAGTTTACACAAAATCTTCTTTGTTGCCAATAATGTTTTTAACTTCAACTTCAACTCTAACTCTTCCATGTTTTTGTAATTTGAGAAGCAATGTCTTCCTTATGCTAAACAGCCTCTAATTTATCACTTTTAGATTCCTTTTCAATACCACACATGGCATCTTTAGCTTCCTTAAGCTGTGATTGTATTGTGGAACCATCTTCAATCACTTTAACATCAAAGCTGTCTACAATTTTCTGCAACCTTTTGTTGTAACATCTAAAGCCTCTTCCATTTAGTACATAGCCTAAGAATATGTCTTCATCAACCTTCCCATCAAATTTTCCAAGATTCTTGCCTTTGATTTTAATAAGGCAAAAGCTTCCAAATACTTTAAAATGTTTTACATTTGGCTTCTTTCCATTCCATAGATCATAAGGTGTCTTCTTTGTATGTGGTCTCATTAAGTATTTATTTTGAATTTGAGTGGCAGTAGTGATAGACTCTCTTCAGTAGCCATATGAGGTACCATGCTCAACCAACATGGTCTTTGCCATATCCACCGGGCTTCTATTATTTCTTTTAGTCACTCCATTTTATTGGGATGTGTAAGGAATAGCATATTCATGCTTCATTACATACTTCTCCAAATAATTTTAAATTCACTGTAAGTGTATTTTGTCCCATTGTCTATCTTTAGTCTTTTAATTCTTCTCCCTAACTAATTTTTAGCCAGCTTTTTGTAGCTGTTGAAATTATTGAGAGCATCTGATTTATATTTCAAGAACATAATACAAGTCATTCTTGTAAAATCATAAATAAAAGAAATAAAGTACCAATCACCTTTTGATGATTTTTGTCTTATAAGCCCACAGATATCCAAACGAATGAGATCTAATGGCTTTTTTGTTTGAATCTCCACATTTTTGTGGGTAACATTCACCATTTTCCTTTTTTGACACTTGCTGCAAATTACATATCTTTCTCTTTTCAGTTTGGGTACATCTTTCATAACTTCATTTTTAGACAATTTATTTAGCCTTTTTTATTCAAGATGTAGCAATCTCTTACACCATAACAAATTCTCATCTTTGGTACTCATATAGCATGTGTTTTTACTGCTAGAAACTTGGTATAAGTTTCCATTTGTTCTTTCTCGCTTCATAAGAACAGCACCATTACTTAATCTCTTTACCGTGCAGTCACTCTTGCTAAAAGTAACTTCATGCCCATCATTACAAAGTTGGTTAACATTGATTAGATTGTGTTTTAGCCCTTTAACATAAAGTACTTCCTTTGATTTTAACTTTTCTGCCCCAATTTTAATGGCATTAACACCTTTAATCTTCAAAGCACCATCATTGCCAAATGTAACTAACCCTCTATTACATTTTTCTACTTCCTTCAGTAACTTGGAGTCTCCTGTCATATGTGAAGAACAACCATTATCTAAGATCTATGCCTTTTTTTTTTCCTTGGAAGCTTTTAAGGCTACTTTCATAACCATAGTTATTTCCTCACCTTTTCTTCTTCTTCAACCAAACATAAGAGCATATGTAGGTGTTCTTCTTTGCATTCTTTGATCAAGTAGCAATGTTAAGCATTCCTCAGCAGTATGTCTAGTAATTTTTATTCAACTTTTTGAGATTCTTTACCTTTTTTTTCTAGCTTGTTGTTTTTATGTAAACAAGTTCTCAATTCATTCTTAAGTTGCTGCACCACTTCTTTCTCTTCCTTTTTAGCTGATTTTTCATCACTTGAAGATTCTTTTTCATCATTTACCTGTGCAACCAGCATATTTTCTACAACATCATCATTAACTTCTTCTTCAGAATCTTCTTCATCCAACTTCCTCAAGAGATTTCTTCTTTTGAATCTGAAGAGTTTCTTTTTCCTTTTAGCACTTGAATCCCAGCTTTAAAATAGGTGGATTTCTTTGTTCTCCTCCTTAGGGCTGGCTTATCATTATCATCACTATCTACTTCTTTTCTCTTTGGGCGGTCCATGGAAAAGTGTCCAATGCCTCCATAACTAAAGCACTTCAAGGGTAATATATGTCATAACTTTATTAAGTTTAGTATCACCATCTTTAACTTTAGAGCTATTGTCAGATTCTTCTTCTTGCCCTTTAATCTTTAATTTCTTCATTGCCTTGAAGGCCAACTCCTTCACTGACTTAGGCTTATTTTCTTTCTTCATTGAGGATATTCTCATTTCATAAGTCACCACTATGTTATGTAAATCATCTAAGAGCAGCCTATCCAAATCTCTATCTTCTATGGAGGAAAGTTTGGCATTAAAAGTTTCTAGTAAGGTTCTAAGTATCTTTCTTACCATAGTAACATCGTTGATCTCTTCTCCATAGCCTTTAATGGAGCATCCAATTTCATTTACTCTTATAAAGGAAGCATCCACTGATTCATCATTCAACATTTTTATATCTTTAAATCTGTTACTCCAGATTTGTAACTTGGCTTCCTTCATCACCTTGTATCCTTTATAAATATTCTTCAATTTGTTCCAAATTTGTTTGGTTATGTTTCACCCCACCACTTTGGTGAATTTTTTCTCTGATAAGGAGGCATATAAGGCATTTCTAGCCTTTCTATCATACTTTAAAATCTTTTTGTCAGTAGGTGTCATAGCAACACCTTTAGTAGTAAGAGTTTAAGCTCACCCTTGATGGTTAAAGTCAAATTTATTGTCAACACCATCTTACATCGTTGTATATGGTGATTTAATGTTATGAATGTTATGGAGATGTAAAGATGTCATTAGGCAAAACTAGTGATGATAGATTAACCCTAAAGTTAATAAGTTAATATTGACCATGACCTTAAATTTTAGGAGTCAAGGCTGTCTGTTGACTATTGACCATTGACCCTAAATTTTAGAAGTTAAATCTAGCCGTTGATTTTAGGGCAAGCTTTGGGAATCAACAATGACCATTGATGATCGTGTAACCCTAATCTCAAGGCTTTATAAATACCCTTATGTATCTTGCAAAAAGGTATGTGTTATAGAAAATTGAGAGTGCAGACCAAAAAAAGGTGATAGCAAACCTAAAGCCAAAAGGAGAGGCGAACGGCAAAAAGAGAGGCAACCACCACCAAAGGAAAGAGTGATCAGCCAAATCAAAGGAGGTGCACACCAAGGAGAGGTGCAGCAACCATCCATTACAAGGCCAATTGCAAGAGCTGGCCACCACAAGTCCAATTGCAACAGCCAACCATCATAAGGCTAATTGCAATAGGTTTGGCAACAAGGGAGACAAACTAGCAAAGGAGAAAAACTAGCAACTGCACAAGGAAAGGTGTAGATTGTAAGTTTGATAGAAGGTGTTGAAAAATCAGCAATTGCACAAAGAGCGGTGAAGATTGCAGGTCCGGCAAAAGGTGTTGAAAAACCAATAGCTACACAAGGAGAGGTGTAGATTGCAGGAGTCTGGCAGTAGGTGTTGCATAAACTAATAATAGTAAAAGGTGGTGCAGTAGTAGGGTCTGGTAGCCAAGCAAGTGCAAACCTGAACCTACAAATTGCAAGAGCAACAAAAGGTTTCCTTGCATTAGTAGCAAACTAGAAGGTGTCCTTGCACCAATAGCAAACCAAAAGGCATTCCTGCACCAGCAGCACATCCAAGAGGGTATACTAGCACCAGTAGCACGTCCCTGCACCAATAACACATCCAGGAGGGTATATTAGCACCAATAACATGTCCTTGCACTAGCAGCACATCCAAGAGGGTATACCAACACCAGCAGCATGTGCCTACACCCGCAGCACATCCAATGGGGTCTACCAATACCAACAACACATCTAGGAGGGTATACTAGCACCAGCAACATGTTCTTATACCAGTACTATATCCAAAAGGGTATAGCAGCACCAGTAGCATCCAACAACCCGTGAACGTGCAAACAGTAGCAATAGCGTATACAGACACTAATAGCTGAACATGTTGGCAATAGTAGCAGCATATATGGATAGCAGCAATAAAACATGCAATTAGCGATAGTAGCTTGTGCATATGCGAACAACAGTAGCTGAACATGCAAATAGTGATAGTAGCTTGTGCACATATAGACAATAATAGTAGAACATGAAATCAGTGGTAGCAATATGTGTGGACAACAACAGCAAAATGTGCAGGCAGTGATAGTAGCTCGTGCACATACAGATAGCAATAGTAAAACGTGTAAGCAATAGTAGCAGCACATATGAACAACAGTAGTAATGTGTAGGTAGTGATAGCAACATGTGCAAGTAGTAATAATAACAAGTTTGGTAGCTTGCAACAACAGAGGAGAAAACGTGTCCTAATAACACGTCCGGTAGCTTGCAACAGTAGAAGAGGAAATGTACCTAGCAGTAAGTTCTGTAACTTGCAATAGTAGAAGAAAAGAGACCCCCCGGTAGCAAGTCTGGTAACTTACAATAGTAGAGGAGGCAACTTGCCAAGGCAATAGGTAAGGAAACTTACCGAGACTGAAGAGGAGGCAGCACCAACAACAAAGGAAGAGAACTTGCTAAGGCCAAAAAAGGTAGCATTGGCAGTAGAAGGAGATCACCTACCAAGACATTAGGGGAGGCAACATCGATAGCAAAGGAGAGATCCTACCAAGGTAATAGGTGAGGCAACATCTATAGCAAAAGCAACACCTACAAAGAAAAGACTAGCAAAGCCTAAGCAAAGACCAGCAACAAGGTAAAAAAAGATCCATATTCTGCATTAACAATCTGTACGTATTGAGTGATCATTTTCTAGGACAAGTTTCACTATAAACTCTTGATAAACTTATTGAAAAAGGGTGGGATACCCTTAAAATGATCTAGAGATCAACTTAGTGATAAAGAGATCATTGTAAATGGTTAAGGAGTGATCATTCTACACGTGGTTAAGGAGTGATCCTTTCATAACCAAACTGTATCCTTTGATAACAAGAGTAGATTGTGTAATTTATGAGTGATCCTATCACACCGTGAATGTAGATCACACATTGTGGGTAAACCATATAAAAATTTTCATGTGCTTAGGTGATTGTATTTGATTAATATTTGTACAACTGATCTCACATAAAGGAGAAAAGATAAAAAATTGGATCATTTATTCTAACAAGTCACAAAGGTTAAATCTAGATAGATTTGTAAAAATGTATATTTCATACTAATTAACCCCCCTCTTAATGTGAGACCTAAAAAGGTCTTCATTAGGAGTGAAGCAACTAATAGCAAATTCAAACACATCCAAACCAAATGACAGCATATATGGGAGAATTGTATTCTTTCATAATTGATAATTTTGTTCATCAAATGTGAGAATGTCCTTACTAACTGTTTATACTTTCCATAATATTAACTAATGGTAGATATAAAGATTTATAGCAACAACAAAAATTTCAGATCTAAGCAAAGTGGATCAATAGAGGAATCATGCTCTAATACCAATTGATAAGGACCTTCTTGGGTTTCACACTGAGACATGGAGGGGTTAAATCAGTGTGAGATGTTTATTTTTTGCAAATCTATCCAAATTAAACCTTTGTGAACTATTAAAGTCAATGATCTAATTTTATCATGCTCCTTTATATGAGAATGACTGTATGGATATCAAGCCAACACAAGCACCTAAGAACATACAGAATTTTTATGTGGTTCACCCACAATGTGTGAGCTATATCTATGGTGTGATAAGATCACTCCTAGATCGTACAATCCACTCTTATTATCAAGGGAGACATCTAATGTTATGAAAGGATCTCTCCTTATCCACTGTAGAAGGATCACTCCTTAACCACTTACTTTGATCTCCCAATCACCCTAAGGGTTTCCCATCTTTCTTCAAAGAAGTTCACAAAAAGTTTCCTAAGAAAGATCTCTCCATGTGCACAAGCTGTTATGGCAACAAACTAATCTTCTCCTTTCTTTTTGTTATACTCTCCTTCCTCACTAATGGTCTCATAGCTTCCTACTGTTGTCTCCTTTTTCTTTTTTGTCTCTACCACTTACAGCTTTTTGCTGCATATTACTTTTTGTTGTGCTGCTACCTATTATTTTCTACTATGTTGCTGCCTATTGTTTATTTGTTTTGCTATGCCACTACTTGTTGTTTTCTGTTATGCCACTACTTGTTTTTTTGTTTTTTTTTTTGCTGTGTTGTAGCCTGTTATTTTTTATGGTAGCACTGCCTATTATTTTTTGCTATGCCATTTTCACCTTCTGCAAGTTCTTTCCTCTTGCATCTACAAGTTTTCTATAGGTTCTCTTTTCTACTACCGGTTCTCTCTTGTCTCTACAAGTTCCTTCTCATACCTCTGTAGGTTTCTCCTTCTGCCTTTACAAGTTCCTCTTTCTGTAGGTTCTCTTCTTTACCATGATTCTCTTTTATCTCTACAAGTTCCTCCTTCTACCTCTATAGGTTCTCTACCCTTTCTATATTTTTTTTTCTACTCTACCTCTTTGTAGTTTTTCTCTTTTTGCTCTACCTCTTTGTAATTTTTCTTTTTTTGCTCTATATTTCTACAATTTTTTTTTTGCTCTAACTCTTTGTAGTTTTTCTTTTTTCACTCTACCACTCTGCAATTTTTCTCTTTCTGCTCTACCTCTTTGTAGTTTTTCTTTTTTTACTCTACCACTTTGCAACTTTTCTCTTTCTGCTCTAACTCTCTACAGTTTTTCTTTTTTTTTTGCTCTACCTCCCTGTAATTTTTCTCTTTTTGCTCAATCTCTCTGTAGTTTTTCTTTTTTTTTTGCTCTACCTCTCTACAGTGTTTTCTTATTTTGCTATGCTCTCTGCTTTCTCTATCTCTCCCTACTATGCCCCTTTATTCTTTTGATGGCTGCTCTTTGCTGTTCTCTATGTTGTTTCTATAGCTCACACCCTCTCTTGGCAGCTACATGGGTATTTATAAGTCTTGAGTTTAAGGTTGCCCTATCATCAATGGTTAACATTGATTCCTAAGGGTTGCCTTACAATCAATGGTCAGCATTGATTACTTAAATTTAAGGTCAAAGGTTAGTATTGACTCTTTGAATTTAGGATCAACGGTCGACATTGACTTTGACTTAAGATTGTTTATGAAGGCAACATTGCTAAGATTACATCTTTTGGCCTATCTAAACAATGTGCTACCTTTCCCATCAATACTATCTTCCTTAACCCTTGAATAAATTAACTATCAACACTTTGTAAATCCAGCAAGCACATCTCAACAATGCTTACAACATCAAATCAATAAGGATAAATATGTGAGATGTTGTTGATAATAAATCTAATATTAACTATCAAATATGGGCTCAATGGCTTGATATGTTAAGAAAAGAGAAATTGTATGGAAATTTGTAGAATGTGATTTTTTCAAAGATCATGTTATTTTCTTAGGTTATGTTGTGTCTACTCATGGCATAGAAGTTGATAAAGAGAAGATTAAGGCTATTCAAGAATGGCCTACACCTAATAATGTGAGTGATGTGAGGAGTTTTCATGGTTTAGCTAGCTTTTATAGGAGGTTCATTAAGGATTTTAGTACTACAACTACACCATTGATTGAGGTGATTAAAAAAAGTGTGGGTTTCAAGTGGGTAATAAACAACAAGATGCCTTTGATTTGCTTAAGTCTAAGTTATGCAATACACCACTTCTTCTTTTACCTAATTTTTCTAAGATCTTTGAAATTGAATGTGATGCATTTGGCATTGGGATTGCGGGAGTTCTTATGCAAGAAAAAAGACTTATTGCATTCTTTAGTGAGAAATTAAGTATGGAAACATTGAATTATCCAACTTATGATAAAGAAATGTATGCACTTGTTAGGACCTTAAAAACATGACAACATTACTTTAGCCTAAGGAGTTTGTAATTCATACTGATCATAAGTCTTTAAAACACTTGAAGGAGCAAGGTAAGTTGAATAAAAGATGTGTAAAATGGGTTGAGTTTATTGAAACTTTTTCATATGTAATTCAATACAAATTAGGTAAGGAAAATGTTGTTGTTAACACATTGTCACGTAGATACACATTGATTAGAATATTAAGCATTATGTTGTCAGGGTTTGAGCACATTTTTTATTTGTGTGCTAATGATGCTAACTTTGGTAAAGTGTATGCAACATGTGAGAAAGCTGCTTTTGGTAAGTTTTATAGACATGAGGGCTATTTGTTTAGAGTAGGTAAGCTTTGTATTCCTTAAGGGTCTATGAAAGCACTACTTATGAGTGAAGCTTATGGGGGTTGTTTAATAGCACACTTTAGCATTCAAAAGACTTTTGATGTTTTCAATCAGCATTTCTTTTGTCCATATATGAAAAGGGATGTTGAAACAATCTATGCCAAATGTATTACCGTTAGATAAGTTAAGTCTAGGGTTTATCCCAATGTAAGTATATACCCTTAGAAATTTCTTGTCAACCTTGGACCAACATTTCTATAGATTTTATTCTAGGATTACCTAGGTCTAAGAAGGGTCAAGATTGTATTCTTGTTGTAGTTGATAGGTTTTCAAAATGGTGCATTTCATGGCTTGCACCAAAATGGATGATGCCACATATATTACAGACTTATTTTTTAGAGAGATTGTTCATCTATATGGAGTGCTAAAGAGTATTATGTTAAATTGTGAAGCAAAATTTTTAAGCCACTTTTGGAAGACATTGTGGGGTAAGCTTGGAACAAAATTGTTGTTTTCTATAACTTGTTATCCACAAACAAATGGATAAACTAAGGTAGTAAATCAAACTCTTGGTACGTTATTGCATGTTGTTATTAGTAAAAACTCTAAAACTTGGGAAGAATGTTTGCCTATTATGGAGTTTGCCTATAATCGTGTTGTATATAGTACTAAAGGTTATTCTCCTTTGGGGCTTGTTTATGGTTTTAATCCATTATTTTTTTTCTTTTTGGATTTAGTACCATTACCTATGTAGGACAGAGTTAATTTAGATAGGAAAAATGAGGTTGAAATGGTTAGGAAACTTTATGAGAAAGCTAGGCTTAACATTGAAAGAAAAAACAAATAGTGTGAAACACAAGCCAACAAGGGGTGTAGGTATATCACTTTTGAACCTAGTGATTAGGTTTAGGTACACTTGTGAAAGGACAAATTTCCTATGCAAAGGAAATCAAAGTTACAACCAAGGGGAGATGGTCCTTTCCAAGTGGTAGTAAGAGTTAATGATAATGCATATAAACTTGACTTACTATATGAGTGTAACATTTAATATTTCTAATCTTTCTCCTTTTCTCTTTAATGATGTAGGTCTTGATTTAAGGACAAATCATTTTAAAGAGAGCGAGAATGATGGAAGCCATATTGTACCAGCTCAAATCAATAAGGGAGTTAATACTTTGCAAAACCTTGGACCACTAATGACAAGGGCAAGGTTGAATAAAATAAAGAAAACACTTAACAACTTATTGTGAGAAATTTACTTATAGGAAGTTGTTAGGCACGAGTTAAGGATGATAGAGCTTCATTAGGGCTAGCAAATGTGTCATCTGTGGAAGAATATTAAAACCATGACCTTGGGAAGGAAGTTGGAGTAGGGAGCCCATATTTGGGCATTTGAATGTTTGGAAAGCAATGAGTTATTTTCATGTGTTATATTGTCATATAATGGGTTAAATGAATTTTAACATTTTAATGGGATTGTCATATAGTGGGTTAGATGAGTTTCAGCATCTTAATGAGTTATTTTCATGAGTTTATTATTATTTAGTGAGCTGGACAAATTTTCTTAATAAGCTCACCTTAATAGTTAGGGTTTTTAGGGGTTAGCATATAAAAACAGAAAAAGGATAGTTGGAGGGGGCAGACCTTTGTTGATAAGTGAATGAGCTATTTTTTCTGATTCTTTGAGAACTAATTCTAAACATTCATACTTGAGTATGTTGGTTTAATAGACTTATCTTTTTTAATGTTGTTGTTGTTAAGAGTGGCATTTGAATTTTATATTTCTAGTTCGTGGTTATTTATAATCATTAGGTCAAAACTCCAATCCCTTAACCTTTGTTAAAACGACCCTATACCAACATTAGTGTTGGGTTTCATTTACATATAATTGGAGTTTGTATCAAAAAATACATGCTACATGAGCACCAAATATAAGAATTTGTTATAACATAGGAGATTAGGACATTTTAGACAAAATAGGCTTAATAAATTGTCCAAAAATGAAGCTATAAAAGTGTTGAGTCCATCTTTGATGGCTAATGTTGGATTTGTTGTCAATACCATCTCATACAGTTGTATAAGTTTATTTGATGTTATGAATGCCATTGAAATGTAGAAAAGTCATTAGACAAAACTGGTGATGGCAGGTCGATCCTGAAGTTGATGAGTCAATGTTAACCATGACCTTAAATTTTAAGGGTCAAGATTAACTGTTAACCCTTGACCACTATATTTTAAGAATCAAATCTAGCTGTTGATTATAGGGCAACCTATGGGAATCAATGATGGGCTCAAGGATCTATAAATAACCCTATACCCTTTTTAAGATGTGTGTATGTTGTAGAATTTTTAAGAGAACAAAAACCAAAGTGCAGTAGTTGACCATAACAAAGGAGTAAAGCAGTCGACCATCACAAAGGATTATAGTAACTAACCATCATAAAGTTGATTGAAGCAACCAACCACTGCAAGGTTGATTGTAGTAGCCGACCATCAAAAAGTTGATTGCTACAAGAAAGACAAACCAACAACACCAACAGCCACTAGCAAGTCCTATAGCAAAGGGAGCCTATACCAAAACTAGCAGCAATTGGAGAGCCTAAACCAAAAACAACAACAAACTAAGAGCAATCCAAGAGCCTATACTAGTACCTGCAGCAAGGGGAGCTAAGTCCAACAAACCAATAGCAAAAACCAAAACATGCAATAGCAAAATTAAGCCGCTATCTAACAAACTAGTAGTAAAAAAAAAAAAAAAAAAAAAGCTAGAACTTGTAGTAGCAGAATTAGGCAGTCGTCTAGCAAACCAGTAGTAAAAACCAAAACGTGCAATAGCAGAATTAGGCAGCTGTTTAGCAAATCAATAGCAAAAATTAGAATGTGCAGTAGCAAAATCAAGCAGCTAGGCAACAAACTAGTAGCAATAGCAAAATCTATAAGTTGCAGATCTGAGAATCAAGCAGCAAACTAAAACCTACAATAGCAGGATCCAAGAATCAAGCAACAATAGCAAAACCTATAGGTTGCAAGTCTCGGAATCAAGTTGCAAACCAGAACTTACAGGTTATAAATCTAGGAATCAATAAGCAAAACGGAACCAGTAAATTACAAAAGAAACAACAGACGTCCTTAAACGTCTAGGAGGGTATACTAGCATTAGTAGCACATCCTTACACATTTAGGAGGGTATACCATCCCCAGCAACAAGTTTAAGAGGTCCCTACACCCGCAACACTAACAACATGTGGATAGCAACAGCAGCTCGTGCAAATGTTTGTCTAGGATTTATGGCTTTTCTTTCTTGGAAGCTATTAAAGCTACTTTCACAACCATTGTCATTTCCTTTCCTCTTCTTTTTTTTCAACCAAACATAGGAACAAATGTAGGTGTTCTCCTTTGCACTCTTTGACTGAGTATTAATGTCAAGCATTCCTCAACAGCATATACATCTTTCACAGATTTCTTCCAACATATGAAATCTATTTCTTAGTAGAATATGACTTTTTTCACTTAAGGTTATCCCCTTTCTTGATAGTCTCCCCTTATACTCTTGTTATACATTCCTTTTTATTATAGGCCCATTATTCCAACACACATTAGCCTAGTGCCCATATTTATTATACCACCAACAAAATCCTTCAAATTGGAATTTTCTTCTTTTAACAAGTTCATATCTCCTATCTTTAACACTTATTATGGCAACCTTCTTTTCAGCTTTGACAACCTATCTCTTTTAGATAAGAGTTTTCATCACATCTTTCTTAACCTATTTTAACTTGGGTTGGTTTATCTTCTCCATAACGTCATTATGTTTGCTTTTTGGTACAAACACAATTTTCCTCTTCTTTACTACCTTTTCATTTGGAATGAAGTCCCTTCTTCCCTATGGAATGAAGTATTTGTTTGCTTAGACACTCATCTAACTTTTTGGTAGCATCCTCTTTGATAGCATTTGTTAAAAAGGGCTCTCCTCTCACTTCCACGGCTTGTATAAAGCTTTTTGTCATACTTTTTCAATTCAGATTTAGCCTTATAGAACTTGGCTTGCAAAATCAGCACTTCTTGCTCTTGTGTAATCACCTTAGTGCAAAGATCATCGTGTATCTTGCTTTACTCTACCTCAAGTACATTCAACTCCTTATTTCTTTTCAAGTACTCCTCTTTCACCTGGAGATCATATTTATTAATAACATAATTTTTATTAAGCTTCTTAAGATACTTTACCTTTTTTTCAACTTGTTCTTTTTGTGCAAACAAGCTCTCAATTCATTCTCAAGTGGCTACACCATCTTTTTCTCTTCATTTTCAACTGATTCCATATCATTGAGGATTCTTGTTCAACATCTACCTATGTAACTAGCACTTTTTTTGTAGCATCATTGTTAAAATCATCATCAATTTCTTCTTCATCCAATTTGCTCAAGAAATTTCTTCTTTTAGACTTGAAGAGTTTTTTTTTTCTTTTTCTCTTTGGCACTTGAATTTTCAACTTTAAAATAGTTGGATTTTTTTGTTTTTCTCCTTAGAGCTAGCTCATCATCATTATCATTATTTACTTCTTTTTTCTTTAGGCAGCCTATGGCAAAGTGCTTAATGCCTCTACAGCTAAAGTACTTAAAGGGTAATTTTCCCATGCACTTCCTTTTTCCTTTCCTTATATTTTTGGTGACGTATGTCATGACTTTATCAAATTTAGTATCACCATCTTCTTCTTTAAAGCTGCTATTGGATTCTTCTTCTTATTCTTTAATCTTTAATTTCTCCATTACCTTAAAGGCCAACTCCTTCTCTGCCTTAGATTTCTTTTCTTTCTTTATTGAGACTATTCTCAATTCATAAGCCACTAATATCATTTGTAAATCATCTAAGGGCAACCTATCCAAATCTCTATCTTCTATAAAGGAGACTTTGGCATTGAAAGCTTTTGATAAAGTTCTAAGTATCTTCTCTATCATAGCAGCATCGTTGATCTCTTCTCCATAGCTTCTAATGGAGCATACAATTTTATTTACCCTTATAAAGAAGGCATCTACAAATTCATCATTTAACATCTTTATATGTTCAAATCTACTCCTCCAGATTTATATCTTAGATTCCTTTACAACCTTTTCTCCTTCATAAATATTTTTCAATTTGTTCTAAATTTGTTTGGCTGTATTGCACCCCATCACTTTGGTGAATTCTTTGTCTAATAAAGAGGCATATAAGACATTTCTAACTTTTCCATCATACTTTAAATTCTTTTTATCAGTAGACATCATAACAGCACCTTTAACAATAGGGTGAAGCCATTGACAACAGATTTAAACACATCCAAACCAAGTGACATTAAATATAAGAGTATTATATTCTTCTATAATTGATAATTTTATCCATCAAAAGTGGGAATACCCTTGTTATTCATACTATTCATACTCTTTATGATATTAACTAATAGTAAATGTAAAGATTCACAATAGTAACAAAACTTTTAGATCAAAGCAAGATAGATCAACAGAGGAACTAAGCTCTAATACCAATTAATAAAGACCTTTTTCGATCTCATACTGAGGGGGAGAGGGAGTGACTTAGTGTGAGATGTTTACTTTTAATAAATCTGTCCTAATTAAAAAGGTTTGGGATAGAGAACTCTAAAGAAGTAAGCACTTTCATCACTATTGGAACAAAGTTAAGTAAAGATACAAAAGGCAAAATGGTTTATTAGAAGGAATATAGAAAGTTGATTGGTAGTTTACCATATTTAATAGCATCAAGGCCTAATCTTGTTTTTGTTGTAACATTTTGTGCTAAATTTCAAAGTAAGTGCAAGAAATCTTACCTTATGGCTACTAAAAGAATCCTAAGATATGTTAAGGGTACATCAAATTATGGGTTACTTTATAATAGAAGTGGTAACTTAATTTATATGGGTATACAGATGCTGCTTAGGCTAGAAATTGTGATGACAAAAGGTCTACATCAAGTAATGCATTTTATTTAGGCAATAGATGTGTTTTGTAGCACAACAAAAAGCAAAATTCAATGACTCTAAGCACTATATAGGTTGAATATATGGCTGCTACTCAGGCTTGTACTCAAATGCTATGGATGAAATAACAACTTGAAAATTTAATCATGGATGTGCAACTACCATTGTTGATTGGTTGTAACAATCAAAGTGTCATCAATTTATAAAAGAATCCTATCCAACATTCCAGATTTAAAAAAATGAAGTAAAGTTAAAATATATGCCTACCATGTAGCAAGTTACAAATATATTCACCAAACCTCTATTAAGATAAATGTTTTAGAAGTTAAGGCTAATCTTATATGTTCAGCCACCTCCTAGAGGCTGAAGTATGCATCAACCCTCTTCCCTTTCCTTCTTCTATTATTCTTTGGATTTGTTGTCAAAGAGGGAGATATTTTGTAAAGAGAATATTACATAAATCTAAAAAAAGTATATAGTAATAAAAAAGGGAGTAGCTTGATAAATCCAAAGGGGAAAATCAAATAAAATGGGAGAAATTGTCAAAAGGGAGAAGTAGAAAAAAATAAAGAGTTAAAAATTAAGGTTGCTTCTAATTGGTATCATGCCCATATGTAAAAAAGAAATGTATGTTTTAGGAGGAGCTATAAATAGAGGTCTTTCTTTTTACTAACACTGCTGCTTATGATTAAGTGCAGACTTATAGATTTAATGTATTGCCAACAAATTAAAATGGGGAGATTGTTGAGTCAATCCTTAATGGCTAATGTTGAATTTATTGTTAATAATATCTCATATATTTATCCTTATTGATTTGATGTTATAAGTGCCTTTGAGATATATTTGCTGCATTTACAAAGAGTGTTGGCAGCTGATTTATTCAAGGGTTAAGGAAAACATGCACTCTTATTTCTAGAAAGGAGAATCAATGAAGATGAGGAGAGAAAGCATGGTTGAAATCAAGATGCTACTAGCCCCACCTTGTGCTGCCAAAAATGACGAGTTGATTTAGATTGCTAGTGGCATTTTGATTGTATAAAAAGCACTAATTGTTGCCTCTAGCATTACATTTAGTAGTGACATTTAAGTCACTTACTAGGTATAAGTTAATGCTGACCATTGACCCTAAATTTAAGGAGTCAACATTAGTCGCTAGCTCTAAGTTCAAAAGATTAATGCTAACCGTTGACCTTAAATTCCATAAATCAATGCTAACTATTGATGGTAGAGCAACCCTAAATTCAAGGAATCAATGTTAACTGTTAATGATAGGGCAACCCTAAACTTAAAGCTTATAAATACTCATGCAACTACCAAAAGAGAAAAAAAAATAAAAAAAGATAGGGTGAGCAACAAAAACACAAAAGAGAGCTACAAAAAAAAAAAGAGTAGCTGCAAAGAATGAAAGAGAGAGCTGTAGAGAAATAGAAAAAAGTGGCAGCGAGAGAAAGAAAAGAGAAAGCTGCAAAAACAAAGAGAGAAAGTTGTAAAAATAAGAAGAGTAGAGCGAAAAAAAGGAGAATGATAGAGGTAAGAGAGAAACCCTACATAGGCAAAAAGAAACCTGCCAAAGGTAGTAAAGAAACCCAGCAAAGGTAGAGAGAAACCTAGTAGAAGTAGAGAGCTAAAACCAGCAACGATAAAGAGTTAAGACCAACAGAAAGAGAGTAGTAAGCATGGCAAAAGAAAGTTATGAAACCAATAGAGATAAGGTAGAGACTAGTAGTAAGGAAGAAAAAGAATGGCAAAAAAGCTTAAAAAGAGAATGGCAATGAGAGTAGAATGGAAAAAAGTAAAGAACGATAGTAAGGAGAGAATAATAGAAAGAAAGGAAAAGATCAACTTTTTTGTAATAGTAGCCTTTACACATGGAGAGATCTTTCTTAAGGAAGTTTTTACTATAACCCTTTATGTACTTGAAAAAATGTAAGAAACCCTTAAGGTGATCAGAAGATCATTGTAAGTGATTAACAAGTGATCCTTCTATAATGGTTAAGGAGAGATCCTTTCACTATATCATCTATATCCCTTGATAACAATAGTGGAATGTATAATCTAGAAGAGATCCTATCACACCATAGATATAACTCACACATTATGGGTAAAACATATAAAAATCCTATGTGTTCTTGGGTGCTTGTGCTTGTTTGATATTCATATGGCCATTCTCATATAAAGAAGTAAGATAAAATTAGATCATCAACTTTAACAGGTCACAGAAGTTTAATCTTGACAAATTTGTAAAAAGTAAGTATCTTACACTAATTCACCTTCTCCCCCTTTTAGTGTAAGATCTAAGAAGGTCCTTATCAACATAGAATGCCACATTCCATAGTATTAGACAGAGATAAGATTTTTCTTAGCTTATTCTAGTAGTAACTATTGAAATTGTTAAGCACCAAGTTGAACCTCAACATTACTTATCATATTTAATAAATGGGTAGTATAAAAGGCTAAATACATGCTTAAAAACTTACTTATGTTATTTGGCTTTCCAAAAGCCTTCCTAATGGAGAAAATGGTAACATCTGGCTAAATGGTGAGATAATAGTAGTTATCACTCTATCTTAAAGCTGTTACCTTTGCAAGCTCTCTATAGTTATAAACCTCCTCTCTTGTTAAAGTTGCCCATCAATAAGTCCAAGGTGATTGAAATGGAAGCATGGTTGCAAGAGAGGCAAAGAATAAATAGTCTTTTGAAGGACAACTAGCCCAAGCACAACAGAAGATGCAATAGTATATAGATAAGAAAAAAATTGAATGAGTTTTTGCAATAAGTGATTAGGTGTACTTAAAGCTTCAACCTTATAAGTAGATTTGTATAGCTCTTTGCAAGAACTATAAGCTAACCACCAAATATTATAGGTTATTGTAAGTGGTTACTAAGGTGGGCTATGTGACTTACAAGTTATAACTTCCTTTAGGATCATCCATTTACCCAATGTTCCATATATCCTTGCTAAAACACTTAATGAGGAGTAACAGCAAAAGTTTATGCTACAACTACCTTGATAGGCAAGGATGGATAACTTTTAATGGAGCCAATGGTCATATTAGACAGGAGGATTATTAAGTGAAATAATAGAGTTATTACACAAGTTCTCATTTAGTGGACAAATATGTTACTTGAAAATGCCACTTTAAAAGATTAGTCCTTCATAACAGGTCAATGTTTGACATTCCCACTTTAAGGACAAGGCTACTCAACCAAGGGGGAATTGTTATGAATTTTTAGAAATGGTAAAATTTGAAAAACGATTATGGGCATTGAACAAAAAAGGAAGGAAACATTAATGGGAAGTCGATGTGCATCTTAGGATAAAGGCTTATCAAAGGCGTGGATGTAATATGGTTAACGGAAAAGGGTTGTCATGTTACATTAGACATTGTTAGTAAATAAATAATATGTTACATTTTGTATAAAGGTACCAAAGGCCAGAATATAAGGTTGGAATATGCCATACCATAATGAAATTCATTTTGTTGGTTAAAAATAATAGACTTAAATTTTCCTTTCTCTCTCTAAATTTTTTTCTCCCTCCTCCCTATCTGCTTTCTCTTTTTCTGTTTTCCCATATTTCCCTCTCTCGAATCTTTCTTTTATCTTCCTTCCAAACCCTAAGGTCTTAATTTTATGAGGAACTTAACTTCTTCATTTACATTTAATGGCATCTTGAATATCTTGGGTGTTTTTTTTTAATTGTATTTTATAACTTAGTATTTGAACATATAAATTGCTTGACACTAATGCTAGCTTTGGATACTAGAAAAATGACTTGAAAATATCAAAGAAATTATATTTTTACTTTAGAAATCTGGAAAATTTATAATTGTGTATTCAAAGTATTTTATAACTAGTCATTATTGTTTTTTTTTTTAAAAACAATTCTAACAAAAGAAAGATGTAAAAGCTGAAAGAGAAGACATCATATTTTTTCTTGAAGTATTATTTTTCTTTAATTTTTCCACAAGATCTTCTTTTGTGTTTTATTAGCTCTTGTTTGTTGATTAAGTAACATTTGATTGATTATAAATGTGGCTGGCATAATAGGTCATACTTGAGATAAAATTTAATGTGAAGTATAAATGGTGGGATATGTAAGTGTTAGGTGTAAGTTGGTCAAAAAGATATCTAATTCTAGTTAAGTCGTATTGTTGATTGATCTAATAAGTAATAAGGCTACACATTTCCAAGTAGAAAATCTAGTTTTTTGTTCTAAAACATCGGTGTTTGTTGTAAGATTGTATTCTTTCTTTGGCTGATTCAATGCAATACCTTACCTCTGCATACATAGATGCTTAATAATACTTTTCAAGTTGTTAATATTAAGTTTTAGCTCTAATCATTAGATCATGCAGCCCCTTTCATAGTGTCACGGACTTGGCCTTGGTCTACCAATAACCCGTGCGGCACTAGCACTTCACTTGACTCGAATGCTAGTTCAGCCTTCTCCGAGAGTTAGAATGCTACTAGTCGAAAATAGAAAGAAGCACACAAGTATACATGAGATTTGGAGAACTTAAAGAATATTATACTACTTCAAGAATGCAATTACACAATTGCTTGGATGGTTTACAAATGAGGTCCCTAAGGGTTTATATAGTGATCCACCTCCCTAATGGATGGATAGGATCTATTTGATCTAACGGTCCCTATTCTCTTTCTAGATTATTCTACACAACTCTACACTTTACAAGAAGATAAAAGAGTTCTCTACAAGATTCTAGAGGCTTCCACATATTTCTAGAATTATGAAGAATAAGCTCTTTAATAGCTTAATTTGAGCAGAATGACGTGACGCGTGACATTCTCCCCCACTCAATCTAGCGACGCCTTCGTCGCATCCCTCTTGTATGCCTCGATCACATCCACGTTGTTCCACAAAGATAGCTCATGTTCCCAACTTGCTTTGCTATATGGCAACCCTTTCCATTTAACGAAGTGCTTAACATAACTCAGATCGGTGCCTCTCCTTGGAATGACGTGATGCACCAATATCTCTTCCACGTCATGATCTTGCATCGTTGTTATGGCTGTAAGGGCTCTTTTCGATTCACCCCTGCTTAGCTCCGCCTTATCAGGATGGTAAGGCTTTAACAAGCTTATATGGAACACTAGATGCATCTCGAGGTGTAATGGTAGAGTTAATCGGTAAGCTAGCTTGCCAATCCTTTTCTCTACTGGGAAGGGTCCCTCGTAACGCCTTACAAGGCCCTTATGCACTTTGGCAAGCCTTCAGATTTGATGGGGAAGGAGTTTCACCATACTAAATCTCCTTCCTCAAACTCCAAGTGTCTCCTCTTGGCATTGGCCCATTTCTTCATCCGCTTGGTAGCCTTAGCCAAGTGTGCCCGTGCCATGTCAGACTTTTCATGCCAACCCTTGGCAAACTTGAATGCAGTAGGACTCGGCCCTTTGTAGCCAACCTCTAAGGTGTATGGGTTGTAATCCCGTAGCAACCTCGAACGGACTAGCCCCAGTTGACTCGCTCTTTTGCAGGTTGTATGAGAATTGGGCTATGTCAAGAAACTTGGCCCAATCACTCTGGTTGGCACTCATGTAATGCCTCAGAAATAGCTCCAATAAGGCATTCACCCTTTCTGTTTAGCCGTCCGTTTGGGGATGAAAGCTTGTGGAGAAGTTGAGCTCCGATTTCATCAACTTGAATAGCTTCATCTAGAATCTCCCGAGGAAGCGAGTGTCCCTATCACTAACAATCATCTTCGAGATGCCCCAATATTTCACCACATACTTGAAAAATAAGCGTGCTGCATCCTCAGCTGTGAACTTTAAAGGTATGGGGATGAATACAACATACTTGCTAAACCGGTCTCCCACTACCATGATGTTGGCACATCCCTCCGATTTTGGTAGACACGTGATGAAATCCATCGAAACACTCTCCCATGGTTTTTTCAGAATGGGTAGGGGCTCCAGCAATCCCAATGGTTGGTGTTGCTCCACCTTGTCTTGTTGGCATACAAAACAAGTCTTCACATAGAGCTCAACATCATCCTGCATTTGTGGCCAATATTATGCTCACTTTACAAGGGCCAACGTACGATGTATACCCGAATGTCCTGCCCATTTCGAGTCATGGCACTCCTTAATAATTGCCTTCCTCAATCCTTACCACTTTGGCACATAAACTCTATTGCCTTGGTAGTGAGTAACCCATTTTCAAGCCAAAACTAGCAAGTCTTCCCACTACTTGCTAATTCCCTCAAACTCTTAGCTTGTGGGTTGTGCTCCAAACCCTCCTTCACTTGTTCTAACCTTCTATAGTAGTTAACGATGCCTAAAAAGGATTATACCTCGGTGACGGCTCCCAATTGTCGATGGCTTGCACCTTGGACTCGTCCATCCATATTTTGCCTCCACCAACAATGTGCCTTAAGAATATGACCTCTTATAGAGCAAAAGCACATTTCTCCCTCTTCACGTACAACTCGTGTTCTCTTAGTACTTGGAAAACTTGTCGTAGATATACAATATGCTCATCTAACATCTTACAATAGACAACAATGTCATCCAAATATACTATGACAAATTTATCCAAAAACGACTTGAAAACTCTATTCATAAGAGTGCAGAACATGGTAGGGGCATTTGTACATCCAAATGGCATAACTAAAAACTCAAAGGAGCCATACCTTGTAACACAAGTGGTTTTTGGCTCATCTCCTTCTGCAATCCTCACTTGATAGTATCCTAATCTCAAATCCAGCTTTGTGAACCATCGTGCTTCACCTAGCTAATCGAACAAGTCAGCTATCAATGGAATAGGATACTTATTTTTCTCAGTAATTTTGTTGAGCGCCCGGTAGTCGATGCACAATTGGAGTGACCCATCGTGCTTCTTTTGGAACAGCACGGGTGCACCATATGGAGCCTTCGACGGTTGAATGTAACCCGCATCCAACAGCTCCTTAAGTTGCTTCCTAAGTTCCTCTAACTTAGGGGGTGCCATTCGATAAGGCATCGTAGCAGGTGGTCTTGCTCCAAGGACTAACTCAATCTTGTGATCCACCTCTCATTTAGGTGGGAGCTTCTTAGGCAACTCGGGAGGCATAACATCCTTGAACTCCTCTAGGACATGAGAGACTTCCTTGGGTAGCACTTGTGATGAGGATGTATCCTTTTCATCCTTTAAGGATACAAGAAAGGTTGGTTGCGCCTTCTTCACATCTTTGGAAAGTTGCATGGCCGAGATTTGTCTCGATTGAAGGCCGGTTTCTCTAGCCAAAGGTACCATACAGGTGTTGCCTTCCTCCAAGATACACATTGTGTTGGCAAAAAGAACAGGTACAGCCTTAACACGATCCATAAACTCCATACCAAGCACAATAGGATAATCATCCATTGGGACAATTGAAAAATCTACAAGGCCACACCATTCACCTATACATACCTCTATGCCATGAGCGATGTCGAAAATCAATTTTGGCTCCGAATTCATTGCCTTGAGCCATCCTTCCTCCTTGTTGTATCTGATGCCCAACCGTCTTGCTTCCTCCTCCTGAAGGAAGTTGTTGGAAGCTCTAGTATCTACTAAGGCTTTAACTACTTGGTTACTTACCTTTGCTTTCACGCATAACCACCCTCTCTTCTCGGTCTTAGGCACTTCGACCTTGGCTTTGATGGCATTGAGGATTTGTAAAGATCTCATCCTTGTCTCTTCACGTTGTTGTTGTTCCTCCTTCTTTTCAACTATGGCAGAAAGCTTGACTTCCCTGGGCAATCCCTTACTTTGTGCGGCTTATCACAAAAGTAGCATTTAAGAGGGCCTCTATCACTGCTTTGGCCTTCCTTGGTGTTCTTCCCTTCCTTAGGCCCATTGTACTTTTGAAAATGGCCTTTGTTTGGGGGACTATCTCCCTCACTCTTTCCCTTGCTGTCCTTGTCCTTGTGAGACTTGGGCTTCTCAGACTTTTTAAACTCTATTAGTGACTCGACAACGAAAATAGCAGTAATGAGATCTTGAACACCATGTCTTTGGATCTCCAACTTTGCCCAATTTTGTAAGCCATCTTTGAATGCAAAGAATGCTTCCTTGTCAGCATAATCAAGAATTTCCAACAACGCTTCAGAGAATTCCTTCACATACTCTCGTATGCTCCCCTTTTGTTGAAGACGCCTTAGTTTCACTCTTGCCTCTTCCTCGGCATTCTCTAGATAGAACTGCTATTTGATTTTTTTCTTGAACACATCCTATGTGTTGATGGTGCAAGTACCCCTTTCGATGTCGCTATACCTCTTTCTCCACCATACCATTACGGTATCCACAAGGTATATAACGGCACTATCAATCTTCTTGGCATCCTCTACGACACTAAGTACCTTAAAGCATTGCTCCAAGCTCCATAGAAAGTTATCAACCTCCTTTGCGTTCTTTGACCCATTATATGCCTTGGGCCTTGGAACATCCACCTTTGAAGAAGTAGCTACCGTAGGTAAGGCAATGCTTCCACCTTGAACAACTGCCTTTTTGCAAAGGACTAGCTCATCCTTGGTCTCCTTCAACTCGTTAAAGACTCTCTTGAGCTCTTTCTTCAACGTCATAACCTCACAATGGAGGGTCTCTTCCAAGGTCTTCACTCGATCTAGACACCTTGATAGGGCCTAGTTCAAGGCACCTTGCATCTCCTCACAAAGCTCTACACTCTCCCTCTTGAGCTCGTCTATGTGTTGGTCTGCCACCTTGAACTTCTTCTACCCATCAGCCACAACAAGCTTAACCTTTGTGAGCCTTGCATTGGTGTCTTCCAAGACATCCCTCGACCTTGATCTCCCTCTTTTGGGTTGTTTCATGGCTTCCTCAAACACATAAGTAATCTCACTGTAAGGACCAGACATACTTACTAGACAAAGTGTGCTTGCTACTTGTAGAAACCTGGCTCTGATACCACTTGTCACGGACTTGGCCTTGATCTACCAATGACTCGTGCGGCACTAGCACTTCACTTGACTCGAATGCTAGTTCAACCTTCTCCAAGAGCTAGAATGCTACTAGCCAAAAATAGAAAGAAGCACACAAGTATACACGAAATTTGGAGAACTTGAAAAATACCATACTATTTCAAGAATGCAATTACACAATTACTTGAATATTTTACAAATGAGGTCCCTAAGGGTTTATATAGTGATCCACCTCCCTAATGGATGACTAGGATCTATTTGATCTAACGGTCTCTCTTCTCTTTCTAGATTATTCTACGCAACTTTAACTTTATAAGAAGATAAAAGTGTTCTCTACAAGATTCTAGAGGCTTCCATGTATTTCTAGAATTATGAAGAATAAGCTCTTTAATAGCTTAATTTGAGCAGAATGACATGGCACATGACAATAGGGATGTGAGGTTTGATGCCTTAATCCTTATTGCTTTGCTCTTATATGGCTAATTTGTTGTCATTTGTTTAATGTGAGGCATTTTCGTACCCGCAATTATGTTATAATAGGTTTTAAAAATCATATGGTATAATAGGAAATTGCCTTTTTTATTCAAATCTCCTTAGCTTTTATGCTAGTAATACTTTGTCTACTAGCTAGAGTGTAAGGATATATCAAATTCATTTAAATATTCAAACATTAGTCTTGAACTTAATAAAGTAGAGATGATTGCTTTGCTTGCTCTTTGTTGGATAGTTAACCATCAACTGAATTTTATTGCAAAAGAAGGGCTTAAGTAGCAAAAGTGGATAGAGTTTCTAGAAGAAATCTGCCCACCATTGGGTTTTAAACAACCTATAATCTACCAATCTTAAATTGCAAGCAATAGATACTTCTATTGTTGTAAGGAAGATATCCCTAATACAATTCATTGATAAAAAACCACTTTTTTCAACTTTAAAATAATCATAATTAGCTGAGGCTTTTGTTGTTACAAAGGATGAAGGAGAAGTTGGTGGTATTGGTTGATCTCTTTAAAATTATTAGAATTTAAAATATAATTATATTTAATAAAAATTAAAATCAATTTAAATGCTAATCATGAATAATAATACTACTTTTTACTTCGTCTTTCTATTTATACTTCATTTATATACTTGTTTAACAAGTATAAATGCACATATATTAGCATTTTCAAAAATTTGAGATAAAAAGTAGAGGAAAAACCTTTTATGAAGACATTGTATTTTGATTTGAAATTTGTTAACATTAATAAGTATGTCTAACAAAGATCTTTCACTTTAGTACATTTATGATGATTTGAACAATAATTTCTTAATAATGAGATTCTCTAAAAATATTTAGATATTTTATGATAATATTTTGTATTAACAAATTTATTTTTAATAACATTACTTTGAAATTTTGAATATATTTTTTCCTCTTAATTTTAAGTTTTTTGTATTTATTTTTTTATTATTTTTTTAATTTCTCCATTAAAAGAAGATGATTGGGACTTTTTTTGTTTTTTGAATTTTCTAAAGGCAATTTTTTTATAACTAAGCTTATTTAAAAAGGGGCAAGAACAATCTTTAAAATTTCATAATAAAACTAAGATATGAAACGAGAAATTTAAAATTCAGAGTCCGGCCGTTTAAAGCATCAATTTTCAATGCAACGTTGCTTTTCAAAAATATAAGTTGTCCTCTTCCCAGATAAATAGATCTGGGAATTTTTAGGTTTTATCAAAAAAGGTATAAATAGATCTTTTTTAGGCCCTAAGCCCAAATTTTTAGGTTTTTCCGTCTCCCTCTCTCTTCTCCCGTAGCTGTTCAGCTTTACGCAAATTTGCCTCTCTTGTCCTTCTCTCTGTCTATAGTATTAATATATATATATTCAATTAATAATTAATATATATATATAACAGACCACAGGCAGGCACGTCGTCCCCCGAAAAAAAGCATCCCACTTGTCTCTCAAAAACCCTATTATTAGCAGCAGCCGTACGCTAACGACAAGGCTCTTACCAATGGGTATGTACGTTCTCAAATTCTCCTCCCTGTTTCTTTATTCTTGATCGTCCAATTCGATTCGGTTCTGTATGATTTTTTTTATTATTTATTCATTTTTCTTCCAATCTCTGTTAGATACTTAGAAGAGTCGTCGATGGATACTCAATGTTGCTGTGAAGTTTCTTGTCGATCTATCTATTATTTTGAACTTGCGCTGTTGATGATTCTGCGAGTCTCTGATCTTGACTTTTCTTTTTTCTTGAAACTCATGGAAAAAATATATATGCATATATATATTTATATATTGGTGAAGAAAGAGGGTTTACTAGGTTTTCCTGTACGTGTGGAGTTATTTTCTTTGATTTTAGTTTCCGTAAATGATGAGTATTTTTTTCTCTGATTATTGAATTCGAAAGAGCACAACGTTTCTTTGTATTTTTTTTTCCTTGAGAAAAAACCTTTTTGGGTGGTTCTTGATAAGGAATTCGATGATGCTCTGTATTTTTGTTGACTTGGCTTCTATTGTGCTGGTGGCTTATAGTGATGAATTTATGGTTTTGATTTTATATTTCTTGCCTGATATGCCGTGCTTATAAGTTTTTTTTGTTTCTTTTTTATTTTATTTATATTAGTACTTTTACTTTTTAGATATTGAGGAGGAGATTCGTTCCTTGCAGCTTCACTCCAGATGCCATTTGGGAGGTCGTGTCGTTATTTCTTTTTTGTTTTAGTAAAGGGCCACATTTCTCATAGAGGATTTGAATGAAACTAGCAAATTTATGATTATTTTGCCTTGGTTCAATTGAATTTGAACTTGAATAGGGCATTTTACGAGTGAAAGAGGCTATGAATTCCTGTTTGCTATTTTCTGTTTCTTCATTTTTTGGTTCTTTTTTTCTTTTTTGTGGGGGGACTAATTTGGGACTTTTGGAAAAATTATGAAGCTTTGGCTTTGATTCTTGTTTAACTTCCTGGGACTTGTGATTTTGGGGTCCCATTTTCATTTTCTTATTCTGTAATTTTTGTTTTAGATAGGCTTTAATCTTGCTGGGTTCATTATGTTCTTGGCAAGATGTGGTGGGATTGTTGAATTTTGAGTTTGGTTTTGCAGGAAACCAATAATGTTGAATCACTTTGCTGTTGACGACAAAGCATTGCTGCCACTGCGAGTCAGCAACCACATTTCCTTGCCTTAATTTAAAATTAAAATTCTTCATCTTCGTATTCAAAGCAGAAGGGTGGTTTCCAATAGGAAAAATGTCCTCTTTTAGGAATGCTATTCCTAGAAGGGCACACAAGGAGCGAGCTCAACCGTACGTCTCTCTTACCCTTTTATTGATTTTAATTTTTTTCTCTAGTTTTTTGGCCTGTTAATTAGTAGCTTTTTCTGGGTTTTAAAATATGGGTTTGGGCAGGCACTCAAGGAAGAAATTTGGGCTTCTTGAAAAGCATAAAGACTATGTTATTCGTGCAAAAGCTTATCACAAGAAGGAGGAGACTTTACGGGTAATGTTCTTGATCATTGTTTTCTTTGAAGCATGGCTAACTGCCTTATTTTTCAACAATGCTTAGTCATGGGTATGCCTTTGGATCACAGAGGCTTAGAGAGAAAGCTGCTTTCAGGAATCCTGATGAGTTTTATTTCAAGATGATCAAAACTAGAACGGTTGATGGAGTTCATCAGCCAGAGTAAGTTTTTATGTTTCAGCCTTTTATACTTTTGTTTATTGTTAGATTGTTTCTTTTTGCTAAATTGCTTTTTCAGCTGTTGATGGTGTGGAAAATGTTAGCATATGCATATGGATTTATGGTCTTTGGATTGAATGACTTTAGTCATTCACACGATAGATATTGCCTGAATGCTTTACTTTTCTTTCTTGAATGTGATTTTCTTGTTTTTCCATTTGCATTAGGAGTGAGGCAAACAAGTACACCCAAGAAGAACTCATGTTAATGAAGACACAAGACATAGGATATGTTCTTCAAAAATTGCAAAGTGAGAAGAAGGTGAATTTTATAATTGTAACTTTTAAGATCCAGTTTCTGTTAATGTGAATTTGAGGAGCTTTTAGGAAGTGATTGCAAATTCAAAGTCTTTTTTGTGTCCAGAAAATTGAAAAGCTTAGTGGAACATTGCACTCTTTTGATATTTGGCCCTCGAAAAGGCATATCTACTATGCTGAAGACAGGTTTGGTTTTCCTAAACTTTTATTGTTGTCTTCAGAAATCATACTTTCTGTTGTCTTAGCCTGGGGTCTATCCAAACTCCTCTCTAGTTTCTTTTTCCTTCACTTTTCCCTTAGTGTGCCTATTGCAGAGAGGAGGCTAAAGAAATAGAGTCACGTTCTTCCAAAAATGAAGCAGTGACTGCGTATGTGGATGTCCCTGATGTCATTAAGAGGTAAGAGGAACTGGTTTGCTTTGTGAGACTGATGATTGACTTGCTACCATTTTTGTGCAATTTTGTTCTAGAAAAATGTACTACCTTATAGCCCCACAATGTACTACCGTCCCCCACCCCCCAAGAAAACAAAAACCCCAAAAGTGGGGGAACTCTGGGTGGCTGTAGCACCAATGGACAGACTTAATCCATTAATTCTTTTAACCCTTGTGCATCTTTTTATTTAAGGAATAACCAGTTGTGTCCTGTCCGCTGTGTTCTGTTTTCATATGTAGAAAAATGGCCAGTTCTTACAGGGAGCTAGAAGCACGAAAGAACAGAGCCAATCAACTGGAGAAACTGTATATGGACATGGCATTGCAAAAGGAATTGCAGGTATGAATGTAGTAAGATGAGCCATTGACCAATTCTTGGGTTATGCATGCAACTTTGATGATAAAAATATCTTATTTTCTAGAAAAATGGTGTAAAGCGCAAGCTGCGTGAAGACGAGACTGTGCAACCAACTTCTAAACCAGTATATAAATGGCGAGCAGAACGAAAACGGTGAAATTTAATTCTACGAGATATGCGGAACTTCTCATTTTCTACCTGTGGCAGTACAAATTAATGTCACCTGTTTAGGGGAATAATAGTGGAGTTTAAAAGTAATTTTATGAATTGCTAATCTATGAATTGTTTATCGCTAGAATTCCACTTGGGTTAAAGTTGGAGAATCAAAAATTTTGTTACTTTCCTTTTAACATTATAAATGATTGTAATATGTCCTAGTTGTATCTTTGCTAACTGGGGAAGTGAGTTTTGTTTACTATCCCATTTATGGAGAACAGATGTCCCGTTTCTTATGCACACTACATCACGGTTTTTTGGTTTGGAATTAACCGTGATGTTGGTTATTAGATTTATGGATTAAGATTGAAGATTATCTGTTGACGATTTAAGTACTCTATTGATGCCATTCGTAGAGAAAGTCTTATATGCACTCTTTGGTGGATTAGGCTATTTACACCCCGGTTTTTTTGGTTAAAAGGAAAAGGTGCATTGTGGGTATGTTATTATCAAATTTATGAATTAAAATTGAAGATTATGTATTGATGATTTATTCAATATCTTTCAGTATTGTTAGATTTAATGAAACTTTTTTACCTTAAACTCAAATTCAGACTAATATGGAAAAGAATATGTTGAGTTATTAACCAAGCTGTGACATTAGGTGGTCTTTCGTCATATTTGGAATCTTCATTGACTTATAATTGAGTTTACCATGAATATCTTTTTATTCTCAGTTATAGCTCTCTGTTTGAGACTGTTTTACACACAGGTTTTGCTCTGATGCATTAAAAAGTTTATGTTCATATCATCCTTGATAGCTGACTCATACGGCTCAACAAATTTCCTTACATGCTCAATGCATGCTTTCCTCTTTGTGTTAAGGGCATTCCAACCCAAAAAATTAATTTGTCAAACATTGGAACTCACAGTGACTTCTTAGGTAGATTTTCAATCATTCTCCATTTAACATAAAATCAGCCACCATTATCCAATTCTCGTTGAACTCATCACAATTCATGAGATCATGTACTACTCCCGTGGATGCATCTTTCTCAAGCCCAAGTAAATTTACACATTATGTTCCGCAGACACAGCCTATGTTGATCGTTTGGGAATACTAACTCTGCCATTCCCAATAGCCCGCAATAATGAGCAGTGGATGATGATAGTCTTCAGATGCTTCCCTCATATGGTACAACTCAACAAACTGTTAAAACTGTTGGAAACCATAGCGTTCTTGCTCTTCAAACTACCTCATTGATCTCAATTGCAAATAAGGATGCTTTATGTTCAAGCTTGAAAATGTATTTTTACTTCTATGTCTTGTTGTTTTTCAATATTCTAGTTAAGTAAAAATTAAAAATTAGCAGTTTTAATTGGTTATTGGGGTTAGGTAAATTCACCCATCTTATGATTACATCTTATAATTGTATGAAAGGGCATTGCTGGAAGCAACCAGGCAAATTGCTTCTTGCACTGATTTTGCTTGTTTTCCTTAATTGAGGCTAGTCGTATCTTACATAATAATTAAATTTGTAATTGATACTATAAAAACTAATTGTATCAATGAAAAGTATCATCTCTTCTTTGTATGTTTTTTTTTTTGGTCTTAAAAAAATTACTACAAAGGTCTTTATCTTCTTCTGATTCTTTTATATGGTATTAGAGCATATAAGATTACATGGGAACCTAAAATAAGAGAGAATTGAGGTACCTTGTTAAAATTAGAAACACACAAAAATCCTACCGTCAAAATGGCAACTAGTGGCTTGTTTACATAATCACCTCTATCTTCTCAAGAGAAAATTATCCCATATGGACAATTATGGTAAAGACTTATTTGAAGGCATCTGACCTCTAGAAATTATGGAGGGAGAGGATCAAGTTCTTCAACTTCCTTAAAATCCAACCTTTACTTAGATGAGACATCATAGTGAGAAGACCACCAAAATCTTTAAGGTCCTAACTTGCATCCACTTTGTAATATTAGATCTTGTCTCCACCAAAATAATGGTCTATGAAACAGTCAAAGAAACCTAGAACAAGCTTGAGGAAGAGTATCATGGCAGTGACAAGACTAGGTACATTTAGGTTTTAAACTTTAGAAGAGAGTTTGAAGCTTTAAAAATAAAGAAAACAGAAATTATAAAATAATTTGCTAATAGGCTTATGAAAGTTATGAACCAAATCATGCAATTAGGAGAAAAATTAAGTGATTAAAGGGTGGTTGAAAAGTTTCTATCATGTTTGTCCAAAAAATATGAAACCAAAATTTCCTTTTTAGAGGACTCAAAAGATTTCAGTAGTTTTACCCTTGTTGAGCTTATTAATGCATTGTAGGCATTAGAGCTTAGAAGGCAAATTAGATAGGAGGAGACTCATGAGGCTGCACTAATGATAAAAGCCAAAGATAAAGGTTAGGCAAATAAGTCAAATGCACATAAGGAAAAAAAAAAAGGGAAAGAGAAGAAGGAGGGAGGTGGAAAAGAATTTGGAAAAGGAAAAAATATGGTCCTTGTAAGCACTATAAGAAGACCAAACACTTGGAGAAATTTTGTTGATATAGACTAGACATTTAGTATAACAATTGTAAAAGAATGGGGTATATGGCTAAAGTTTGCAAAGAAAAGCAAGTCGTATTATCTAGCTCAAGTTATTGAAGGGAAGAAGGAGGAGTTATTATTTGTGGCAGCATATAAAGCTACAGAATGTATCTTTGGAACATGGCTAATAGATAATGGTAGCACTCATCATATGACCTATGATATTGCCAAACTTAATGATTTGGATCAAACTTTTCATTCTAAAGTAAGGATTGGCAATGAGAAGTATTTAAAGGTTAAAGGGAAAGGGACTATGTTTGTAAATACCTTATTATGTATGAAGTATCTTTTTTATGTTCTTTATATTCCATAAATTGATCAAAATTTGTTATGTGTTGGTCAATTTATGGAAAAACATTATGCATTGATATTTATGGATGGAAAGTGTAAGATTATTGATCTTAAAGGTTATGATCTTCTGGTTATTGCCATCCAAAACAAAATTTTTGTTATAAATCTAAATGAAGAAAAGAGCAATGCTCACCCTAGCTCTCTTGATGAAAGCATATTGTGGCATAAAAGACTAAGGCCTTCTAACTATCTTTCCATAAGGCAAATACATGATTTGAATTTAAATTTACATGCAATAAGGGTTTGAGGTCCTATTTGGGAGGTTTACTTGAAAGGAAAGTACTTTCAACTTCCTTTTCCTTAATCATAAGCCTAAAAGGCCATAACAAGACTACAATTGATCCATACAAATCTTTATAGTCTTATGAGTGTTCCCTCACATAGTGGCAATAGATATTTTATCACCTTTATTAATGATGTAATCAATTTTTCTTGGATTTACTTATTAAGACTTAAGTTTAAGGTCTTAGAGATCTTTTTCAAATTCAAGGCCTAAGTTAACAAATAAGCTAGTTGTAGCATTGTTAGATCAAATAATGGATCTAAATTCATAATAGATAAATTCAACAAGTTTTGTGAGGAATTTGCAATTCATCATCAACTTATCATGCCCTACACTTCATAATAAAATTTAGCCAGTGAGAGGAAAAATAAGATGTTAATGTAGATGACAAGGTGCCTATTATTTGAAAAAGATATGCCCAATGCTTTTAAACAAAAATGCAAACACTACTAACTATTTCCAAAATAGGCTTTCCACTAAAGCCTTAAAAGGAAACAATCCATATGAAGTTTAGTAGCTAGAGTCAAGCCCTCTATATAGCATCTTAAGGCCTTTGGTTGTATATGTTATATCCTAATACTTGGTATAAAAGGGACAAGCATTATGATAGATCTTAAGCTAGTGTCTTCCTAGGATATAGTAATTAGTCTAAAGCCTATAAGGTTTATGATCTAATATTTAGAAAAGTAATTGTAAACAAACGTATTAGATTCAATGAAGTGGCAAGCTGGAATTGAAACTTTGAATAGGCTTCCACTAGGGAATTCATATTTAGCCCAACTCCACTCTTTTGTAGGCAAAAAAAAAAAAATACTCATACAACATAGGTAGTAGACATTAATCATGAGCTAGTGAAAGGAGTTAGGTCTTAATATATAAATGTAAAAGGAAATGTAGCTATGTTAAAACCAAAAAGCTTCTCACAAGCCTTACAATAGGATGTTTAGAAAGTTGTGATGAAGGAAGAAATGCAAATGATCCATAAAAACTAGACTTAGGAGCTTATCAATAGACCAATCAACAGAAATATGATTAAGCCAAGTGGACCTACATGATTAAAATGAATGTAGATATTTTAATCAACAAGCACAAAGTAAGGTTAGTGCTTAACGAATATTCTTAACAATTTGGTATTGATTATATAAAAATTTTTCCCTTGCTAGCCTTATTTACTACAAAAGGCTAGAAAAGTTTTTAGTTAGATGTCAAGTTTGTCTTTTTTAATGGAAATTTGTAAAAATTAACTTATGTAGAGTAGTTAAAAGGATTTCAAGTTGATGAAGCTAAAAAGAAAGTTTAAGTTATTAAATAAGGTACTTTATGCGCTTAAGCAAGCTTCTTAAATTGGTATAACAAAGTTGACACTCACTTGCTTAATTTAGGTTTTTTGAAAAAGTAAAGTGAAGTTACCTTGTATATCAAGTCAAAAGTAAATGACTTGTTAATTTTGTCAATTTATGTAGATGACATCTTAATCACTAACAATAGCATACTGTTAATTGATCACCTTAGGATTAAGTGAAAGAGGTTTTTGAGTTAATTGATTTAGGTGAAATGACCCATTTTTTTGGAAATGGAGATTTAGTAAGATATTAATGGCATTTTCATCACTTAGATGAAATATGCCATTGAGCTACTCTAGATGTATGGTATGATCAATTGCAAGCTTATTTTAACTCCATTAAACCTAAGAGAAAGTTTTGTAAAGAGCATGGTTTAGAGAAGGCTGACAAAATAACATCCAAAAGCTTTTTTAGAGGTCTCTTGTACTTTATAATAGCTAAATTTGATATGATATATGTCATAAGCATTTTGTTAAGATACATGCAAGCTCCAATTGACATACATATTAAAGTTGCTAAACGAATCCTAAAGTATCTAAAAGGTACTTATAGCCATGGTATCAAGATCAAAATATTAACATAAATCAAATTAATTAGCTTTTTAGATAGTGATCAAGCAAGTAGCAATGACATGAAGAGTATGTCTAGACACTTATTTACTCTTGGATTAGGCACATTTAATTGGAGTTTTAAGAAGTAAGGTATCATTGTATAATCATTACAAAAGCAAAGTACATAGCTATTACTACTATAGTGAATTATGCAAAATGGCTAAGAAAGTTACTAAGTGATTTGAAGCAACAATAGAATGAAACTATAGCAATTAATGTTAACAATAAGTCAATAATAGTTATATTAAAAAACAATTCCATGGTAGAACAAAACACTTCAAAATTAAATTCCATTTCATAAGGAAATGTAACAAAAAGGAGGAGTGAAGATGACTTATTACAACTCAGAAAATTAAGTTGTTTTAAGAGATATTAACTACATTATGGTTCAAATTGGGCTTGAAGTTGCTGCACTTGCATTGCTAATTTTCTAGAATGTTCGTTAACTTGCAATTTTAATACACGAATTTGATGTAGTCTATTTTTAGAAGTTCCCAAATTTGATGCATGAAATTCTAGTAGAAAACACCACTTTTTTAGTTATATAAGGACTTTATTTTATTTTTAATATTTTCCTTAATTAGTCACATTTAAATATTATTATTCAAGAATAACATTTAGAATATTTTTAAGAGATTTCGTAGGATTTTAAGATAGATAATTAACATGTAAAGTGACAGTTATGTTGTAAAAGGATCACTCTTTAACCACTTACAATGATCTCCTGATCATTCAAGAATAACATTTTAAATATTTTTAAGAGATTTTGTAGGCTTTTAAGATAGATAATTAACATGTAAAGTCACAGTTATGTTGTGCTTATACTTACTACTATTATTGCTGATTGTGCTTATAGCTGTAATTGTTGTTACACGTCTCCTCTAGTTTAGTGTGATTGTTGCATGTCTCTTTTAGTTTGGTATGGCTGTTATACCTTCTCCTTTATTGGTTTTTCGATTTCTACATCTCTCCTTGATTGGTTTGCTGTTTACTGCACCTCTTCTTGATTGGTTTGCTAGCTACTATACCTCTCCTTGAATAGATGCTATAACTTCTTCCTTAGATGGTTGTTGCAACTTCTTCTTCTCCTTTTGGTTTGGTTAGCTGCAACCTTCTTCATTTCCTTTAATAGGGTTGCTAGTTGTTACAACTCCTCCTTCGGTTGATGTGCCTACTAGTTGCTACAACTCCTCCTTTTGGTAAGGTTGTTGGCTGCTATACTTTCCTTAGCTAGTTGAACCTCTCCTTGGTGCTGCACCTCTCTTGACCGGCTACACCTCTTTTTGGTGACTACCTCCTTTGCCTGCCTTGGTCAATCACTTTCACTTTGGTAGCTACCTTTCTCTTTACTACTTAACCTATCTTTGGCTTTAAGTTTGCTATGCACCTCTCCTTGACTTTAGGTTTGTCATTCACCCTTATAGCCCTTGTCTTTCTCTTAATTTTTCTCTATCCCATACATTGGTCTTGCAAGATGTGTAGAGGTATTTATAGAGCCTTGAGATTAGGGTTGCACACTCATCCATGGTCAGTATTGATTCCTAAGGGCTGCCCTATAATCAATGATAAGTTTGATTCCTAAAACTTAGGGTTAACAGTTAACATTGACTTTCTAAAATTTAGGATCAATGGTTAAAGGTCAATAATTAGCCTTAACTCTTAAAATTTAGGGTTAACAATCAACATGATTTATTGACTTTAGAGTTGACCTACCATTAACATTGACATCAAATTAACAAGAACAACTATATGAGATGCTATTGATAACAAATCCAACATTAGCCATAAAAAATGGGCTTAACAATCTCCCCTTTTGCTTTTATTGGCAACACATTAAATTCACAAATCAACAATTAAGCATAAGCAACAACTTTTGACATCTCCCTTTTTGCATGTACCTGTGCCTTTAACTCGACTCCTTTTTTTTTTTTTTTGTTTCTCCCCCTTTATTTATCAAGCTACTCTCCCTTTTAATCAGTATGTACACCTTTTGGATGTATGCAAAATATCTCCCCATTTCACAACAAATCCAAAGAATAATAAAAGAGAGAAATGGAAAGGGGTTAGAGGCATACCTCAGCCTCTAAAGGGTGGTTGAATACATAAGTTCAACCTTAATTTTTGAACAACTCTATTACCAAAGGTTTGGTGAATATATTTGCAACTTGTTCCAATGGCTTCTTAGTTTGAATCTCCACATTTTTGTGGGTAGCATTCACCATCTTTCCTTTTTGACAAGTGTTGTAAATTGCATTTCTTTCTTTACTTAGCTTGGGTACATCTTTCACAACTTAATTTTTGAACAACTTGCTTAACTTTTTGTCCAAGATGTCCCAATCACCTATGCCACAACAAATTCTCATCTTTGGTACTCATGTAGTATGCGTTTTTGCTTTTGAAAACTTGGTATAAGTTTTCATTTGTTCTTTCTCCCTTAATAAGAATAGCACTATCACTTAATCTCTTTACTGTACAGTTACTCTTACTGAAAGTAACTTCATGTCCATCATTACAAAGTTGGCTAACATTGATAAAATTGTGTTTTAGCCTTTCAACATAAAGCACTTTCTTTGATTTCAACTTTTCTGCACCAATTTCGGTAAGACCAACACCTTTAATATTTAAGGCATTATCACTACCATATGTGACTGACCCTTCATCATATTTTGCTACTCATTTCAACATCTTGGATTCTCTTATTATGTGTGAAGAGTAGCCACTATTCAAGATTTATGGTTTTTTGGAAGCTTTTAAGGCTACTTCCATAACCATAGTCGTTTCTCTTCCTTTTCTTCTTCTTTGGCCAAATTTAGGAGCATGTGTAGGTATTCTCCTTTGCACTCCTTGACCGGGCAGCAATGTTTGGCCAAATATGAGAGTACGTATAGGTGTTCTTCTTTGCATTCTTTGATAAGGCAATAATGTTAAAGAATACTTAGCAGTGTGTGTCTAGCCTTTTCGCATCTTCTACAAATTTCTCCTAATAAATCAAATTTATTCCTCATTAGAATATGATTTCTTTTCACCTGTGATTGTCTCCTTTCTTGATAGAGTCTCCCCCTAGACTTTTGCCTTACATTCCTCTTTATTATAGACCCATTGCTCCAGCATACATTAGTCTTGTACCCATACTTACCATAGTTCCAGCAAAATCATTCAAATCTGGATTTTCTTCTTTCACCAAGTTCATATCTCCTTTCTTCAGTAACTATTATGGCACCCTTCTCTCTATCTTTGACAACTTGTCTCCTTTGGATGGAAGTCTTCACCATATCTTTCCTAACCCATTTTAGCTTGGGTTGGTTTCTCTTCTCCATCACATCATTGTGCTTGCTTTCAAGCACAAACACAATTTTCTTCTTTTCTACTACCTTCTCATTTGGCTTTTAAATATAGCCAAGGCCTTTCTTCCCTATGGAATGAGGTCTTTGTTTGTGAAGTTCCCAACTTCATCCTAGGATCTACTAGTCTGTAATACTGAGAGGGAAGGTGAATGAGTATTACCCCCTTTTTAATTGGTAGGTGAAAAACTTCAAACTCTTCTCAGAAATGAACTCTTTCTCAGATTTAACTAAGGTAGATCTATTGTTACCTACTAGTCACAATAATCCCTAAAGTTACCTTTCAAACACCTTACCTATTACATGGATTGGTTGTTCTTGATTAGGTTTTCTTTTAGGTTATAGGTTTGATGATTCTTTATCTTTGTTCACAACTCAATTCAAAATACAGAATGTAAATTCAAAGTAAGAACACAAGAGATTTATGTGATTTTGCCCATAAGACATACTCTACGATGATAGGGATTCTTCCTTTACTGAGACAATCTATTATACTTGAGAATACCATTGTGGTATCTCCTATGATTAAAATGGATGTCCTAATCTTCTACTCCTTTCACTATTACAAATACAAAGTAATCATAATACAAAGAGTGCCACTTACTGTGTCTACCCTTCTTCTAACTTGTCTTGCCTTTGTTTGATTTGAATAGGCTACTTCACTATCACTTGAAAGATCACTAAACCACTCTTTAACCTCTCTTGAAGAAATCTAAAAATTTGTTAAGTTCTCTCAAATTTCTTCTTTAGGTTGTCTCACACAACTCTTGGTCTCACCGTCTCATCCGTCTCCTAGTCTCATCGTCTCATTGTCTTACCCATTTCCTAGTCTCACTATCTCACGGTCTCACAGTCTCACTCTTTTCTGGTCTTATCGTCACACTGTCTCCAGGTCTCACGTCTCATCATTTCTGATCTCACATCTCCTCTGGTCTCACGCGTTTCACCCTTTTCTGGTCTCATCCATTTCTGGTCACACGTCTCCTTTGGTCTCATGCGTTTCACCCTTTTCTGCTCTCACCGATTCTAGGTCTTCCGGTCTCCTCTGATGTCACCTGTTTCACCCTTTTCTGGTCTCACTGATTCTAGTCTTCCGATGTCCTCTAGTGTCACTCGTTTTGCCCTTTTCTGGTCTTACCGATTCTAGTCTTCCGATGTCCTCGAGTGTCACCCGTTTCACCCTTTTATGGTCTCATTGATTTTGGTCTTCCGATGTCCTCTAGTGTCACCCGTTTCGCCCTTTTTTGGTCTCACTGATTCTAGTCTTCCGATGTCCTCTAGTATCACCTATTTCGCCCTTTTTTGGTCTCACCGATTTTGGTCTTCCGATGTCCTCTAGTGTCACCCTTTTCCAGTCTCACCAATTCTGGTCTTTTGGTGTGTTCTGGTGTCACCTGTTTCCCTCTTTTCTGGTCTCACAATTCTGGTCTTCCAGTGTGTTCTGGTGTCACCTGGTCTCACATCTCACCTGGTCTCACGCCTCATTTGGTCTCATGTCTCACCTGGTTTCAGTCTTACCTGGTCTCACGTCTCACCTGGTCTCATGTGTCACTATCTTACCGTGTTTCACTCTTTTCTTGTTTTTCTTGTTTTTGGTTTGTATGCCCATTTAAAAATATTGAAGTTTTCGTTTATATATTGCTTTCTATGAAAACCCTTGCAGGGCTTACTATAGCTGTGGTGGATTTCCTTTCTTGCCCCTTCATGTGGCTTCATATTATTGTTCTATTCAAAATTCAGCATCATTTTCCTTAATTTATTTTTCTTACTTTTTTCTTTGTACTGAAATCTCATTCTTTGAATAATAATGAAAGGTTAGGATTGCCCATGAACAGTTAAAAAAAGTACAAAAGAAACTGCCCTCGTAACTGTCGATCTTCCATAAATGCTAAACTCCCTCTACAAGTTCACTCCAAGGAGATCACTTTATGAGGTTATTTGACATTCTAATCTTATCTTGTAATTCCTGAGATATGACCTACTTCTGCTTGCACATTTAAATCTGGTTGACAATAATTACAACCCATACAAGGCTATAGGAATAACAGTTTGCTTAGACACTCATCTAATTTTTTTGTAGCATCCTCCTTGATGGCATTTACTAAAGTTGACTCTCTTCTCACTTCTAAGGTTTACATAAAGCTTTCTTCATGCTTCTTTAATTTAGACATAACCTTATGGATCTTGGCTTTGCAAAATCTGCACCTCTTGCTTTTATGCAATGACCTTAGTACTAAAATCTTCGTGTATCTTGCCTTGCTCTGCCTCAAGTACAATCAGCTCCTTATATTTTTGGTAATTTAAGCTATGACTTCATCTAGTTCAATATCACCATTTTCTTTTTCAAAATTGCTATTATATTCTTCATCTTGGATTTTAATCTTTAATTTCTTCATTACCTTGAAGGTAAACTCTTTATTTTCCTTAGACTTCTTTTCTTTCTTCATTAGATTTATTCTTATTTCATAAGCCACCAATATGCTGTGCAAATCATCTAGAGGCATCCTATCCGAATCTTTATCTTTTATAGAGGAAACCTTGGCATTGTAAACTTCCAATAAGGTTTTAATTATCTTCTTTACCACAGTCGCATTGTTGATATTCTCTTTATAGCTTTTAATGGAGCACACAATTTCATTTACTTTTGTGAAAAAGGTATCCATAGATTCATCATTTTGTATCTTTATGTTTTCAAATATGCTCCTCCAAATTTATAGCTTGGCTTCTTTTATAACCTTGTCTCCTTTATAAATGTTCTTTAACTTGTCTAAAATTTGCTTAGCTGTGTTGCACCCCATCACTTTGGTGAATTTTTTGTTTGATAAAGAGGCATATAAGGCATTTCTCGCCTTTCCATCATACTCTAAATTCTTCTTATCAATAAGCGTCATAGTATCACTTTCAACAATAAGGATGAAGCCACTAACAACAAATTTAAATACATGCAAACCATTCTTCTTATCAATAAGCGTCATAGTAGCACTTTCAACAATATGGATGAAGCCACTAACAGCAAATTTAAATACATGCAAACCAAGTGACATTAGATATGGGAGCATTATATTCTTTCAAAGCCAATAATTTTGTCCATTAAAAGTAGGAATGCCCTTGCTATTATCATTATTCATGTTATCCATAATATCAACCAATAGTAAATGTAAAAACTGAAAGCAACAACAAATAACTTTAAATCAAAGCAAACAAATTGGATTAATAAAGGAAACTAGCTCTAATACCATTTGATGAGGATCTTCTTAGGTCTCACACTGAGAGGGGGAGGTGGTGAATCAGTGTGAGATACTTACTTTTTACAAATCTGTCTGGATTAACTTCTATGACTTGTTAAAGTCAATGATCCAATTATTTATCTTACTTCTTTATATGAGCGTGACCATATGGATATCAATCAATGTGTGAGCACCAGAGAATACACATCAATTTTTACGTGATTCACCCATTATGTGTAAGATACATCCACCAGTGTAATGAGATCACTCCTAAATCACAAAATCCACTCTTGTTATCAAGGGATACAGTTATGTTATGCAAGGATCAATCCTTAACGACTTACAATGATCTCCCAATCACTTAAAGTTTGATCTTTTGATCATTAGAAGAGTTGATCCTCTCTATCATTCAAAGGTTTGATCTCCTAATCACTAAATGAGATGATCTCTCGATCACTCCAAGGGTCTCCCACCCTTTTTCATGAAGTTTATAAAAAGGTTAGTAACTAACACTTTCTTGCAAGGGATCACTCAATGTGCACAAGCTATTAATGCAAAAAATGGATCTTCTCCTTCCTTACTATAGGTCTTTGCTCAAGCTTTACCAGTCTTTTCTTTGCAAGGTCTATCTTCTATAGGTTCTCTCTTAAACATGTTCTTTCAGCTTTAGGTTATTTCTAATGTAGGTTCTCTCTACTTATTGTTAGTGCTACCTCATATGTTACCTCAGCAAGTTCTCTCCTCTGCTATAGATGTTGCCTTACCTGCTGCCTTGATAAGTTTCTTCCTCTGTTGTTAGTGCTATCTCACCTACTACCTTGGCACGTTTCCTCCTCTGCTGCCTTGGAAAGTTGCTTTACCTATTGCCTTAGTAGGTTGTTTTCCTACAATTGATTCTACCTACCTTGCTATTGCCTGTTACCTTAGCAGGTTGCTTTACCTGCTACTTAGGTAAGTTGTTTTCCTACTACTAGTTTTGCTTTCCCTACTATTGGGCCAAGTTTTCTCCTCCTGTTGCTAGTGCTACCTATTTTATTATACCTTGTTACCTTGAGAAGTTGTTTTCTTACTGTTAGTTCTGTCTACCCTATTGTGGAGGCAAGTTTTCTCCTCTTGCTGCTGGTGTTGCCTACCTTACTATCAAGGCAAGATTTCTCATCTTGCTACAAGTTGTGCTACATGTTGCTAGTTATGCTGCAAGCTACTAGTTATGATTCACCTGTTGCCAATTCTGTAAGCTGCTGGTTATAAATATTTTTAGTTGTGCCTACACTTGATGCCTGCTATTGGTTATGCTTGCACTTGGTGCTAATGCTATTGGTTGTGCTTACTGTTACACGTCTTCTATGGTTTGGTGTGATTGCTACACATTTCCTTTAGTTTGGTATGGTTGTTGCGACTTCTCCTTTTTTGGTTTGCCAACTATTGCACCTCTCTTTGATTGGTTTTGTTGAAACCATCTTTAATGGCTAATGTTAGATTTGTTATCAACAACATCTTACATAGTTGCATGTGTTGATTTCATGTTATGAATGCCATTGAGATGTAAAAAGGTCATTAGGTAACACCATTGATGATAGGTCAACCTGAAGTTGATGAGTCAATGTTGACTATCAACTTTAAATTTTAGGGGTCAAGGTTGACCATTAACCCTTAACCATTGACCCTAAATTTTAAGAAGTCAATGTTGACCATTGACCTTAAATTTTAGGAATTGATTATAGCCGTTGATTATAGGGCAACCTTTAGGAATCAATGCTGACCAAACCCTAATCTAAAGCTTTATAAATACACCCATGTATCTTTCAAGATGTGTGTGTGTTGCAAAAATTTGAGAGAACCAACTAAAGAGAGGTGAACGAAAAATCTAAAGCAAAGATAAGTTGATCAGTAAAGAGAGAGGTAACCGCCAAAAAGACAGTGCGTGGCCAAGGAAGTTGCAGTAGTAGCCAGCCAAGGGACTTGTAGCAGCAGTCGGCCAAAGAAGAGGTGACAACAACCATCAAAGAAGGAGGTAACCACACCAATTGAAGGAGGATGAGGGGTTATAGCAACCTACTTCCACACTAAAAAGAGAAGAAAGTGTTAGCCCTACCAAAGGGAGAACAAGGTGTAGTAGTTGATAACCACACCAAACCAGAGAAAAAGGTATGTAGCAGCCACACTAAACTAGAGGAGAGGGTGTACAGCAGCCATAACAAACCAAAGGAAAAGTTGTATAGCAACCATACTAAAGAAAGAAGAAGGTAGTAATCGGCCAAACCAAAGGGAGAAGAAGTTGCAATAACCACCTAAGTAATCCTACAATTGCAGTAAAGAAACTAGCAACTTATAATAGGTAATAATTGTAGCACATCATACACAACCCTAATAACAATCTATAGCAATAGAGAAGAAAACATGCCCTAGCTGCAAGTTTGACAGCTTATAGCAGCAGATGAGGTAAGTTGCCAAGGCAGTAGGTAAGACAGCACTAGTAGCAAAGGAAGGAAAAGATCCGTGTTCTGCACTAATAATAAATATACATTTAAGCAATTCTTCTCAAGAAAGTGTTAGTCACAAACCTTTTGATAAACTTGTTAAAAAAGGGTGGGATACCCTTAGAGTGATTGAAAGATCAATCCATTAAGTGATTGAGAGATCAACTCTTTGATTGAGAGATCATTGTAAGTGGTTAAAGAGTAATCCTTTGGCAACATAGTTGTATCTTTTAATAATAAGAGTGGATTTTGTGATTTAGGAGTGATCTTATCACATCATAAGCATTGCTCACACATTGTGGGTGTACTACATAAAAATTATCATATGTTCTTAAGTGCTTGCATTTAATTAATATTCATACAACTACTTTCACATAAACAAGAAAGATAAGAATTAGATCATTGACTCTAACAAGTCATAGAGGTTAATCCAGAAAGACTTAGAAAAAGTGAACATCTCACATTGATTCACCCCTTCCCCCTCTCAGTGTGAAACCTAGAAAGGTCCTCATCTAGTGGTATTAGAGCCGGTTTCCTCTATTGATCCATTTTGCTTACTTTGATCTAAAGTTATTGCTGCTATTGTGAATTTTATCTTTACTGCTGATTGATATCATGTATAGCTTGAATAGTGTTAAAAGCAAGGCATTCCCACTTTTGACAGACAAAATTATCAATTATGGAAGAATAGAATGCTCCTATATCTAATGTCACTTGGTTTAGATGTTTTTTAATCTACTGTTAGCGACTTCATATTTATTATTAAAGGAATGTTATGATGTTTATTAATAAGAAGAATTTGGAGTGTGATGGAAAGGCAAGAAATGCCTTATATGTCTGTTTATCAGACAAAAAATTCACCAAAGTGATAGGGTGCAAGATAGCCAAACAAATATGAGACAAATTGAAGAACATTTATGAAGGAGATAAGGTTGTGAAGGAAGCCAAGTTACAAATATGGAAGAGTAGATTTGAAGATATAAAGATACAAAATGATGAATTTATGAATGCCTTCTTCACAAGAGTTAACGAAATTATGTGCTCCATTAGAGGCTATGGAAAGGAGATCAACAATGCTATTATGGTAAGGAATGATGAGAACAATTTTAGGTCTAACACTCAAAGGAGGGGTGAATGAGTGTAAGATTCCTCTTTTTATAAATCGATCTGGATTAAACCTCTGCAACTTGTTAGAGTTGACAATCGAATTTTTTATTTTTCTCCTTTATGTGAGCATGCCTGTATAAAAATAAATTAATGTACAAATAACCAAGCACACATGGCAATTTTACGTGGTTCACCTACAATGTGTGAGCTACGTCTATGATGTGATAGGATTACTCCTAAATCACGCAACAACTCTTATTATCAAGGAATACAACAATGTTGTGGAAGGATCACTCCACCACTTATAGAAGGACTACTCCTTGAGCATTTACAATGATCTCTTGATCAAGGAGTTAATCGTTCGATCACTCCAAGGGTATCCTACCCTTTTTTAGTAAGTTTATCAAGAGTTTATAGTAAAACCTTTCTTAGAGAACGATCACTCTATATGTATAGATTGCTATAGCAGAATATAGGATCTTTTCCTTCCTTCGTTGCCAATGTTGTCTCACCCACTGCCTGTGCTGCCTGCACACGATGTTAATGTTGTCTATATGCATTGTCGTTGCTATTCACGCGCACTGCTAATGTTGTTCGCACGCATTGCTGTTGCTTACCACACTTATTGTTCCTGCTATCCACGCGTGCTACTCCTATTGTCCACACGCATTGTAGTTGCCACTTGCATTGCTACTACTACTATCTATATGCACTTTGCACGCACTACTCCTACTATCTATATGCACTGCGACTACTTACTGCACATGTTATTCTTACTATACACGCATGTTACTCCTGTTGTCTGCACGTGTTGCTGCTGTTTGTGTTTGCTTCTATTCACATGTCTTGCTATTGTCTGCACGTGCTGCAGCTGCTATCGACACGCACTATTCCTACTATCTAAATGCACTGCTATTGTTCACTTATGTCATTATTGCTATCTGCTTATGTTACTACTATCTGCTTACCTCGCTACTGCTATCAGGCTATACTGCTGTTGCCTGTTGGCGCTGCTAGTACTATTCATGAACATTGCAATTGTCTTCTTGGACCGCTGTTGCTATCCCCATACACTGTAGTTGTCTTCTCGCGCCGCTGCTACTATCCCCATATGGTGCAGTTGTTTTCTCACACCTATCTACACGTTTTGTTACTAGTGTAGGACACTTCTACTTTTGCTCCACCTCTTACTAGGTGTTGCCTTGGTGGTTTGTTGATGTCAGACCCTTCTACTGCTACTTCACCTCCTATCGACTATTGCTTCACCTCCTACTGATTACTACTCCACCTATTACTGGCTACTACTCCTAAGTGGTTTACTAGTGTAAGTGGCTGCCTTGGTGGTTTTTGTTGATAGGGGTCACTACCTTGGTGGTTTTCTGATGTCAAACCCTTCTATTACTACTTCACCTCTTACTAGTTGCTGCTCCACCTCCTCCTGGCTATTGCCTTGGTAGTTTGCTTGTGTAAGTGGTTGCCTTGGTGGTTTTTGCTTATGTGAGTGGGTGCCTTGGTGGTGTTTGCTTATATGGCTGGCTACCTTGTTCTCTTTCTTTCCTCCTTAGCCGACTGCACCTTACTACTTCTCCTTGGTGGCTACTACACTCTTCTTGGCCAACTACCTTACTGCTTCTCCTTAGTGGTTGTTACACTCTCCTTGCCTTTAGGTTTGTTATTCTTTCTCCTTTGGTTGGCTTTCTCAAATTTCTACAGCATACCTCCTTCTTGCAAGACGAATAAGGGTATTTATAGAGCCTTAAGATTAGGGCTACGCAATCATCAATGGTCATCATCAATTCCCACATGTTGCCTTACAATTAATAGCTAGATTTGAGTCCTAAAATTTAGGGTCAATGGTCAACATTAACTTTCTAAAATTTATGGTCAATCTTGATCCCTAAAATTAATCAATGCCAAGGTTGACTTGTCATCACTGGTTTCTCCCAATGACCTCACTACATCTTAATGGCATTTACAATATCAAATCAACACATAAAAATATATGAGATGGTGTTGAAATCCAATCTAACATTAGCAATCAAAGATGATTTCAATAACCATGCTCTTAGAGCTTGCTTTAAGCCATATAAAGCCTTGTTCAATCTGCATACACTTGAGTCATCATGATCAAGTATAAAACTATCAAGCTATTTGATAAATACCTCTTCTTCAAGCTCTCCATTCAAAAATGCAAACCTTATATCCATCTGATAGGCTTTGTAGTTCCTTTGAGCAACAATGACTATGAATATTCCGATTGCTTTAAATCTAACCATCGGAGCAAAGGTCTTTTCAAAGTTAGCCCCTTTTACTAGTGAGTAATCTTTGGAAACAAGTCTTGATTTGTTTCTTTCCACCTTACCTTTTTCATTGAGCTTATTTCTGAACACTCATTTGATTCCAATGATGTTTTTCTCTTTAGGTCTAAGTACTAAACACCAAGTGTTGTTCTTTTCATTTTGTTCAAGCTCTTCATTTATAGCATACACTCATTTTTTATGTTTTAATGCTTCTTCCACAAACTTAGGTTCAACTTTAGAAATCAATAAGGTTTGTTCACCACCTCTTAGTCTTCTTCTAGTCTGCACAGAGTCTTCTTTCTTGCCAATAATATTTTTGGCCTTAACTTCAACTCTGACTCTTTTATGAATTTGGAAATGCCTTGATTCTTCTTCTTCATCACTTGTAACTTAAGAATCAACATCTTCCTCATGCTAAATAGCCTTGGATTCATCACTTTCAAATTCTTTTTAGTTGTCATACATGGCATCTTCAGCTTCCTTATGTGTGATTACATTGTGGCACCATCTTCAATCATTTTAACATCAAAGCTGTCCACCATTTTTAGCAACCTTTTGTTGTAGCATCTGAAGCCTCTTCCATTTGGTACATAGCCCAAAAATATGCCTTCATTAACCTTCTTATCAAAGTTACTGAGATGCTTACCTTTGACTTTAATAAGGCACGGGCTTCTAAGCACTTTAAAGTGTTTTACACTTGACTTCTTTCCATACCATAGCTCATAAGGTGTCTTCTTTGTGTGGTCTCATCAAGCATCTGTTTTGAATCTGAGTTGTAATAGTGATAACCTCTCTTTAATAGCCATATGACGTACCATGCTCAGCCAATATGTCTTGTCATCTCCACTAGGCTTCTATTTTTCCTTTTAGCCACTCCATTTTGTTAGGGTGTGTAGGAACTAGCATATTCATGCTTCACTCCATGCTTCTCCAAATAATCTTCAAATCCACTGCATATGTATTCTATCTCATTGTCTGTCTTTAGCCTTTGAAAGTTTCCACCCAACTGGTTTTCAACCACCCTCTTTTAGCTCTTGAAATTATTGAGAACCTCTAATTTATGTTTCAAAAACATAATGTAAGCCATTCTTGTAAAATCATCAATGAAAGAGATGAAGTACCTATCACCCTTTATTGATCTTTTTCTCATAGGTCCACAGATGTCTAAATGGATAAGCTCTAATAGCATCTTTGTTTGAACCTCCACATTTTTGTAGGGAGCATTCACTATCTTCTTTTTTTAACATGTACTGCAAATTGCATCTCTCTCTTCCTAGCTTAGGTACATCTCTCACAACTTCATTTTTGTACAGCTTGTTCAGCCCCTTCTGTCTAAGATGTCCCAATTTTTTATGCCACAAAAAGGTCCTCATGAGTAACCCTAAACTCAGGGCTATATAAATAACCCCATACACCTTGCAAGACAAGTGTATGTGTTGCAGATTTTTTAAGAGAGTACGACAAACCTAAAGGCAGCCACAAGAAAAGGTGAACAACAAGGAAAGGTGCAGTAATTGGCCACACCAAGGAGAGTTGAAACAGTTGGCCACACCAAGAAAAAGGTGCAACAACCACTCACACTAAGGAGAGTAGTAGCCTGAAAACCAAATCAAAGGAAAGGAGCAACCAAAAAACCAAACCAACCAAGAAGTGTGCAACAACTAGCTAAGAAGGAGGTGACAACAACCACTAAAGAAGGAGGTAACCACACCAACCAAAGTAAGAGTTAAAGCAACCAATAGCCACACCTAAGGGAGAAAAAAGTAGCCCTACCAATGGGAGAACAAGATACAGTAGCTAATAGCCACACTAAACCAATAAAGGAGACGTGTAATAGCCACATAAAAGAGAGAAAAATATGCAACAATCACCCCAAGGAGAGAAGGAGGTGCAGTAGCCACCAAAGAGGGAGATTGTAACAGCAAGGTAGCAAAAAATGACAATAAGGGCAGACAACAAACCAAGGAGAAACCAGTTGCTTGCATGCCACTAACGGAAGCCTATAACACCAGTTATAATCCATAACAACTAGCAATAAGTTACTATACCAGCAACAACCTGTAACAACCAGTAAGCGATCCTAGCAATTACAGCACATCTAACAATCTGCAATAGGTGCAATACTAGCAATAGTCTGTAACACCAACTGCAGATTGTGATCCTAGCAATTGCAGAATATCTAGCAATCTATAGCAAGCACAATACCAGGAGCAATCCATAACACCAGCTATAGCTTGCAATCCCAGCAATTGTAGCAAGTTTAGTATGCTATACTAGAAATTGTAGCACTAGAAACAAGTCTAGCAAGCAAAATCTGCAACTGTAAATTGCAGGAGCAGCAAGTAGCAACGGTAAATTGCATGAGCAGCAGGTAACAACAGTAGAATGCATAGGTAGCAATAGTAGAATGTGCAAGCAACAATAGCAGAATGCACAAACAGTGATAATAGCCCGTGCACATGCAACCAGTGATAGCAAAATGTGCAAGTAGTAATAATAGCAATACCAACATGCGTAGGTAATGATAACAGCATGTACATGTAGCAATTACAACAAGTTCAACAACTTACCATAGCAAAGGAGAAAATATGCCCGGCAACAAGTCCAACAACTTGCTATACCAAAAGAGAAAATATGCTTAGTAATAGGTCTGGCAGCTTACCATAGTAAAGGAGAAAACATGCCCTATGAACAAGAGAGGTAGCACTGATAATAGGGAAAGAGAACCTACCAAGGCTGAAAGAGGCAGCACTAGCAGTAGAGGAAGAACCCTACCAAGGCCAAAGGAGGCAGCACCAGTAACAAAGGAAGAAATTTTCTAAGGCAATAAGTGAGGGAGCACTAACAGTAGGGGTAGAAAACCTACCAAGGCTAAAGGAGGCAGTACTAGCAATAGAGGAAAAAACTTGCTAAGGTAGTAGGTGAGGTAGCGCTAATAGCATGAGAAGAGAACCTGTTAAGGTAGTAAGGGAGTTAGAACTAGCAAAAGAGGAGAGAAACTATCAAGGGAACAGGTAAGGCAACATCAATAGTAGGGGGAGAGAACCTATAGCAAAGAGAACCTACAGAGGAGAGAACCTGCGATGAAGATAACCTACAGGGAAGATAACCTATAGTAAAGAGACTGACAAAGCCTAAGTAAAGACCAATAGTGAGGAAAAAAAAAAAGATTCATTTTCTGTAACAGTAGCTTGTGCACATTGAGTAATCTATCTTCAAGAAGTCATTATCATAAGTTGTTTATGCATTTTGTGAAAAAAGGCAGGATGCCCTTAGAGTGATTGAGAGATCAATTTTTTGAGTGATCAAGAGATCATCTCATTTAGTGATTAAGAGATCAAACCTTTGAATGATCGGAAGATCGACTCAGTGATTAGGAGATCAATGTAAGTGGATAAGGAGTCATCCTTCTATAAGTGGTTAAGGAGTGATCCTTCCACAACCAAACTATATCCTTTGGTAACAAGAGTGGACTGTATGATTTAGGAATGATCCTATCACAATGTGGATGCAGCTCACATATTATGGGTCAACCACGTAAAAATTGCCCTATGTTCTTATGTGCTTACATTTGATTGATATCCGTACAGTCACTCTCATATAAAGAAGAAAGATAAAAAATTGGATCATTGACTTTAACAAGTCATAGAGGTTAATTCAGAAAGATTTGTAAAAAGTGAGCATCTTACACTAATTCACCCCCTCCCCCTCTCAATATGAGACCTAAGAAGGTCCTTATTAAGTGGCATTAAAGCTTGGTTCTTAGTCAAAGAGTGCAAAGGAGAACACTTACACATGCTTCCATATTCAACCAAAGAAAAAGAGGAGAGGAAATGTCTATAGTTGTGGAAGTAGCTTTAAAAGCTTCCAAGAAAGAAATGTCATGGATCCTAGATAATGGTTGTACTTTATATATGACAAGAGATTCTAAGATGTTGAAGGGAGTAGCAAAATATGATGAAGGGTCAATCAAATTTGGCAATGATGGTGCCTTAAAAATTCAAGGTATTAGTGATGTTAAAATTAATGCAAAGAAGTTGAAATCAAAGAAAGTGCTTTATGTTAAAGGACTAAAACACAATCTTATCAATGTTAACCAGCTTTGTGATGATAGACATGAAGTTAGATCTCTTGATGTTAACCACCTTCAACAACTAAACTATATCTCTTGATAATAAGATTAGATTATGTGATTTAGGAGTGATCCTATCACACCATAGACGCAGCTCACATATTATGGGTGAACCACATAAAAATTGTCATGTGTGCTTGGGTACTCACATTTGATTGATATTTGTGTGGTCACTCTCACATAAAGAAGAAAGATAAAAAAATTGGATCATCGACTCTAATAAGTCACAAAGGTTAATTTAGAAAGATTTGTAAAAAGTGAGTATCTCACACTGATTCACCCCCTCCCCCTTTCAATGTAAGACCTATGAAGGTCCTCATCAACTAATATCGTTGCTTACCTATTCTGCTATTGTTGCCTACACATACCTACATGGGTTACTGTAATGCTTATACATTTTACTATAGCTTACTGCTGCTCCAACAATCTGCAGTTGGTGTTGCAGATTGCTGGTGGTATTATGCTTACTGATGGTTACTAGATGTACTCTAATTACTAGGATCGTCTACTAGGCATGCTACAATTGTTGAAATTGCCTATTAGATGCATTGCAATCACTAGGATTGCTTGTTGGTTATTACAAACTGTTGTTGGTTATTGTGGGCTACTATTAGTATAACAAGTTGTTGCTGGTTGTTGCGAGTTATAACTAGTGTTGCCTGCAAGCAGTTGATTTCACCTCAGTTTGCTACCTATCCTTGCTACTATTGCTTATTGCCTTACTACTACAATCTCCCTCTTTGGTGGTTGCTACGCGTCCTTCTCTCCTTGGGATGGCTATTGCACTTTTTTCTCTCCTTGGTGCGATTGTTGTACATTTTTCTCTCCTTAGTGTGACAACTACACGTTTTTCTCTCTTTAGTGTGGCTTCTGCACATCTCCTCTACTAATTTGGTGCGGCTGCCGACTGTTGCACCTTGTTCTCCCTTTGGTAAAGCTACCTTCTTTTCTCCCTTTGGTGTGGTTGCTAATTACTTTAACTCCTCCTTTGGTTAGTGTGGCTACCTCTTTCTTTAGTGGTTACTGTCACCTCCTCCTTGGCTGGCAATTGTACCCTTCTTGGTTGGTTTGGTTTTTCTACTGCTCCTCTCCTTGGTGTGGTTAGTTGTTGCACCTTCTTCTTGTTATGCCTAATTGCTTCACCTTTCCTTGGTATGGTTGGCTACTGCACTCTTTAGCTTTAACTCTCCTTGCCATTCACCTTTCCTTATGGCTGCCTTTAGGTTTGCCATTCTCTCTTAAAAAATCTACAACACACACTTGTCTTGCAAGGTGTATAGGGTTATTTATAGAGCCTTGAGATTAGGGTTACACGATCATCAATGGTTATTGTTGATTCTCAAAGGTTGCCCTACAATCAATGACCATATTTGATTCCTAAAATTTAGGGTCAATGGTCAACCTTGACCCTTAAAATTTAAGGTCAATTGTCAATATTGACACATTGACTTTAGTTAACCTACCATCAATGGTTTTAACCAACAACTTCTATACATCTCAACGACATTTAAAACATCAAATCAATATAAACAACAATATGAGATGCTGTTGATAACAAATTTATCATTAGTCATCAAAGATGGGCTTAACAATTATACTTCAAAGACTTCAAATGATGCCTAAAGAAATTATTCCACTAATGAAAAGGAATTTTTAGCTATTGTTTTTTCCTTAAAGTAGTTTCAATCTTATTTGCTCGGTACTAAAATCATTGTTTACTTTGATCATGTAGCTCTTCATTATTTGATGACAAATAAAGAGGTAAAAATAAGATTAATAAGATAGTACTTTTCTTGAATGAATTTGATTTAGAGAAAGTGTCATAGATTATTTAAGTCATTTATTTCATTGGAGGATGAACTTCATCTGCAAGAAACATTCTTTGATGATCAATTGTTCTCCATAAATGTGACATTGCCTTGGTATATGAATATTGTAAATTATTTAGTTACTAATATGCTACCTTCTAGTTTGTTTAAAGCTCAAAGAGATAAGCTCAAGAGTGATGCTAAATACTATATATGGAATAAGCCATACTTATGGAAGTATTATGTAGATCAAGTGATAAAAATGTGCATTCTTGAATATGAAATTATTTCTATTCTCACCTTTTGTCATTTATATGCTTGTGAAGATCACTTTAAAGCTAAAGGAATGATGCACAAAGTGCTAAAATGTGATTTTTAATGGTCATCTTTACTTCGAGATTCATATTCTTTTTGTAAATCATGTGATTATTGCCAAAAGATAGGTAATATATCCCAAAGGAATGAGATGCCACAAATCCTTATACTATTTTGCAAAAATTTTTATATTTAGGACCTTTTTCATGAGACCATTCCATGTATCTTTTGATTATGTTTATATTTTGCTTATTATTGATTATATTTGGAAATGGATGGAAGTTAAAGCTCCCAAGACCAATGATTTTAAAATTGTTATAGATTTTATCAAGGCTAACATATTCTTCAAGTTTGGAATTTTAAGAGTTTTAATAGGTAATTAAGGCACTTACTTTTGCAATTGAACTGTGAAGACTTTGCTAAGAAAATACCAAATGACCCATAAAGTGTCAACTATTTATCATCTATAAACTAGTATATAAGTAAAAGTGTCATATTGAGAAATCAAGTCCATCATTGAAAAGGTGGTTAATCCAAGTATAAAGCATTGAAGTTTAAGCTTGGATATACCTTGTAAGTGTATATAGGGCTTCATATAAGACGCCCATTTGTATGTTTCTTTATCTATTGGTGTTTGGGAAACTATGCCACCTTTTAGTTAAGTTAAAACAGAAGGCTTATTAAGTTATCAAGAGTTTCAACATTAAGATAGATGAAAGTGGAGAACACATGATGTTGCAACTATAAGAGTTTAAGGAAATTCACAATAAGGCCTATAAAAGTGCAAGGGATTTATAAGAAAAAGACAAAAACTTTTCATGAGAGATGGTTTCTAGGAAGGAGTTTAAAGTTGGTCAATAAGTCCTTCTATTCCATTCACAACTTTTTTTGTTTTTGAGTAAGTTACATTCTTATTGGATTGAACTTTATGTTGCTACTAATATTTTTCCTCACAATGTAGTTGAAATTTAAGGTTTAGTAAATTCCAAAGTATATAAGGTGAATGGTCATAGACTTAAAACTTTTTATGAAGGTTTTCAAGTAGATAAATATGGCAAAGACCCTAAGGATCTAATTTATATTACTTTTAAAAGGAAGCATTAAGTTGTACCAACGACAATTATAGATAAGAGTCTTCATTTTTTTCACTAACAATTAAACCATCACAGTAGATATTCATAAATTTATCATGAATTTATCCGATATTTTATAGATTCAGACTTTCGTTGATTGTGTGGCCACTCCTTCTAGCAAAGGTAGGTTCAGGCGCCTTTTGAAAATGGGTTACAATCTTTCCTTCACTTTATTTATGAAAAAGCAATTAAATGTAGTCGTGTGGGAGGAAGACCTTTAAGATAATAAGCTATTCAATTTCTATCTTATTAAAGATAAGACCTTAAAATATTTTATGCCTTTACTCGTATAAAAAGGAAGAAGTTCAAAGAGTGAAGGAATGAGTCCCGAGATTAAGGGAGTTTAGCCTATTGCAAGAATTAACCAAATAGGTAAAATAAACTGGAAAGGTAGTTGTTCCGCTCCTCTTTTGTGAATCTCATCTCTACCTTTCATCCACATCGATAGCTCTGATCTCTTTTCCCACTTGTTAGGGCAGCGATTGGAAAGGCAAAAGCACAATTTTAGGCCATTTTCCAAATCGTGTGCTGAAGTAAGGTAGTTCCTTTTTTCAAAGGACTTAGGTAAGGAAGAGACTTTTAGGCTAAAAAAGAAGAAAATAAGAAAATGCCCATTTCTATTAAAGAAAGGGTGATAAGAAGAACAATAGAAGCTTTTCAAGCAGAATAAATAAGCATTACTTTCATGAAATAAAGAAGGAAAACAATCATAGAGGGTTTAGATCTATTACTTAAGAGGCGAATCAAAGGAAGTTCTTTTTCTTTTTCTGCTTAGTTTTGCATTTATATTTTGGTTATTTTTGTTTTTTTTCATTTAACCTTAAATTAAAGAAAATGTAAGTTTCAAGAGTGAGAAAGGGGATTTTGGTTGCTTTTTTTTTTTCTAAAAAAAGAATTTGCTTTTTGTTTTTGTGATTTTTAATCTTTTTCTTTTTGGTTATGTATGTCATAAGTAAGATTCAATTAAGTTTAAAAAACTCATAACATGTTTGAATAAGTAATCCTCCAACTTAAAATTAATTAGACTAATTATTTTCCTTAAGCATGGTAGTGACTAAATTTAGTAAACAAAAGCTAGTAAGATTTTAAAACTTTAAACTAACATCCTTATCAATCTCACCATGTTCTTGCATGTGAGATATTCTTTCACAAATTTGTTTCTCTAGAACTTGTTTTGATTCTTTTGATGTCACATTGATAGACGCATGCATGAACATGATTAAGGCCCCTTTTGTTATAAGTTATATAAGCCAAATAATCTACCTTATAATTAATTTTTTCTTTTGTTGAACCCCTTTAATTTTATTGGCTCTTTTGTTTATTATAAACCCATATTACAAGCTTTAAACCTAAAAAATAATGTCTTTACCCAAGTCATAGAGTTAATGAGGCATTGTTCATCATTCTAATATGCATAAGTGTGTAAAAAATAAGTGTGAGGGTGTTTGGATTTATGGCTTGGCTATTACTAGTGAAATGGAACATGTTTTTATTCTTAATTTATGTGTTCTATTGTTGCTGTTTATATTGTTTAAAAAAATATATAGAAAGAGAAAGAGGAAGTGATGAAGGAAATTACTTTTAATGTTATAAATTATTTATATTCATAATCCCTTTTAAAATTCCAAGAAAGGGGTCAATTTATACATGATATATACAAAAGTAAAAGTTGTTACAAAGGATCATTCCCTATTGTAAATGAAGAGTGTTCCTTTCAACATCCTTTTTAAATACAAAGTTTTACATGGTTTAAATGCTTTAAAGCCAAATTGAAAAAATTAGTAAATGGTGTGATTGGTTTTCCATGTTTGATATATTCAAAATTCAGTTGATTCATTTTTGCTCCATTAATTTTCAATGGCTTTTAAGCTATATTCCTAAATATTTCCCACCTTGATTCTAAATCTTGTTATAACCCTTGAAAAGTCCTTATAATTTATGTTATGCACGTGATCCCAATGATGAAGAATAAAAAGGTATCCAAGCCTATGGTAAATTGTTTCCATTGGAATGAATTTGAGTGAAACACATATCCTTCAATTGTTCTCACAGCTTTGTATGAGTTGTAATTGTTGTTAACTAGATTTAAGTGTGCAAGTAATTTGAAGTTACATGGAGAGGCAAGAAAGTAAAGCTACATGAAAGGGCAAGAAAGTAATTTGACAATACATGGCAAGAGAGTAATTTAAAGCTACATTGAGGGGCAAAAAAGTAAAACCATAACTTTGTAAGAGAAAAAAACCCTTCACGGAATATACAAACAGGGTTTTGAAAAAGAGAAGTGGGTGGTTAGCCAAAACACAAAGAGAGCGAGTTCAGCAATTGAGCAAAATGGACAGAAAACCTAGACAATTAGCCGACCAAAGAGAGAAAAAGTGAGGAAGGAGCCAACCAAACAAAAAGACGTCCAAAGCAGACCACTTGGCAAACACAAGGGAGCAAACGACAAACCACCACCTATAAAGGAGAAGACAATGCTGGACAACAACCAAAGGTGAATGGCAAATCATAAATCAGAAGCTGTTGGATGGCAAAACACAAAGGGTGACAGGTCCAAAGAGAGAAAACAAAGGAAGACACGGCTAGACAGCAACCAAAGGTGAACGGTAAATCACAAATCAGAAGGTGTTGAGCAGCAAAAAACAAAGGATGACCGGCCAAAGAGAGAAAACAAGGGAAGACACAATTGCATAGCAACAAAAGGTGAACGAAAAATCATAAATCAGAAGGTGCTGGACGGCAAAACATAAAGGGTGACCAGCCAAAGAGAAAAAAACAAGAGAGGAACTACTGGACAACAAGAGCTGGATGGCAAAACACAAAGGGATAGCGAAAGGGAGACAACTGGCCAACCAAAGGTGAACATCCAAACCAATCTACACGGCCAAAGGTGAATGTCTAAACCAACCTACATGGCCAAACAAGGTAAACGTCTAAACCAATCTGCACGGTCAAACACAACCAATGGTAAAGGGGTGGATGGCCAAGCAAGAAGGAGAACGGCCAAAGCAAGGTTGGATGGCAAGGGAGAACACACAATAAAGAGGTGTGATGGCTAGAGAAAACCGTGTGACTCACGTAAGAGAGAAGACAGCACATCTTCTGTAAGGGAAAAGAGGAGAAACCATGAAAGATGAGACCACCAGGAGAGCAAACCAAGCTATCCGGAGGTGTGAAACAGACAAGTGCCGACTAGAAATGGTGGTAAGGCGTGTAGCCAGCAAGGTGTGTAAATAGGAAATGTACATGGGACGTGAAACACCAAACCAGAATCGTGCGTGAGACGTGTGACCAGCAAAGGGTGCAAACCAAAAACGGGCATGAGACGTGTAACACCAAACCAGAAACATGAGGTGGGCCGTGAGATGTGGAACGGCAAACCAAAAACGTGAGGCGAGCCATGAGACAAGGAGACAAGTGAGACCGTGAGACAGTGAAAACAGAAGCTGTGTGAGACAACGTAGAGAAGGAATTTGGTGAAGCATCGAAAAGAACTCAACGTATTTCCAGATTTCTTCAAAAGAGGTTAAAGAGCGTTGCGGTGAACTTCTAAGCTGCAGTAAAGTAGCCTTTCAATTCAACAGAGGCAAGACAAGATAGAAGAATGGTAGAGATAGTAAGTGACACTCTTTATATTGTACTTGCTTAAAAATTGCAATAGTGAATGGAGCAAAGGATTAAGACATCCATTGTAACTGGAATTCTTAAATATAGTGGATAGTCTTGGTATGGAAGAGTCCCTACCACTGTAGATGTACGTCACATTGACGGAACCACGTAAATCTCGTGTGTCCTTAATTTGGTTTATGTTCTGTGTTTTGAATTGAGTTGTCAACATAGCTAAAGTATCAACCAACCCATAACCTAATAAAGAACTAAACAAGAACATTCAAATTGTCTATTAGGCATGGTGTCTGAAAGGTAACTTTGGGGACTATTATGATTAGTAAGTAACAATAAATCTACCTTAGTCGAGTCTAAGAAAGAGTTCACTTTTAATAAGAGGTTGAAGTTGTTTACTTACCTGTGAATTACGAATTGTGGTGATACTAATTCACCCCCCCTCTCAGTATCAAAAACTAATAAATCCTAGGGAGAAGTTGGGAACTTCAATTGGTATCAGAGCTTGGTTCACCAATTTGAAGCTTAACAGTTTGGTGTACTAGTTTGAAGGGTTTCAAAAGTTTTAACTTGTTCAGTGTATTAAGAAATGGATATTAATACCAGCACCAGCACTACATATAATCATAAGGTTCTAATCTTCAACGGAAGCAACTATGATATGTGGAGAGCGAGAATGCAAGTGGTATTTACAACCATGGGCATGAACGTGGTGAAATCCATACAGTAGGGTTTTGTGCCTCCAAAAAAAGGTAAACACTTAACCCCAGAAGAATTAAAGCAGTTTGAGATAAATGGGAAGACCTCAAACGTCATCACTTTAGCATTGACAGATACTGAGTATGCTAAAGTTATGAACTGCAAATCTGCCAAGAATATATGGGACAAATTGTAAAAAGTCTATGAAGGTGATGGCAGAATGAAGGAGGCTAAGCTTCAAGTGTTCAAGGAGAGATATGAATCTCTTAGAATGCAAAAGAATGAGACAGTTCAAGAGTTCTTCACCAAGGTTATTGATGCTATAAACGACTTGAAAAGTCATGGGAAGAACAAGAATGACTCATCGATTGTGAAGAAAATTCTAAGAATTCTACCTGAGAGGTTTGCCTCAAAGGTAACAGCCATAGAGCAGAGTAGAGATCTCAATTCTATATCTCTGCATGATCTCTAATGCAATCTCATTGCATACGAGATAAGGATAAAGTTAGCGGAAAGCTTTGCAACAACGAAGGTATCAAAGGAGGCAGCTTTCAAAGCTATGAAGCACTTGAAGATAAAAGAAAAGGAAGAATTATCTAGTGAGAATGATGATGAGGAGGAGGAGGAAGAAAGTGAAGGTAAATTATTGGCTTACTTCATAAGAAAATTCAAAAAGGGGTCTAAGAAGGGAAAAGGATAGTTGTCCTTGAGATGTTATCGTTGTGGGCAGACTGGACACTTTGTTTCTCAGTGCAAAGTGAAACTTAATGATGAGCAGAATTCAAGATGGAAAAGATCATCATTCAAATCAAAGAAGTCCAGTAAGAAGATTGCCAACCCACAGAGGAAGAAGAAAGGATCATTCAAGAGTTATGTTTGTCAAACAAAAAAAGCTGATGAGGAGGAAGATGAAGACTCATCAGATAAGCATGTCTTTATGGCATCAACACAAAGTGGTAGCTCAACCTTTGAAGAAGAAGAGGTGGTTAATGAAGAAGAGCCTAATCTTGAAGCTAAGCTAAAAGCAGCTTCAAAGGAGATAATCAGAAGGGGCATAACCATAATAAGATTGAAGGCCCATATAAAACAAGTTGAAGCAAAGTCTAAGGAAGTTGGAAGTCAAAAGGATGAAATAAAGGCTGACCATATTGACTTGAAGAGAAGATTTGAGGAATAGATCAAAATATGTGAAGACTTTATAGTAGAGCTTGGCTCAAGGGCTTAAAAAATTGAAGAAATGGAGAAAGAGTTGCTGAGACTTCAGCAACAAGGCAAAAGTAGCAAAGAGAACTTACAGAAGCTTGAAACGATAGGAGAAACAAGTTCTGCCACAAAAGTTGTTAAACATTGGCTAAAGAAAATAAGAATGTACCACAAAAGTTGAAAGAGAAGGTTGTGACTCAAAAGAAGATAATTAAAAATAAAGAAGATCTGAAGAAGCAACCTAGGGTGGCAAACAAGAAGGAAGAAAAGAAAGTTAGCCAGTAAAGGGCTATGACTGAACAGAAGAAGTAGAAGAAGGTGATTGAACTGAAAGTCACACAAGCAAAGAAGCCATCTACTTTGCCTACACAGCGAGTGATGAACAGAAGAAGACGAGCTTTGATCAGACCTAAGAAGTGGCAGTTTTAAGGTCATTACCTTTATTATGGAGTTTAGAGTCATAAGGCGAGTAACTGCTAGTGGAAAAGGCCAGTATATGTTTCCAAATTGAGAAGATACTCAAAGGATAACACCTGTCATGAGTTCTTGCACATACCATAAAAGGTAAGGACACGCTAATAAGGATTGTTGGTAGAAGCCCAAACCAGTAGTTTCAAAGAACAAGTTTGCTATATTGGTAGACTTGGAACAGTGTGAAAGCTGTAGGCAGGATGGCCATAATGCCAAGAAATGCATGACACTTCTCCCTAAGCAAGAGAAGGCACTCAATGGCATAGTAAAAACAAGTGTTGCAGTCAAAGCTGAGAAAAAGGAGAAAGCTATCTTCCAACTAGTTCAAAAGAAGGAATATATAGCAAAAAGGGAGGTGACTAATATAACTGAAAGTGCACTAAAGGCTGATTACAAGGATAAGCAATGAGTCCTTGATAGTGGATGCACTTAGCACATAATGGGAGACAAGAGTAAATTATCAAAGCTAAACAAATCAAGAGGAGGCAGAGTCAAGTTTAGCAATGATGACTCACTCCACATCAGTGGTCGGGGGTCAATGAATATTCGAGGACTCAAATATAATCTAGCATCTATTAGCCAACTATGCAACGACAGCCACAAAGTGATACTCACAAAAATAGGTAGCCAAGTAAAGAGTAAAGAAGGCAATACTATTGTAACTGGGAAGAGAATAGTTGGAAATTGTATGTGATTGACGAGGACAAGACAAATAGTTGTCTACTTACAAAGGAAGAAGAAAATCAGCTCTGGCATAAGAAGCAGGGGCACTTATCACAAAAGAACATGAGGAAGCTAACCACTATTTATGCAATCAGAGACATTCCCGACCTTATGAGAGAGAGAGAGAGAGAGTATGTTTGCTCAACATGCTCTAAAGATAAAGAATTCAATTCTAAAGCAATGCTTGACATTATGCATACTGATTTGTATGAACCAATAAGGACAAAAAGGTTGAATGGTGAGAGGTACTTCATCTTGTTTGTTGATGATTATTTGAGAAGGACCTAATCATGCACCTCAAACACAAGTCAAAAGTTTTGAATTACTTCTAGAGATACAGAAGATTGGCTGAAAATGAAAGTGGAAGGAAGATCAAAGTATTGAGGTCAAATCAAGGCACTAGATTTACAAATAAAGCTTTTGAAGATTATCTTGAGAAGCATGAAATTCATCACCAATTGGCAACAGCAAGAACACCTCAATAGAACGGGGTGGTAGAGAGGAAAAATAGAGCTATGTTCAAAATGGCGAGAACTCTACTGCTGGAATCTAAGCTTCACACAAGATTTTGGATATAAGCAACATTTACAGCCATGCATTAAACAGAGTATTACTAAAGCCTAATACTGATAAGACTCTATATGAATTCTATACTAAACAAACTCTATATGAGCTATGGAGTGGGAAAAAGATAATAGCCAAGTATCTCAGAGTCTTTGGAAGCCCCATGTTTTATGAAGAACAAGGAGCAAAACTTGGGAAAATTCAATAATAAGTCTATTGAAGGCATCTTTATGGGATACTCAACAAATACAAAAGGTTACAGAATTTTCCTGCATAAGTTGGGAAAAGTGATCACTTCTAATGATGCGAGAATATATGAGAACTGAAAAACAATGCCAAATAAAGAAGCTAAGGACAATAAAAAAGATGACTTCAATGTAGATGAAGAATCAAACCAACCTGAAGAAAAGGACAAGAAGTAAGTTCAAACTTGGAGAAGAGTGATTCTAAAGATGAAGAAAGAGATCCTCTTGCAACCAAGACGATGTAAGAAAGAAGGACAAAGAAAACATGGACCAGTACTCATCAAGAAAATCAGATCATAAGTGACCTATTAGCAAAAGTTACAACAAGAAAATGAATTGTTTGAGCTACTGCTTTACTTTCATAAGTTGAACCTAAATTTGTTGAAGAGGCTACATAAGATCTAACTAAATCTCTATCCACAGAGCTATTTGAAAAGCACAAAATGAGTCTGTCTATACGAATGCATCCTCAAGCCTAAAAATCAAGTGAATCCTCTATCTCTACTTTGTGAGTTTTTCAAATTTGTAATTGGTTGGCAAAGGGAGAGAGAGCTATTAAGAAAAGGGGAGTGCATATTTAGGGGAAGTTGAAATTGCTGCATAATGGCTTTTGTTATAAGTGTTGCCAACAATTACAAAGGGGGAGATTGTTGTTCTCACAACCTTGTATGGGTTGTAATTGTTGTCAACTAGATTTAAGTGTGCAAGTAATTTAAAGCTACATAGAGGGGTAAGAAAGTAAAATCACAACTTTGCAAGAGAAGAAAACCCTACATAGAATATACAAATAGGGTTTTGAAAAAGAGAAGTGGGTGATCACCCAGAACACAAAGAGTGAGGTCAACAATTGAGCAAAACGAACAGAAAACCTAGACAACCAGCTGACCAAAAAGAGAAAACATCAGGAAGGAGCCGGCCAAACAAAAAGACATCCAAAGCAAACCACTCGACAAACACAAGGGAGCAAACAGCAAACCACCACCTACAAAGGAGAAGACACGATTGGACAACAACCAAAGGTGAATGGCAAATCACAAATCAAAAGGTATTGGATGGCAAAACACAAAGGGTGACTGTCCAAAGAGAGAAAACGAGGGAAGACACGACTAGATAACAACCAAAGGTGAACGGCAAATCGCAAATCAGAAGGTACTGGATGGCAAAACACAAAGGGTAACCGGCCAAAGAGAGAAAACAAGGGAAGACACTACTAGACAGCAACCAAAGGTGAACTACAAATCACAAATTAGAAGGTACTGGATGGAAAAACACAAAGGGTGACAAGCAAAAGCTACATGGTAAAACACAAAGGGACAACCAAAGGGAGACAACCGGCCAACCAAAGGTGAATGTCCAAACTAATCTACATGGCCAAAGGTGAACATCCAATCCAACCTACACAGCCAAACAAGGTAAATGTCTTAACCAATCTAAATGGCCAAACAAACCAAAGGCAAAGGGGTGGATGACCAAGCAAGGAGGAGAACTACCAAAGTAAGGTTGGACAGCAAGGGAGAACATATGGCAAAGAGGTGTGACAGCTAGAGAAAACCGTGTGACTCATATAAGAGAGAAGACAACATAGCGTCTATAAGGGAAGAGAGGAGAAACCGTGAAATAGGAAACCACTGGGAGAGCAAAAAAAGTTGTCCAAAGGTGTGAAACGGACAAGTACAAACAAGAAACGGTGGTAAGGCGTGTAAACCAGAAACATATGTGGGACGTGAAATGCCAAACCAAAGTCGTATGTGAGGCGTATAACCAGCAAAGGGTGCAAACAAAAAATGTGCATGAGACGTGTAATGCCAAACCAAAAACGTGATGTAGGCCGTGAGATGTGGAATGGCAAACCAAAAAAGTGAGGCGACCCATGAGACAAGGAGACGGGTGAGACCATGAGATGGTGAAAACCGAAGCTGTGTGAGACAACGTAGAGAAAGAATTCGGTGAAGCATCGAAAAAAACTCAACATATTTCCATATTTCTAGCGTTGCAGTGAACTTCTAAGCGGTAGTGGAGTAGCCTTTCAATTCAACAGAGGCAAGACAAGTTAGAAGAAGGGTAGAGACAGTAAGTGACACTCTTTGTATTGTACTTGCTTAGTAATTGCAATAGTGAAAGGAGCAGAGGATTAAGACATCCATTGTAACTGAAATTCTTAAGTGTCGTGGATAGTTTCGGTAAGGAAGAGTCCCTAGTACCGTGAATGTATGTCACATTAACAAAATCACGTAAATCTAGTGTGTCTTTAATTTTTTTTATGTTCTGTGTTTTGAATTGAGTTGTGAACGCAACTAAAATATCAGCCAACCTATAACCTAACGAAGACCTAAATAAGAACATCTGAATTGTCTATTAGGCAAGGAGTCTGAAAGGTGACTTTGGGGACTGTTGTGATTAATAGGTAGCATTAGATCCACCTTAGTCGAATTTGAGAAAGAGTTCGTTTTTAAGAAAAGGTTAAAGTTGTTCACTTACCTACAAATTGTGAATTGTGGTGATACTGATTCACCCCTCCTCTTAGTATCACAAACTAGTAGATCTTAGGGAGAAGTCAGGAACTTCACCTTCAAACACATGAAATTAAGTGTTTATTTTTGTAAGGATCTATGTATATAGTTTACTCCATTTTTGAGTGAAAATGCCTACTAAGTAATTATAAGTTGTTTAAGAATATTTATTTATGATATGTTATGAGTTTTAAAGGTTTTGGTTAATTTTGTTAATGCCATTACAACCTTGATATTTTTCAAGAAAGTGAATCTAAGTGTTACTTAATGATGAGCAAAAGTTAAGTATTATTTAATAAGAATGCAAAATGTCATAATTTTTCTTAATATTTAGTCTTATATACTTATTTGTGCCTAAATGTACTCATTATTCCTATATTTTGATTTAAGATGCAAATGAAGGTGTTAAATGAAAAATGAAGCTAATTGGATGATTTTGGATAGTTTTAACATCGCTTCATAATTATTAAATGCAAAATGAAGCTAATTAGGCAATTTTGAACAATTTTGACATTACTTCATAAGTGTTAAATGCAAAATGAAACTAATTAGGTGATTTTAGATAGTTTTGACATCACTTCATAATTTAGGCATAAAGATCTATAACTTTCACTAAATTTTAAGAGATATTGGTTACATTAAGGATAAAAGTAAGCTTGAAGTTGCCACACCTACACTACTAATGTTTTAGAATGTTCCTTAGTTTGAATTTTAATATGTAGACCTAATATGATCTATTTTTTAAAGGTCCCAAATTTTGTGCATAAAATTCCAACTGAAAACACCACTTTTCTAGTTATACTATCATTTTATTTTATTTTTAATATTTTTCTTAATTAGTTAGACTTGAATAATGTTATTTTAGAATAATATTTAGAATATTTTAAAAAGATTTTGTATGCTTCTAAGATAGATAATTAATGTGCAAAAAGGGGAGGAAATCATTAGATGGCAAACACATCTCTATCCCCTCCCCCTTCTTCTCTATCTTCTCCTTTAAATGTTCATTCATGTCTTACTTCGCTAAATTTTTATAATTAGTCAAAGGAAACAAAAGCTTAGGAATGAAAAATTGTGAGATCTAATTTGTTTTCATTGTTCATTTATGCTTTAAGTATGAGATGTTCTTTTGCACTAATTTTCATAATTGTCTCATTTAATTATTAAAAGGCTTACTAATTTATTAATCATTGTAATCTACTAACATATTAGATATCAAATTCATAATTGTTTAATCCCTTTAATTCATGAAGTAATTAAGATTTAATGATACTACATCAAAAATTATTAAATCTTATGTTGTACCTACAGCCTTTTATGGGTTGTAATTATTGTCAACTAGCTTTACGTGTCCAAGTAAATTGAAGCCACATGGAAGGGCAAAAAGGTAAAACCACACGGAAGGACAAGAAAATAAATTCATCGCGTAAGCCCTATTAGGATTTCATGGAGTAGAGTATATAATGGTCTTGGAAGATAAAGAACGAGCGTCAACAATATTGAGCATTCAGCAAAACCTAGACAATCGACCAACAAAAGAGAACACCAAACCCTATACAGAAGAACTCCATCGGATCGAGTGAACAGTGCAGCCGTTGTGAATAGTAGCCGTTGTAAAACAGTAATGTCATGAACAGCCTAGAAGAAGAAGAAGAGAAACTTGATGGCCAACGAACAGTACACGACAAAACGAAGAAAAGCACGACCAAAATCAGATTTGGGGGCTGAAGGCAGATGGCAGAAACAATTGAGGGAAAGACGGCTGAAAAAAAAAAAAAAAAAAAACAAGTTGACGGCAGAAGGAGAAGAAACCCAACAAGGAGAAGGGAAACTCGATGACTAAATTGGAGCAGATCGGCGGAAGGAGAGAAACTCGTGAGGAATGGCATACCACAGGCACACAATGATTTACGAGGAGACAACATAGTAGAGAGAGAAAGAGGAGACGGCCGGAACAGAAGAGTCGATACGGCCAAAATCAGATTCAATTGGATGGTGAGATAGATCTGGATAGACAGTGAGAGAGATCCGACCAAGTGGGTGAACGGAAAAGAGAAATCTGGTGAAAAGAGAGAAATCCAGTGCGAAGAGAAAGAAATCTAATGGTAGGAGAGAGAAATCCAGCGAGACGGTGAAAGAGAAACGGACAGGTGAGCCATGAGACAGTAAGATCGTGAGACAAGGAGACGGGTGAGACCGCAAGACGATGAAAGCAAGAATTGTGTGAAACAACGTGGAAAAGGAATTCAGCGAAGCAAAAGAATTCAACATATTTCTAGATTTCTTCAAAAGATGTTAGAGAGCGTTGCAGTGAACCTCTAAGTAGTAATGCAGCAGCCTTTCAATTCAACAGAGTCAAGACAAGCTAGAAGAAGGGTAGACACAATAAATGACACTCTTTGTATTGTACTTGCTTAGTTATTGCAATAGTTAAAGGAGTAGAGAATTAAAGACATCCATTGTAACTTGTGTTTACAAGTATAGTGGATAGTCTCAGTAGAGGGAGAGTCCATACCACTGTGGATATACGTCACGTTGACGGAACTATGTAAATCTCGTATATCCTTAATTTGCTTTATGTTCTGTGTTTTAAATTGAATTGTAAACGCAGTTAAAGTATCAGCCAACCCATAACCTAACGAAAACCTAAACAAGTACATCCATATTGTCTATTAGGCAAGGTGTCTAAAAGGTGACTTTGTGGACTATTATGATTAGTAGGTAGTAATAGATCTACCTTAGTTGAATTAAGAAAGAGTTCGTTTTTAAGAAAAGATTGAAGTCGTTCACTTACCTATAAATTGCGAATTATGGTGATACTGATTCACCCCCCCTCTCAGTATCATAAACTAGTAGATCCTAGGGAGAAGTTAGGAACTTGAATTGGTATCAGAGCTTAGGTTCACCAGTTTGAAGTTTAATAGCTTGGTGTACTAGTTTAAAGGGATCTAGAAGTTTGACTTATTTAGCATACTAAGAAATGGAAGCCGGTACTAGCACTAGCACCACTTACAGCAAGAAGGTTCCAATCCTCAACAGAACCAACTACCACATGTGGAGAGCGAGAATGCAAGTGGTATTTGCAACCATGGGCATAAACATGGCGAAATGCAAACAGAAGGGTTTTTTGGCTCTGAAAGAAAGTAATGACCCAACTCCAGAGGAGTTAAGGCAGTTTGAGATAAATGGGAAGACCTCAAACGTCATCATTTCAGCAATAACAGATGCTGAGTATGCTAAAGTTATGGACTACAAATCTGCCAAGGAGATATGAGACAGATTTCAAAAAATCTATGAAGGTGATAACAGAATGAAGGAGGCTAAACTTCAAGTGTTCAAGGAGAGATATGAATCTCTCATAATGCAGAAAAATGAGATAGTCTAAGAGTTCTTCACTATGGTTATTGATGTTGTGAATGACTTGAGAAGTCATGGGAAGAACAAAAAGGACTCACCTGTTGTAAAGAACATTCTGAGAATTCTACCTGAGAGGTTTGCCTCAAAGGTAGCAACCATAAAGAAGAGTAGAGATCTCAATTCTATGTCTCTGCATGATCTCATGTGTAATCTCATTGCATATGAGATAAGGATAAAGTCAGCTGAAAGCTTTGCAACAATGAAGATATCAAAGGATGCAGCTTTCAAAGCTATGAAGTACTTGAAGATAATAGAAGAGGAAGAATCATCTAGTGAGGATGATGATGGTGATGAGGAAGAAAGTGAAGGTGAAGTGTTGGTTTACTTCACAAGGAAATTCAAGAAGGGGTCTAAGAAGGAAAAAGGACAGTTGTCCTTCAGATGTTATTATTGTGGGAAGACTGGACCCTTTGCTTCTAAGTGCAAAGTGAAGCTTGATGATGAAGATAAGGATGATGATGATGAGCCAAATTCAAGATGGAGAAGATCATCATTCAAATCAAAGATGTCTAATAAAAAGACTGTCAACCCATAGTGGAAGAAGAGAGACTCATTCAAGAGTTATATAAGTCAGACAAAAGAAGTTGATGAGGAGGAAAATGAAGACTCATTAGATGAGTATGTCTTTATGGCATCAGCACAAGGTGGTAGCTCAACCTCAAAAGAGGAAAAGGAGGTTAATGAAGAAGAGCCAGATCTTGAAGCTAAGCTAGAAGCAACTTCAAAGGAGATAGTCAGAAGGGGCAGAACCATAAGAAGGTTGGAGGCCCATATAAAACAAGTTGAAGCTAAGTGTGAGGAAGCTAGAAGTCAAAAGGATGAAATAAGGACTGAGCATATTGACTTGAAGAGAAGATTTGAAGTGCAGACTAAAATATGTGAAGACCTTACAGTATAGCTTGGCTCAAGGGCTTCAAAAATTGAAGAAATGGAGAAAAAAGTTGTTGAGACTTCAGCAACAACTCAAAAGTAGCAAAGAGAACATGCAGAAGTTTAAAATAATAGGAGAAACAAGTTCTGTAAAAGGAGAGAAGAATGTAGAGAAAGTGCAGCAATCTGAGGCTACATTGGCTAAAGGTAATAAGAACGTGCCACAGAAGTTGAAAGAGAAGGTTATGACTCAGGAGAAGATAGTAAAGAATGAAGAAGATCCGAAGAAGCAACCTAGTGTGGCAAGCAAAAATGGAGAAAAGAAAGTCAGTTAGTAGAGGGCTACAGCTAAACAGAAGAAGGGGAAAAAGGTGACTGAAATAAAAGTCACACAAGTAAAGAAGCCAACTACTTTTCCTACACAGCAAGTGATGAACAGAAGAAGACAAGCTGTGATCAAACCCAAGAAGAGGCAGTTTCAAGGTCATTGCCTTTATTATGGAGTTTGGGGTCATAAGGCAATTAACTGCTGGTGGAGAAGGCCAGTATATGTCTCCAACTTGAGAAGACATGATGTTGCATACAAGGGGAGACAATACAAAATCCAGAAGAGAACACCTATCGTGAGTTCTTGCACATACTGTAAAAGGCAAGGACACACTGACAAGGATTGTTGGTGGAAGCCCAAACCAATGGTTTCAAAGAACAAGTTTGTTATATTGGCAGACTTGGAACAGTGTGAAAGGTGCGGGTAGGATGCCATAATGCCAAGAGATGCATGACTTCTTCTTGAGCAAGAGAAGGCGCTTAATGGTATAGTGAAAACAAATGGTGTAGTCAAAGCTAAGAAAAAGGAGAAAGCTATCTTCCAGCCAATTCAAAAGAATGAATATATAGCAAAAAGGGAGGTGGCTAATATAGCTGAAATTGCACTAAAGGCTGATTGTAAGGATAAGCAGTGGATCCTTGATAGTGGATGCACTTGGCACATGACGGGAGACAAGAGTAAATTATCAAAGCTAAACAAATCAAGAGAAGGAAGAGTCAAGTTTGGCAATGACGATTCACTCAACATCAATAGTCAGGGGTCAGTGAATATTGGAAAAGAAAAGCTGAAAGATGTTCTGCACATTAAAGGATTCAGATATAATCTAGCATCTGTCAGCCAATTATGCAATGATGACCACAAAGTGATATTCACAAAAATAGGTTGCCAGGTAAAAAGTAAAGAAGGCAATACTATTGCCGCTGGGAAGAGAACAGCTAGAAATTTATATGTAATTGATGAGGACAAGACAAGCAGCTGTTTACTCACTAAAGAAGAAGAAAATCAACTTTGACATAGGAGGCTGGGACACTTATCACAGAAGAACATGAGGAAGCTGACCACTAGTCATGCAATTAGAGACATTCCCGACCTCGAGAGAGAGAGAGAAAGAGTATATTTGCTTATGCTCTAAAGGAAAACATGCCATAAAGCAGTACAAGACCAAAGAGTTCAATTCTAAAGCAGTGCTTGACATTGTGCATACTGATTTGTTTGGATCAATAAGGACAAAAGGGTTGAAAGGTAAGAGGTACTTCATTTTGTTTGTTGATGATTATTCGAGAAGGACCTGTCTCATGCACCTTAAACACAAGTCAGAAGTTTTGAATTGCTTCAAGAAATACTAAAGATTGGTTGAAAATGAGAGTGGAAGAAAGATCAAAGTATTGAGGTCAGATCAAGGCACTAAATTTACAAATAAACTTTTGAAGATTATCTTGAGAAACATGGAATTCATCATTAAATGGAAGCAGCAAGAACACCTCAACAAAAGAGGGTGATAGAGCGAAAAAATAGAGCTGTGGTTGAAATGGCAAGGACTCTACTATTGGAATCCAAGCTTAATACAAGATTTTGGACAGAAGCAACATTTACAACCGTGTATCTATTAAACAGAGTATTACTAAGGCCCAATACTGATAAGACTCCATATGAACTATAGAGTGGGAAGAAGACAACAGCCAAGTATCTCAGAGTCTTTGGCAGCCCATGTTTTGTGAGGAATAAGGAGCAAAACTTGGGAAAATTTAATGCTAGGTCTAATGAAGGCATCTTTATGGGATACTCAGAAAAGACAAAAGGTTAGAGAGTTTTCTTGCATAAGCTGGGAAAAGTGATCACTTCCAGTGATGTGAGAATAGATAAAAACTGGAAAACAATGCAGAATGGAGAAGCTAAGGACAAAAAAGAAGATGACTTTAATGAAGAAAAGGAACAAGAAGTAAGTTCAGACTCGGAGAAGAGTGAGTCTAAAGATGAAGAAAGAGATTCTCTTACAACTAAGACAAGGTAAGGTAGAAGGACAAAGAAAACATGGATTAGTGCCCATCAAGAAGATCAGATCATAGGTGACCCATCAGCAAGAGTTACAACAAGAAGAAGAATTATGGGAGCTACGGCTTTATTCTCACAAGTTGAACCTAAATCTGTTAAAGAGGCTATTCAAGAAAAAGTTTGGGTCAAATCAATGAAGAGCTAAATCAAATTGAAAAGAATGATATATGGGAGCTAGTTCCAAGACCCACTAACAAAAATGTCATAAGAATGAAATGGGTGTTTAGGAATAAACACAATAAAGATGGCAAGGTGGTGAGGAACAAGGCCAGGCTGGTTTGCAAGGGCTATACATAGATAAAAGGTGTAGATGTTGATGAAACTTTTGCACTAGTAGTAAGGTTAGAAACTATCAGAATGTTACTAGCTTTGGCAGCACACAAGAGGTATAAAGTCTATCAGATCAATGTGAAATCTGCCTTTCTGAATGGGTTGCTATTGAACAACCCGGTAGAGTACAAATCAGTAAGGATGAGAATCACGTGTGCAAGCTGAAGAAAGCCTTGTATGGTCTTAAACAAGCCCCAAGAGCATGGTACAGTAGGATGGATGTGTACTTGAGAAGGTTAAACTTCAAAAAAGGAATGGTTGATAATAACCTATATGTGTTCAACTCAAAGAAATGCCAACTAATAACCATAGTATATGTGGATGACATCATCTTTAGAGGAGATCACTCTGAGCTATGTCAATATTTTGCACAAAAGATGAGTGAAGAATTTGAGATGTCATTGATTGGAGAAATGACGTACTTTCTTGGATTACAAATAAAGCAGTGTGAAAAAGGTATCTTTATTTCTCAGACAAAATATGCTAAAGAGATGCTGAAAAAGTTTGGCATGAAGGATAGGAGACCTATCAGTACCCCTATGACAGTGGGCTGCAAGTTAACAAAAGATCAGGAGAGAAGAAGTACAAGCCTTACAGAATACAGGAGGATGATAGGGAGCCTTCTGTACCTTACAGCATCAAGGTTTGATCTTATACAAGCTATGTGCGCTACCAGCAAGTTCCAAGCTGATCCTAAGGAATCTCATGTGTTGGCAGTGAAAAGAATCCTAAGGTACCTCAAAGGAACACTGGAAATGAGTTTGTGGTATCCAGCCATGGATTCTGTTAAACTACAAGCATACTCTGATGCAAAATAGGCAGGAAGTATAGATGACAGAAAATCAACTAGTGGCTACAGCTTCTACTTGGGTTCAAAGTGTGTTGCATGGTTAAGTAGAAAGCAGAATAATGTTGCTTTGAGCACAACTGAGGCGGAGTATATGGCTGCTTGTGCAGCATATACACAGGTGATATGGATGATAAGACAATTGGTAGACTTGGTTGTTGAAGTGAAGTTACCAGTGAGTGTACTTTATGATAATCAAATTGTTGTTGATCTCATCAAGAATCCAGTTCAACATTCGAGGAGCAAGCATATTGACATCCGGTATCACTTTATCAAAGATCAAGTGGAACAGGGTACAATTCAGTTGGAGTATGTTGGCACTAAAGATCAAATTCAGATATTATAACTAAACCTATTTCCACAGAGTTGTTTGAAAAGCATGGATTGAGTCTATCTGTGCAGATGCCTCCTCAAGCCTGAAGTTCAGGTGAATCCTCCATCTCTACTTTATTAGTTTTTCAGATTTGTAATTGGTTGGCAAAGGGGGAGAGAAGCAACAATGCAGGGGGAGCTGTTAATAAAGGAGGAGTGCATATTTAGGGGTAGTTGAAGTTGCAATTACTGCATAATGACCTTTGTTATGAGTGTTGCCAACAATTACAAAGAGGGAGATTGTTGTTCCCACAACCTTGTATGGGTTGTAATTGTTGTCAACTAGCTTTACGTATGCAAGTAAATTGAAGCCAAGTGGAAGGGCAAAAAGGTAAAACCACACGAAAGGGCAAGAAAGTAAATTCACCACGTAAGCCCGATTAGGGTTTCATCGAGTAGAGTATATAATGGTCTTGGAAGATAAAGAACAAGCGTCAACAATATTGAGCATTCAGCAAAACCTAAACAACCGACCAACAAAAGAGAACACCAAACCCTACACGGAAGAACACCGCCAGATCAAGTTAACAGTACAGCCGTCGTGAGCAGTAATTGAAGTGAACAGTAGCCGTCATGAACAGCCCGAAAGAAGAAGAGAAACTTGACAGCCGATGAACAGTACACAGCACAACGAAGAGAAGCACTGCCAAAATCAAATTTGGGGGCTAAAGGCATACAGCCGAAACAATTGAGGGAAAGACGGCCGAAAAAAAAAAAACGAGTTGATGACAGAAGGAGAAGAAACCCGACAAGGAGAAGGGAAACTCAACGGCCAAATTGAAGCAAATCGGCGGAAGGAGAGAAACTCGTGAGGAACGGCACACCACCGGCACACAGTGATCTGCGAGGAGACAACATGGTAGAGAGAGAAAGAGGAGACGACCAGAACAAATGAGTCGATACGGTCAAAATTAGATCCAACTAGACGGTGACATAGATCTGGCTAGACAGTGAGAGAGATCCGACCAAGTGGGTGAATGGAAAAGAGAAATCCAGTGAAGAAAGAGAAATCTGGTGGGAAGAGAGAGAAATCCTATGGTAGGAGAGAGAAATGCGACGAACGGTGATAGAGAAACAGATAAGTGAGCCATGAGACAGTAAGATCGTGAGACAAGGAGACAAGTGAGATTATAAGACGGTGAAAGCAAGAATTGTGTGAAACCACGTAGAAAAGAAAATCAGCGAAGCACATAAAGAACTCAACGTATTTCCAGATTTCTTCAAAAGAGGTTAGAGAGCATTGCAGTGAACCTCTAAGCAGTAGTGCAGTAGTCTTTCAATTCAACAGAGGCAAGACAAGCTAAAAGAAGGGTAGACACAGTAAGTGACACTCTTTGTATTGTACTTGCTTAGTAATTGTAATAGTGAAAGGAGTAGAGAATGAAAGACATCCATTGTAACCTATGTTTACAAGTATAGTGGATAGTCTCGGTAAAGGAAGAGTCCCTACCACCATGGATGTACGTCACGTTGACAGAACCACGTAAATCTCGTGTGTCCTTAATTTGCTTTATGTTCTGTGCTTTTAATTGAGTTGTGAACGTAGCTAAAGTATCAGCCAACTCATAACCTAACGAAGACCTAAACAAGAACATCCGTATTGTCTATTAGGCAAGGTGTCTGTAAGGTGACTTTGAGGACTATTGTGATTAGTAGGTAGCAATAAATCTACCTTAGTTGAATCTGAGAAAGAGTTCGCTTTTAAGAAAAGATTGAAGTTGTTTACTTACTTACAAATTGCGAATTGTGGTGATACTAATTTAGCCCCCTTCTCAGTATCACAAACTAGTAGATCGTAGGGAGAAGTCTGGAACTTCATCTTACGAGGCATACTTAACTAAATTAAATGCAACCATTTGTACTTATGTTATTTAGTCTCATTGATCTTTTTAATTCTCAATGTCTTTACTAAATTAAATCTTTAGCACTAGTCTTGGGTTATTCAGTAGTTAAAGTTAATTAGATCATTTATTTTCTAGTTAATTACAACAAAAAAAAGATAGGAAAATAATTCTAATGATGAATATTCAAAGTAAAAATAGATATATCCTTACATAAATGACCAATTGTAAAATTCTAATAGTAGGTGTTTATATAGACTAAGGTTCCTTCTTTTGATAGAGATATTTTAAATTGAATTGTTCCTTTAGTTGTTTTTCTTAAAAATTTTTTTGTTATATTCAAACACCCCTTCCTTGTTTATATAGTATAAAACTAAGCTAAATACTTTTTATGAGAATAATCCTTACTCACATTACTACATGCCCTTTTTGGAGTATAAGTTTTATTTTGGGTTGCCTACAATAACACACTATGGTCAATATAATGGCATACTAGCAAAAGAAGGCCCATTATCATAGTAAGTGTGTCCAAGAATAACTTTTCAAGAAAGGCAACCTAGTTATCTATAAGTGGAAAGGAGCAAAAGCTAGAAAGGATCTAGCAAGTTGGCACTTAATTGAGAAAGTCCCTACAAGGTGGCTAAAGTCATTCAACTTAGGAGCTATAAGTTGAAACAATTGGATGACACTTTAATTCTAAGGATTTAGAACTTAACTATATTGAAAAGTTAGGATTAGTAATGCCTTGTACTTTCTTTTACTTTAAATTACAAAAATTTGTATCCCATTTAGCTTTAATGAAAAGAAAAGTTACCTTAAACAAAGTGCTTTATCAATGCCTCTTAAACAAACACCTAAGCATATAGGCACCATGCTAAAGATAAGGGTACCAACCTAAAGATAATTGGGTACCAAAGACCTAAAAAATAAAGCCTAAAAAACCCAAAGATATGGACATCAAAGACCTTAAAAACTAAGCACCAAAGACGTAAAAATATAGACACTAAAAACTAGCACTAAGCACCAAAGGCTTAAACAATTAATAGTAAATAACCAAAGATATGTGCATAAAAAATGACAATTAGATACCAAAGACCCATGGAAATGATAACTAGTGTGAAAAGTTAAAAAATGCTCAAGGTATAAATGTAGAGGAGGTAAACCTGTTCACATATAATGTAAAGCTAAGAAAACATTAAACAATGGTTTATGGTTTACTTCTAATTATACAATTGAGATTATGATGGAGGTTATGGTAAAATCCTTCATGATTTATCAAGTAATACCCAATGGTCATACATCGATAGAAGAAAAAGAAAAGCATCATCAACTTTAATAACAAGACAATTTTATTAAAAATAAAGGTTCAGTTTACTTGTCTATCCAAGTATAAGTAAAATCTTATTTTCAGATTTTGGTTAATTACAATATATATATATATATATATATATATAACATGGTAGCTTAGGTTTTGGGAAATAAAGGAAATTGTTTTAATAAATGCAAGAACTTGAAATTGGAAGGATTCTAGCATGTCTTATAAAAAAAAGTTCTTGGTCAATGAAAAGTATAGATGATAAAGAAGAAATCACATCTTATCCACTTAGCCATAATTACTAACAAGCAATAGAGGCTTCATGCCCAAAACATTAATGGGGTGTGTTAAAAGAGGTTGATAATGAAACACTAAGGAGTGAGCATGACACCATTAATAAACAAACCTCCTACTTGTAAAGGTTTTAGAACGTCTAAACCAAATTGTCTATCTAACACAAATAAAGTACCTTGGTAAGAAAACGTTAGAACTAGGTCACCAAAAAGTGAGACATTCTTAAAACAATTCCTAGAACAACAAACTTATATAGGCTTGTCCTTAATACAAGCCAAAGTCCACTTTGAAGGGTAAAGAACATAACATTTTTTAAGATCAATATTTATTGGCATTATAATCACCTACAAAGCTTAAGCAAACAAGTCAACATGTTTCTTGAATTATGATTATTTAAGCAAACTAGATAAAGGTCAAAGAAAGGGATAAATGTTAAGAAATATATCAACCCTTTTATGAATGTAATGATGAACCACACTTATTGAAAGAAGTAAGCACTTAGGACAAACACCACATCCTCAAGAATAAAATAGCTTTAGGCAATAAAGAAAGGAAGTAAAGGAAGCAAAAGAAAAATTATTGGTTCTCAAATTTATAAAAAAGTAATTAGTAAATAGCCTACCATAACCAGTAATAAGTGAGAATTATTTATTAATCCCCTTTTACATTTAGTTATTTTTAATAAATTTTATATCTATTTAAGTTAATTAAAATATATTTTATGACTTAAGTATATTTCGAGGAAGTTTTAAGAGTTTATGCTTTTAGTAGGCAAAATTGTATCATTTTATCATTCTTACCTCTATCATATATTTTAAGTTTTTCACTAACTTAGATGTCTAAATTGGAAAACTGATCTTTAATAAAGTTGTAATAGACATTTCAAAATGTTTAAATTAGGATAGTGAGTCTAAATTCGAGTTTGTTCACGCCTTGAGACATTAATTCAAGGACAAGGTAGAAAACTAAAGTCAAAATCCTAATTAAAGTAGGATTCCTATTTGAGTATTGAGTTTTAAAATGGAATAAATTAAGCTTTAGATATCCAAATCAAGTTATTCAAAAACCTATATTGAAGTTCATATTCAAATCTATAATTGTTATGAAGACACCCAAGTTGAAATTAGTTGTTTGATGGTCCAAAACTAGTTAAGAAATTGCTACAAAATCTATCAAGGGCCAAACTTAATTAGTCTCAATTTTTAACTCATAAATTAAGCTTTAAAGTTTTATTTTAAGACTAAATGCATTGGAAACTTAAAGAAGTATACTACAACTTTAATGAAGAAGGTAAATCCTAATTCACTCTATATCTATTTAGGAATTAGCTTAGAACTCATTATAAAAATTTTATCCCAATTAAGAAAACAAGTTTATTATAATCTCAAGAATTTAGGAGAATTTTTAAGAATGTTATAGAAATTTCTTATCTCTACTTTATATATTTTTAGGATATCAATAAGGACCATTTTAAGTACTAAGAAAAGAGTAAAGAGAGAGTTATCAAACACACAAGGAAGATGGCAAACATAGTTAAGATAGTTTTAAGGTATTTCAAAGCATTTGATATTTAATAGAATAAATTATTTTATTACATTGTTCTCCTTTTTATTAAAATTATATGAGATATTTTAATTGGATAGTTAAATGATTATTTATTTAATTTATTTGGTTAGATTTAATAAATTAATTAAAAAATTATCAATTGTTGGAGTTAAGGATTGTGACCTATATTTATTTTATTTCTAATCAACAAGTAATAATTAATAGTAAACAATTATGGATAAGTTCCATATTATTGTTATGAATAATTCAACATAAGTTAAATAATTTGAACTTACGTAATTATTGCTTAGATTGACCTATTTTCCTAATTCTCAAGGCTAATAGTATATAACTCTAAAAATCTTATTCTAGGAATATAAAAGTTAATGTTTAAGCTAAGAGCTTATTTTACTTATTGAATATCTAAGGAAGAATTCTAGTAATGAAACTTGTTGTAAGGTTAATAGTTTCAATAAAATTAAGACAACATCATGGATAATTATAAGTACCAAATATCATAGTTGTGAATAAACATGAAAATGAAATTTTTTTAATTGATATTTCAATAATTTATTTTGTTAAATCAAGTTATTTATTTTAATTGTTATAGAGTTAGAATTTAATGTAACCCCCCTTATTCATATTATTATCTTTAGAATTTAATGTAACCCCCCTTATTCATATTATTATCTTTAAATTTTATTTATATAGCACTAAATTAATTGCACTCTCTTTGAAATCAACTCTTATTCATATTACTTATCATTGCATGATTAAAAGTAACGTATTTAAATTATTTTTTGTACCTTTAACGATAGCTACAATGTATAACCTAACATAGATTAAGCAAAGTAAAAGCATAAAAATTAAAAAGTAAACTTTAGAAAATTACATAGGTATACTTTACCCAATAATTGGTAAATATTAGAGAACTTCAACTCCAAATACAAGTAGTATTAATTATACCAAAAATTACTTTAAATGGCTATTCTCCTATTACACTTTTAAAGGGAAATAATTTTGTGCCCTCTTCTCCTTTATCAATACCTTCTTACATTTGGTCACTTCTCTAAAGTTGCTTTAAACCTTATGAAGATCCTCTTCTTTCAAGGTGTTGTCTAAGTCCTTTAACTAAGTGTAGACACTTTTAATTGACCTTTATTGTGTCAATTTTAAAACTTGATCATGATGCTTAATGTAGGCATTTAAGAGATCATGCTTCTCCTTTGAAATGACTCAACCCCTCTATATATTTTCCAATCTCCTTAATCATTAAATAAAGTACTCAAAACCAAGCATAATTTGTGAAATGTTGTCTTAAGAAAAGAAAATAGCCAAAAATTCTAAGACTAAGAATGCAGTAGGTAGGCAACATTGCCTCATTCATATGCTCAAGCAATCATGCCATGTTTAAAATCAAAGGCAATGATAATGCCAACACTTTGTTGGAAGTAGCTACTAGAGATGCTTGAATTCAAAGATAACCCACATTCAAGAGAGCATTCCATCTCTTATAAGCCTAATTATTGAGTAGATAAATTTAAGCGAGTATCTCAAACATTCAAAGGGGTTTATTATACTTTCTATCTAAGCTAACATTAAGATTGGTCATAATGACTTAGGACTTAGTTACATTAAAGAAAGTAATAACTTCACCAAATGATTCTTGGGAGGAAATAACATCTACAACTTCTACCACAAAAAGGTCTTAGCCACTAGATGACTTAATAAGTACTTAAAGGGATCCAATAGTTAGAACCCTTTGTTAAACTTCTCCATCACAATGCAATTTACAAGATTGACCTCGTTATCATTACCACTAAAGCATTTTAAACTAGCATACTTCTTTTTGCCCATACATATTTAATCCAAAAGTTTTGAATCAATAATTTAAACTTGCTTAAAGTTGAGAATTGGATGCTAAATACTTGAGAATACTAGATCAAAACAGCATAAACAAGAAACATACTCTACAAAGAATAATTATAAGTGTTTTAATCAACCTATGCTTAGTCCTCTACTATAACCAATTATAGATTACATAGCCAGATTTCCAAATACTAGAAATCTCTTACCTCACCATATCCACCTACCCCTTCAAGAGAAATGGTATTATAGGTAATGAACTTGCCCTAACCATATATAAGATCACATTACATTTAGCTTTTTATATAAAAAAAAGAGAGTTAAATGTCTCTTAAATACTATTTAAAAATGATCAAAGGAAATGGACTAAAGTAGGTAACAATTTCATAAGCTACTTTGAAACATTCCACATAAGAACATGGTCCTTATTAAATTTGCCATCCAATATTAGTGATAGGGGTCATACCCCTTAGAGAGCATATAAAGAAAAATATTTCTTTACTCTTTTAGACTCCTTAAATTTCAAGTTATTTAGATTAAAATTCCCCTCCTCCTAATAACATAAAATCCATTGTCTTTAGTGTCATAACTATTTGAAAAAGATTAAGTAGCATGACCTCAATAATGATAACTCATCACCCATAACTTAAAACTAATAAACTTGTTAAAGACTCCAAGAATTAAGAACTAGTTAAAAAGGCAAAAGGCTCCCATGAAGCCTAATGCACGGGAAATATAACCTAGCTTGCAAATAGTTCCACCTATAAACTAATATATGGACTTTAAGTCCTTTTAGTTAATTAAGGACCTATCAAGGTAGTAACCTTTGTAAAATAGTATATTAACTTAATAAGTCATATATTTAACTAGTTTAAAGGAATAGTAGAAGCTTAAAAGCAAATGGATAGTTAGAGACGTGAGTTTAAAACAAAATGCTCATATCTCTCAAGGTAAACCTAGCAATACTTTAAAGAATTTGATTGTAGTGAAAAGTAGTTTGATAGGGATTCTCATAACACCAAAGAGGATCTATACATTAGAAATGTTATAGGTCTAGTGTAAATTGATAATAAAATCCCAAGCCTAGTAAAATCTCTAAAAAGGTGCAACACTTTGTAAAAGTATTCATAAATAATGGAGAAATGGCAAAGAGAGGATAATAGCCCCAATATATTAACTTACCTAACCAATAATAATAGGACAATTAATAGCCATTCTTGATAGACATAACAAATAAAAGTGATGCAAAGGTCAATATTAATGGTTAAAATAACCAAGCTAAAAGACAAATAGTGTCAAAAAAAAAAGAAAAAAATAGATAAAGCAAAAAAGGAGGGGAAAAGGGAGGAAGTAAGCTAAAGAGAAGGAAATCACCTAATGAGTGTTAAAAGTAAACTCATATTCTAAAGAACTCAATTCGATATCCTTAACTTGTAAAATCTCTTTTGATATATGCAATAATGGTGCAAACATCTTGTTTTGATATAAACCTAATCAAAATTTGGTTAATTAACATAGATATTCTCTCTTTAACAATCAAAGGTCCCTCCAAAATTATAGAAAATAAAGCAATCACTACCCTTTTGATACAAAGATCCTCTTGAAACAGGCTCCTCCTCTCTTATAACTTAGTTGTACTAATAGATGGTTTTCTCCCAAAACACCTCTTTATCCTCCTCTATCTAGGTCACCAACTTATTAAAGCCATTGTGCAATATACAAATGGCACTTCAATCCCTAAAAGTATATTCTCTCAAAGTCTTCTCCTCTTTCTTTCTTTATGGGTTTTTGGCATTAATAAGAGGCCTTTTACCAAATGTAAAAACATCTTTAAAGCAAAAGTTCAATATACCAATACTTAATCTTAATATAGCCTTGTCTTTAGCCTCTTCAAGGGAAGTAAATGAATGAGCAACTAGTTTATCATCATAAACCATATAAAGAAAAGGTCATAAAGAAGTCAACTTAGAAGTAACCTCTATAATGCTTAATAGCAAGTTATACTTTTAAATAAGTTTCATAATGGCCTTTCCTTGACCTTTTATAGAAGGATGGTTCCTCCTACTAGCTTTGTAATTCTAAACCAAAGGATAAACCTTTATCTTTAAAATAAATGAACTTAAAATAATAAGACATTTTTCTAAGTCCTTTCTTAGCTCAGCCCTTTAATAATTTGGTAGGAAACTAAGGCAAATACTATTAAGTCTAACTACCTTCCTAAAATTGTGAAAATGAAGTAAAACATTTAAAATAAGTCCAACACTAATATTCTAAATTATCTCTCTCACCTTAATTAAATTAAGCTAACTATTAGGTTAAAACTATTTGAATACAATCCAATAAAATTTAATGAACTCTTAAAAGATCTTAGGAGCAAGGAGAATCAACCCCTTATCTAGTTGTTTCATATAAAAAGAAGTATATGTAAATGGAAAATGACATACCCTTTTAGTTTTAAAGGAATGACAAACTTAAATGATCCCCTTTTTTGTTTGATCCAAGTAATCTTGTTAGGTAAAAAGAAAAACTCAAGGCAAAGTGTCCTTTGCTCACTTTATGAAAAACCCTATCCCTTAAGGAATCATCCTTAATCATGAAGTAATCCTTTGACTTGATCCTCTTATTTTGATTGACCTCCTTGTAGTGGTTCATGACAACTTTTCTCATGGAAAATACTCCCCTAAAAAGTACCTTTTTTTGATACTTAATTTATTACAAAGAAGATGAAAAAACAAACAAAAGATGAATAAAATGAATAAAGTGGGATAACTTAAAATGAGAAACACAATGATAGAAGAAAAATAAGAAATCATTAGAAAAGAAAGATTTTGGTAAAAGACAATTGATTGCAGAGATAGATTTAAATTCTTTTAAATTCATGACCAATGATAGATAGGTAAGTTTTTGCTTCCTCAATAAGTCAAAACTCTAAACCGGGGGAGGGGGGGATAAGTGATAAATGCATTATTACCATAAGCCTATGACATGCCCACTATGGGTTGAAATGCCCTACATAATAACCATTTCTAAGACAAGAAGTCAACTTACCCTAACCAAAAACCTTTTATATTAACATCGTTGTCACCCCTATCTTGCTTTAACCATTACAAAAAAAAAAGCATACCCTAATAAAAAAAGACATGTCACCTAAAGAGATGCTCATACCCTCTCAACTACATAAGCATCTCCAACTCTTCACATTTAGAAAGCATCACTCTACCACCTTTAGCAAGGCTTATTCCCACTATCACAAAAGGTTAAAGGTCTATCAAAGGGGAGTTACAACACTATATACCAAAAAAGTCATTTGCATGCTCCCTTAACTAAACTACTCTCTTGCTAGCCAATGATGGCTTGCAAAAGACACCTTAAATACCTCATGATCACACATTCACAACATGCCAATCTCATTCTTTTCCATTCTCACAAAGAACTCTTACTAAGTTAAGCCTCAAAGTGTTGATGTTAAGTTATAGCCCAACACCTTATACTTTTTTTTCTTATCTTATATGTCATATGTTCTAAACCTAAAACCAACCCCCATTAAGTATCTTGTGTCATTCGTAAAAATGAATATAAATAATACTTGAACTCATTATTGAAATATGGAGGATTACATCAAATATAAGCATGTAAGATCAATTTAAAATGGAAAACATTGAGATTGTAATCATAATGTAGAATATCACATTTGATTTTATTTCTACATAAGAAAGGAGGAAAGTTGAATTTGCACAACTTTCATAAGTCTGCACACCATATTATTTACATTACTTCATTTCTAAAGAATGTAATTGCATCAAATTATATTCATATATTTGTGTATGTGTTAGAAGTTAATATATATATATATATATATTATAGTCAACATGGTAACCATAAAATTAGGCAATTGAATCCAAGTAATCTAAATGTTCTTTGGTGATAATATGCTTTTAACCTTCAACTATAAGGTACCACTGAGTAAAAGAGAAGACTTCCATAATCTTTTTTTTTTTTTCAAGAGTTTACAATTATCATTTGCATCACATTTCTTAAAAAGGTATTACTTGCTCTTACTCATAAGATCTAACTCCACAACACAACCATTTGTATCTACCATCACTATCTTGTCTAAGCCCCAAAAAGCTTAACTAAGACTAGTTGGTAATTAATTAATGACTAATGAGCATATATATAGTATCTATATATAAAAAGGTACAAAACAAATGTTAAGAGCATTTTGTTTGGAATATATCTTACAAATGGAGATTGAAAGAAAATGGGTTTATTTATATACTTTCTCTTCTTTCTTAATTTTCATATGAGATTATTGGTGTGATATTAGTTTACATTTCTTCTTGATAATGTTAAAAACTATATTCTTTATGAAAAAAAAATAAAAAAAGGAAATAATACTAACAAGAATGATAAAATAATATTATAGAAAAGTATCATATTTTATTAGGATAGTATATCATTTTTAACATGGAATTCTTTCTTTATGCAAACATTCCAATCATTTCAATTTTCATAGTATGATGAGATTAGGTCAGTCACTAAACATTTCTAACTATAAATCCATTTAACTATGTTACAACATAATATTACTTTGACCAACAAAATAAACTGATATATGTAGTAAATATAAATACCTACTAATAACTCCTCAAAGCAATTAATGAAAATTTCAACTCTCTTTTATTGGTAGATTAGGTTATACTTCAAAAGTGGACATATGAACAAATTAGGCTACATTCAACAATATATCCAAACTATTGCTTTATCTTATGTTTCAAAAGAAATAACTTTTAAAAAGTGATGACATATACATATGCAAAATTCAATACAATTACTTAAGTATATATACAAGATAATTTCCTTGACAACATTCAAATGATACTATGTGCCCTATAAGTAATCAAACTAGTAAAGAGAATAACTTGTTATGAATTTGGCTTGAAATATTAAAAATCTAATCATTAAACATTATAAATGCTTACTTTTCAAGAATACCAAAACTATGAAAGCAAATCAAGGCTATCCAATATCAAACATTTCCCAACCTCATAAAAAAAATGCCATCTTAACTAATTAAAAAGAGATTATTCCATAATTTCATCGAAAAGATCAATCAAGGCCTTCAATTTTATTAATTTAGCTTACTTTTTCATTAATTTAACAATAAAGTTGTACTAAATAATAGAAATTAAGTCAAGGAAAAGATCAAATTAAGAAAATGCTACATAATTCATGACAAATGCTAGGACCTATAAATCAATTTTAAGTTACTTCTATCACAGTTTGTTTCAATTTATCCTTCACATTAATTCATATTTTTGACAAGCTTTGTATAGGAGAGAACATACATTAAAAATTATTTAAGCCTCATATTATAAAGGAATGGTTAAGAAAATAAATTACTTTCAAATACATTAGAAATATTGATTACTTCTTCTTCTCCTCCTCCTAACAAATTGCCATGGTAGAGTCTCTCAAAAAGACATGTACCAATTATAAATAAAAGTGAGTTTTTGCATTTGTATAACCTATGGTTAATATATAAGATATAAACATAATATAATCATTTTAATCAAGAGATTATTATCAATTATGTTATTTAATATTTGTCTTTTATTATTTCTCTGCTAAAAGATATAATTGATAGTCACTTTCAAGAGTAAGTTTTCCTAAATTATCAAGTTAGACTCTTGAATCTATACATATGTAATGTCTTATGACTTATTAATATAAAAAATTAAATATATCAAAACTTTTAGTTTATTAAAGATCAATTTCCTCAAAGAAAAAATTAAATGTTAGTCCCTTCAAAGAAAATAATCTATCATTTCTCTATTTTCATAATTTTTTTTATTTTTAATCCTAAGTTTCTCATCAAAACAATACATTTCTAGAGTAATAATATAATGTCCACACTATGTAGTTGTGTAACTAGGATGAAGCTAAACACTAAATGATTTCAAATTAGAAAGTGACAAATACTTAAATAAAAAAAAATCAATAGAGGTTACAAAGCTAAAATCAATAACACCCTAAATGACCTAGCATTTCTAAATCTCAAAAATCACTTTACCATGGTCCTAAAGCTCATATACAAGCAAATCTTTAAGAAACATGAAGAAATTTGACAAACTAGGTGGTTTACAATGAAATTCCTAAAAGCAACACATCAAAAATTGTCTAAAATAAAGAAAAAAAAACTAAAAAAAAAATGAACAACAAAGAAAACAAACTATAATGTAATCCTAAACACAACTTACAATTGTTAATTTTATAGGGATAGATTTAATGAGAGAAAAAGATTTCAAAGGAGAAACTTTAAGGGTTTAAAGAAAGAATGGTGTGAAGGTTATTTTCTAGAAATAAGGTTTCTTACCTTATGGTAATTTAATACTTTTTATCCAAGTTGAATGACACCTAATAGTCCTTGTTTGTTTTTTGTAATTTATGAAAACTTAAAATGTAAAATGTAATTATGCCTTAGAGTATAAAATGTAATTTTCTTTAACTTATGAAAGTAAATATTTCATTTATAAAAAGAACTTAACATGTATCAATCTTATAAATTCATCAATGTTTAATCTCAATGTTACATTAACTAAGAACATATAGACATGTAACATGTATCTTACAAATATGATCTTATTATAATTATCTTTTGTAAGATATATTTATTTTATAACTTTTATCTTTAGAGTTTATTGATAACCTATAATTTTTATAAATAAACTACAAATAAAGAATTTTTTTATTAATAATGGTATGCATGAAATATCAAATATATAATGAGTAACCAATATATTGTTATCTAGGTTATTATATACCAAAAAGACCAACGCTTCCATTAAATGTCATCTTGTAGAAAACAAATCTATACAAAATTATCAGATATTTAGTTCTTGATTTGCACATTGCATAAATTTTTTTAATTTAGATCATTATGTGAAAATTTATTCATCATTAAGTCATATATATATTTTTACTTAACCACTACTAAGTTTAATTCTTGATACTTTTATATGTAAATTGTCACAAAAGAAAAAAAAGAAACTTAAATCTAAAAATTAATTTAATTTAAAAATAAATTAGAAAATTTTAAGTGCTTTTTATATAGTAAAAATTGTGAAATAATTTGTCACATAAGCACAAAACCGCGTGACGATGGATATTTTTGAGTAGGTTTTGAATGAAGAAGACTCACATTGATTAATAATGACGTTTCAGTTGTTGCCCAAACGTTACTCAAAGCTAATTGACCATACGACTATGTCATCAATGACTTACAACCCCTCTTATCGATAAACCAAAAACAAATAGAAAAAAAAATTGTTTGGGGTAACTGTAGTGTTTTTTGTTTTGTAAAAGTTATTTGCAAAATTATTTTTGTTTTTTTTTTGTTTATTTAGAGCATGTGTTGGTGTGGCTTCACTCTAGCCTGTTGTCACGTTAAGAATCACATGAATAATGATAGTAATATAATTTTGCAAATTTTTAGTTTAATTTAAGTTTGATAGTATTTTTAAACTAAATTTTATTATATCATATGTATTTGCCATATATGTTTTAATTATTGTTATTTAATTTATAAAAATTTAAAATTATTCATAATATAAAAAATAATATTTTGTAACAAGAGATGTAATTCTAAATTTACAATAGTGAAATTGGTCCTACAAGAATAATGTTTGAACCATAAATAAAGGGTTAAAACAATTTAAGATAATTCTATGACTAAACCACTATACCTAAAGAGTAAAAAAATGAACCCATGTCTTAAGTTCGGTGTCGGCGGCCATCATTTTATAGCAAGTTAATTGCAGTTTCAAAATAGAGATATTATGATTTAGTTATACAATTTAAATATTAATTTATTGCTATTGTAGCGTTGTTAAACTATTGAATTGAAAAAAATATAATAAAATTTTTTTCATTTGAACTGGGTAAGAAAGTAAATTTATTTTTAAAAAATATATGATTGATTTTTATAACATTCTTTTTTTATTTGTTAATTGATTTAAATAGTAGACAAGTTAGCAAAATTCATATTTAAATAAGAATTTTTGTATCAAATAATCAATAATATGAATTTTTTATATCAATATTAAATATGGATATGTTTTTAACACTTACACATCATCATTTTTGCAATTTTGGTGGGATTTAATTGTAATACTAATTAGTCGAGAGTGGAAGGAAGATTCATCACCACCACAAAAGTAGAAATGCCACAGTGATAACATTTGACATCGCATAAATTTTATATAAAAATTTATTCTATTCCCATATAACTCTATAATATGGTATAAAATACTCTTATATTATATAAATTACACTATATTTATTGTATTTACTAAAGAGAAAAACTATTTGACTATATAGTGAAGGTTGTATTAGAGACATTAAAGTGTAAGTTTGTTCTTAAGATGTCATGTGTAATATGTGTTGATTTCACCTTTTTTATTAATAATTACTTTTTTTAATAATTTAATTTGTATTTGACATATCCCTCTTTATGTACTTTTTAATCAATTACAAGTTGTACTTTTGATTAGTTTGAATTTTAATTTCAAGTTTAATTCCAAATTATGAAAATTGACAAGTGTATGGACAAGCATTTCAAATTTCATATACATGAATCCTTTTATATAATAAAGGAAAATGATATTCAATATCATCTAAGTGAAGCTTATTACAAAAGATTTGTCTTGTGCTCCTTTTTGCTTTACCTTATTTGCATCTTGCCTTTCTTTGTTTTTGAATTCCAATGAAAACCCTTTCTCTAAAAGCTAATCTATATTGAGTAGATTCTGACAACATATCTGAGATCACCTTTTCTCTAGAATGGGATTAGATTACAACAATGCCCTTCTCCATATATTACCCAATACCAAGAAGATTTTAATTGTTATTAAGGATATACAACACATTGGATATTAGTTCTTGATAATCAAGCAACCAATAGTCATGTGTTTGGCTAAATAACGGTGAAGTCATCAATTTTTTCTTTCTTTTAGTCGCCACATAACATTGATGCATACTTAATTATATAGCTATGATGTCAACCTATATATTATATAGTTCTTCCACTCTTTTTTGCACTCATTTCCAAAGGTTTGCACTCATTTCCAAAGGTTTGCCACTGAAAATATTCACTGGACATGTTGAACAGATGGGTATTTTGGACAGGTCCTCATTTTCTTGAAAGTCAATATTTTAGGCTGCTAATATCATTGTGACACTCATGAATTCAATTAAGGTTATGGTTTTGTTTGTGCTTGGTTATCTCCATTTAGTTGTATACAGTTATACTTTATGAGATAACTGGTAACATATACGAAAATGACAATTTAAAGTTTCAATATTCCTCAGTTAGGTTATTATGAATTATGATGATTATATGATACATGGAAGGAAATATGTCTCTAAAAGATAAGTGACCTCCATAATCCAATCATTTTAATTCAATCAAGTATTATGGTTTGATGATCTTTAAATATTATGCACACTTATTTGTCATTGATTCATCAAGTCATAACATAGGCCAAGTGGGAGATTGTTAAATTAATTAACATAAAAGGTCTAATATGATGATCGGTTAGGCATAACAATAATTTGGGTCATCAAGTTTAAAATCAATCTCCCTATTTAAAAGGATTAACTCCCTATTTAAGGTAACAGTTACAGAAAAATGGAGTAACTCAAGGTAACGGTTACAAAAAAGAGGTGTAACTCTTTATTTAAGGTGAAAAGAGGGGTAACGTTTTATCATTACGGACTTTTCTTCCTCTCCACCATTAGAGAAAACGAAAAGAAAGAAAGGGAAGAGTAAGAGAAAAAGAAAATTTTTTCAAGAGCAAATCAAAAGAGGATTTTCATCTTCGTGACAGGACCTCAGTATCATAAACAATAATATGTTGATTTCATTACGATTTGTATGCTAGTATTCGCATAAAGAAAAGATCCTGCATTATAAAAATAAGAATTTCATAAAAGAGAAATTCTAGAAAATTCCAACATTATAAAGTTAAATGAGTTATTTATGAAATGTTTACAAACTCTACTTATTAATACTAGGCTCAACTTAAAGTAAACTTGTTATTAAATGACATTAATGTCGAGCATTATTTTTATATATTTATTAAATGAGTTAAGTTTAAGCATGTCAAAACTTGACACAACTTGTTTGTAGCCCTACATATAAATTTGTCTTTTTGAAAAAAACAAAATATAGATTTGTCATTAAAGTTGAGTACTTGAATTTTGTCTTTAAAATTGTAATGGTTTCATTGCTTTTGACCTCAAGAATGATAGTGTTTCTAATGAGCTTCTTAATAAAAATATGTATTTTTATTATTATTTTATCTTTGTTATCATTCATATTTCTAAATTACTTTTTCTTTTTATACATGAAAAATAAATATGAATGAAGGAAAGATTTATTAGAAAAACAATTTAATGTTGAATACAAAAGATTCACTATTATAGTATGAATATCAAAAAATAAAATTACTTTAAAATATTACTTTTAAAAAAGTTGTTATACTAGTTTTTTGTAAACTTTAAAATTAAAGATAAGAAAAATAAATAGCATACAAAGAATTTAAATTTGATTTAAATCCTGCTAACCTCTTAATATTCTTTTATGCAATAAAAGTTTATATGAATTCCCTCACACTTGACTATAAGTTGCAATACTAAAATCAAGTCGTCAAGAAGTTAATGTATTTCTAAAATTGCTCTTTGATTTATTTATAATATTTTTGTAATAATATTATAAACAATAGAATCTTTGATAGAATAATGAAAGATCAAGCAAAGAAAAGAAAAATATTTCATGTCTAAAAATGTGGCAGACTTTTGATATTTATAAAAGTGATAATTACTTATTGTTAATGGTTATGACCTTTTATTCAACAGTCATAATCTTTTATCTAATGATCATAACCTTTTATCTAAAAATCATAACCTTTTGTCCAATAGTTACTATTTTATGTCCAATAATTACAACCTTATGTTCAACAGTTATAACTTTTGTCCAATAGTTTTATGGTTTTGTAACCACATGTGCCTTTTAGGTTCAAATCCTAATAGATATAACTTTTTATTTCTTTCTTTTATTTTGAAAACTTCTACAATCTCATGTCATTTTCAAAATTTAAAGAATATAGTAGATCCTTTACAATTTTGATAGTCATTTGTATAAGTAAAGGCATCTTACAGATTGAATTTTTACATAGTAAAAAATACATTATAATAAGTCTAAATAATATAGCAAATAAGATTTGAACTAACTATTCTTATTGATAAATTGTAAAACTAGTTCACACAAATGATTATACACCATTATACTTCTCTTTTTAAATAATTAACACATCAAAGGTCATTATATCCATATCCTTTACATGAATATTTTTAAGTCAAGCTCTTTAACTTGTTGGAAGAACCTACATTTCACATTCATATATGCAAATTAAGGCTCTTACCATAAAGCATCTATTAAGAGTTTTATAAACTCATCCTTTTAATTTATTATGAGAACAAAGCACTATATAACCTTAGAATGAAAATAAAATTGATTATAATGCTTCAATCATACTAATAATGTACTTTAACTCATTGAACTCAAAGTTTAACATTGTTGTGACATTGTCACAATGTATACTAATGGGTGTAATTGGCTTTTCTCACAAAACAATCTTATAAAGCAAATTCCTTAACTAATATACTTGTTTACTTACTAAAACTAATGCTATAAATTCTGCGGTCATTATAAAATCTAGCATGCAAGTTTGTTTCTTTGAACCCCAAAAAATTGCACCCCAACCAAGCATAAAGATTTATCCATTGGTTGAAGTATAATCTTCTTTATTAGTAATCTAATTAGCATCTTAATATCCTTCTAGAACAGAAAGGTAACTAGTATAACTTATACCATAATTCATTGTTTTCTTTAGGTACTTTAGGATTTTACTTACTCCATGCTAATGCTTGTTACTTAGATTACTTGTATACTTGCTAATTTTGCCAATTGCATAAGCTATGTCTAAACTTATACTTGTCATTGTGTACATTAGACATCCTATCACTTTGGCATATTCCATTTGACATACTAGACTTCCAACATTTTTAGTAAAATTCATGTTGGAATCAAATGGAGTAGAGGCTGGAATACAATCAAAATGATTAAACTTACTAAGAACATTTTCAATGTAATATGATTAGGATAGCATTATGCTCTTTTGATCTCGTAGGATTTTAATTCCAAGGATGACATTTGCCTTACCTATGTCTTTCATATCAAACTTACTTAACAAAAATATTTTGGTAACTTCAACTTGTTCTGAGTCAGTTTCAAAAATTAACATGTCATCCATATGTAAACAAATAATGGCACCTCTTCCTTTTTCAAATTTGCTATAAACATATTTGCCTGATTCATTAATTTTGAATCCATTAGCAAGTACCACTTGGTTAAATTTTTTATGCCATTGCTTAGTACTTGTTTTAGTCTATATAAGGACTTAACTAATTTACACACCTTCTTCTTTTAACCAGGTATAACAAATCCTTCAAGTTGCTCTATGTACACTTATTCTTCTAATTCACCATTCAGGAATGCTATTTTTACATCCATTTGATGAATTACTAAGTTATGAAATAATATAAGTGTAATAAGTAGTCTAATTATGGCAATTCTAACTAATGATGAATATGTATCAAAATAATCAACACCATACATTTAAGTAAAGCCTTTTGCAACCAACCTAACTTTAAACTTATTAATAGTTCCATTAACCTTCCTTTTCTTTTTGAAAATCCATTTGCATCCAATTGGCATTATAATAAGTGAGAGGTCTACTAATTTTCATGTTTTATTACTTATAATTGAATCCATTTCATCATTTATTACTTCCTTCCAAAGCACAACATCTTGCAATTTCATTGCTCAACAAAAAGCTTTGGGAACATCTTTAATATTAAAGTAACATGAAATTTGATTACTTACTAATTCTCTTGTTTCTTTTACTATGAACATAAAGTAATCAAAACCAAAAGATTTTACTTTCCTTGCTTTTTTGCTCTTACAAAGTTCAATGACTTCATCATTTTCATTTCCTTTTGTCGATGCATTATTTTTTGTATTAAGAACTTTCTTCTATTCTAAAATTTTAGAAATAAAAAGGAACCTATTTTCATCCAAAATAAAATCTCTTGATTTTATGCTTATATTAGCAAATATAAAGTTGTTAAACTCTCTAACCATGAATCGATAAGTCTTACTATTGCAAGCATATCCCAATTTTTTCATTTTGGGTTTAAGAATTCTGGCAATTACTCTATAACCACAAACTCTTAAGTAATTAAGGTTTGGTTCCCTTTTATTCCAAAACTTATATGGGTTGCTTTATTTCCTTTTGTTGGAACTTTATTTAAAATGTGGAATGCTATAAACAATGTCTCACCCCAAAATTCATGGCTTAAACTTGAATTTGACAACATAACATTGGCCATTTTCATTAATGTTTAATTTTTTCATTTAGCAACACCATTTTGTTATGGTCTATAAGCAGCAATTGTTTATGAATAATTCTTATAGACTCAAAGAATGCAATGTTATAATAATCTTCTCCTTTATTAGATCATAAGTACTTAATAACAGATTCACATTGTAACTCAACTTTAGATTTATATATTTTAAAATTTTCAAGAACTTCATTTATAGTATACAGTAAATAAACATAGCAAAATTTAAAGTAATCATTAATGAATGTCACAAAATATCTCTTTCCTCTTAGTATAAGGATGTTATGCAAATCATATAAATCATTATGAATTAATTCTAACATACAAGTTGTGCATGTATCTTTAGATATATCAAAATATGGTAGTAATTCTAATTTAATCATGTCTTGTAATCTTCTAAAATTTATATAACTTAATTTATCATACCATAAAGAAGAATTCTTAATAGTATATATAGAAACATTATTATTATTGATATTAAGTTTGAACATTCCATCATATAAGTAACCTTTTCCCACAAATACACCTCCTTTTAAGAAGACAAAGTTATTTGCCTTAAATATAAGTTTAAACTTATATTTGTTCAAGAGATTACCTGAAACCAAAATTTTAATAAATTTTAGAACATAAAATACATTTGTAATAGTAATGACTCTTCCAGAAGTAAATTGTAATTATACTTCCCAATTCTCATAACAAGAACTATAGTAGAATTTCTCATATATACTACAATACCATTAGTTACTAGTCTTAATTCTTTTAAGAGACTTTTGTTTTTGCAAACATATCGGGTAACCCTAAAATCAAACCACTAAGCATTGTTATATTCAACTAAAATAATCTCTGTGATCATGGAAAATATATTCTCATTTGTTACACCAACAGAAGCTTGCTTTTCATTTTTCTTTTTAAAGATTCGACAATCAAATTTATAGTGTCCTTTTTTCTAACAGAAATGACATTTGTCATTTTTCTTATACCTTTTATGTTGCCTTTTGTTACAATTGGATTGATTCTTTCTCTTATTAAAGAACTTACTTAATTGATGTTCAACTATATGCACTTTTGAAAAATGAGACTTACTTTTTGCTTTTTCTTACATATAGAACTCTTCTTTTACACAAAAATGATTAGCAAGTTTTTCAAGAGAGACACTCTCTACTTTATGCTTTAGGCTTCTATTGAAATCTTTCAATAAAGGAGGCAATTTATCTATTATTAAACTCACAACAATAGTTTCATCTATAAACATCTTATATTGTTAAAAGTAATTAAGTGTTCTCTCAATTTCAGTAAATTGTTCCATTATTGGTTTATTATAACCATCTTATAATTATTAAATTTAGAGGCAAAAAATTTCTTACTTGTTGCATTCTCTTATTGTATTTCATTTCTAATTTTTCTTATAATTTCTTTGCAATTTAACACATGTAATAGATGTTAAATAATAAATTTCTCATTACATTTAAGATGTATTCTCTACATATCTCATCATCTGTCTCCTATTTTTGTCTTTTCCTAATATCAAAAATAGTCTAATTTTCTAACTCTTCTAGTTTTACAGTATTCAGAACATTAGCCACTTGTAATAACACTAACAAAAAGTGAACCCTCTTCTATTAGCGTATGAAATTTCCTCCATCAAACCTTTCTAATTTTACAAAATTAAAAGCCAACTTTTTCAATGTACAAATAATAATATGAGAAATTTTGCCTTAAATATATTAGTGCAAAAAATAAAGTTATACTAGAAATTAAAAGAAATTGCTTCAAGTTGTGTATCTAATGTCACTCTTCTTATGGCAAAACTCACCCTTTCTAATATGCAATAAAGATTTATGTGAATTCTCTCAATGAATAAAATAAAGCACGCTTACTTACAAGTTACACTATTAAAATTAAGCCCTCGAGAAATTGGTGTATTTTAGAATTATTCTTTGATTTATTTATAATATTTCTGTAACAATATTACAAACAGTATGATCTTTGATAAAATAATGGAAGATTAAGAAAAATAAATAAATAAATAAATAAATAAATAAAAAATATATATATAGTTTAGCAATTCTAATAGAGTTAGAGATGCTAGATTTCAACTCAACGTTAACACTTTTGACACTTAATTTAACAAAATGCATAATGATTAGAATATTTATAATTAAATTTAAATGTTGATGTAATTAAAGAAATAGGTTCGATATATATATATATAAGGTTTAAAAAGAGTAACATAATTACCTAAAGAATAGAGCATTCCTCTAGACTAGGCTTGTGAGGCATTTCGAGTATAATTGGACTAGATTGAAGGTTTATTAAGAGACTATAAAAATTATCTTTATTAATGTACATGTAAATGTAAATATAGGTACAGATTGACAGAAAGTCCAAAGTGGATAATACTTGTGCATGAGCGTGGCCTGTGGATTTTGGGCTCGTTATACAATGCTTCATGATACAGGGGATGCGGCAGACCATGTTGAGCTCTTGTACACTGAAGTCCAGAAACAAGTCCATGCTGCAGGTCTTGGGCCCCCAATTGGGCTGAGGCCTAATAAGTATTATATCCTGATATGCTTCAATTTCACTAATCGCTTGGACCTCTTGTTTGGTTTGCTGCTGATCATTGGCTGGTTAAGTTTTAAAACTCTTCACTTGCTATTTTGCTTTTTTTCGCCAGGATGGGCTCTTTTTTGTGTTTTTTTTTGGGGGTGGGGTGTGGGGGGGGGTGGTTGGTGGGGGATGGCATTATGAAACATTTATTTTAACATTTAGTTCGTTGCAATTAAGTTTTACATTTTCTAAAATTTCAAGGGAATGGATTTTGAATCTCCAACTCCACCCCCAACCCACTCCTTTTTTTAAAAAAATATATATATATATCAATTTTTGAGCAAACCAAGTTCAAATAACAATTTCTATTATCAAAAGTTTGGTGGGCAGTTTTATGAGTGTTTGATCAAAGCTTAAAATTAAATTTTTTTAATAAATGACTTAAATTTAAATAAGAGTAAATTCGATTCATTTAAATTTTTTAATAGTTAGCTGAAAAATCATTTAACATAATCAATAAAACACTTATTTTTTATATTATTAAAATATATTGGATAATCTTATTCAAATTATAAATATAATTTTTTTATAAAAACAATAATAATATTGTGTACATATGATCAATTATTAGACTAAACAAATATAAAAATTTGTATATTAAAATTAATTGCTTCATTTTTTAAGTAGTCGATTTTATTAATTCGATAAATTCAAGGTAGCATTATTGTTCGTACAACGGTGCTCAACAATAGGACGTGGTGACCATACAGGACTTGCCAAGTGGCGATCATTTGCTGGCCTCCACTCCTCGGGCATAGACCTCAGCTTTCGGTTCGGTCTCTGAGTCTTACCATTTACTTTTGTTCTTTTAGAATGGAAGCCTCCAACCCGCTCTTATCCCTCTCAAGCTTCCTCCACCAGCAGTGCCTCCGCCTCGGTGCTGACCTCGCCGCTCGAATCGGCGACACCGCTCGAAACCTAGCCAGCAACCTTCCGCCGCCGCAGTCGGTGATTCAGAGGCGGCTCCCTCGCACGCCGGTACCACCATTCGCCTCTGTCGCGCAGTCGAAGCACACGGCTTCCGCTATTGGCTCGGACCACGTGGCGAAATCTCTCGCGGGGACGTCGGTCTACACGGTGAGCAACTCCAACAACGAGTTCGTGCTCATCTCTGATCCCGATGGAACCACGTCCATTGGCTTGCTCTGCTTTCGCCAAGAAGACGCCGAATCATTTCTTGCTCAGGCACTGCTTCGTACCCGTACATATGTGCTGTGGTTATATTTTATTTGCATCATGGAGATGGATTTGTGGCCACAAGAACCGAATAAAAAAAATGAGGATATTGTTAGGACAAAAAGTAGGTGGTGCAAAGTAGCAAAGTCGGTGTATTTCCGATTAGAGATAAGAGTTAAGTGGACTTGGGAATCTTTGCCAAGGAAAAATTTAGATATAGTATACCCCCCATTATCAAGCTTAGTTCATAATAGAACGGAATGATGAAAAAAGCTTTTGTAGTCGTCCCAGTTAAATTTGAGATTAAATTTTTGTTATTGTGGTGTTATCATTGTGATATCATATTTTCACCTTTTGATTTTCTACTTCTGCTATCAGGCTCGATTACGAAGAAGAGAATTGCGAAGCGGGGCTAAGATTGTGCCCATTACTCTTGACCAGGTATCTGATTAACACTCACTTGATTTTGATTTATTCTCAGAAAGTATTAGTCTGGCCATCAATGTTAATGTGGGAGATTGCATGGTGAATTTTGATGCAATAGTGATACACCATTTTATTGCAACAGGGTGTAAATGAGGTGGGATTGATGATAAACATGTGGCTTGATTGTGGTCTTACCAATTGTAATTTATACAATTATACCTTTTTCCTGAAGCATTTGGTAATAGTGATACAATATTTGTTTCCTCATTTATTTGCTTGCAGATGTACATGTTGAAAGTTGAAGGAATTGCATTCCGATTTTTGCCTGATCCAGTTCAAATAAAGAATGCCCTAGAGGTCAGTTTTCTCAAATTTATCATTAGGAGTATTGTTTGGTTATAATAGACCCAAAAGCCAATAACGATACAAAACATCACCATTTAAAAAGGTTTGGTATTCTTCTTTTAAAGTATATTTGATATTGTGTGAAGCCATTTCCTGTGGCAATGAAATTATTAAATCATTTGGATAAGCTTTCATGTTGTTCTTTACATCCTATAATAATTTATTGCTCAAGCAAGTTCTTGTCATTTTGATACCAGATCCTAGTCTGCCTGAAGAAACCCCATGCAGCATTTAACATTTGACTTTTGGTATTGCATGAAACCTTTCCATTCTTGAGAATTGTTGGAATCACAGTATGAACAAGCAGAGAATTTGTCATCTAGGAACAGGAAAATATCCATGAAGTCTGTTTTGTGGATTATTTTAGTTTTAGTCAGAAGACGGCTATATTTATGAATTTCTTCTGCAACTTCTTAGTGGTCTTATGGTATCAATTCATGCGTGTAGTTAGACATCAAATTGCATTTGATTATATGAATCTACAAGCTGGGCTGCATCAGATTAACAGTTGGTTTGTGTGTTTATCAGCTGAAAACAGCTGATATCACGAGTGGATTTGATGGGGTTCCCATTTTCCAGGTATGCCACGTAACATGTTGAATGTATATTATGTTGCTGAAAGTAGAAGCAACTCTAAACCATAAACAAGCTCATTGTAATGAATCACTTTCATAGTGGATGTGCATACATGTGCATTAATTTGTTTGTATTTTAGTTAGCAATCTTTGACATCTCCCCTTAGATGGTGTGTTATCCCCTTTGGTGAAATTTCTGTTCAATTTTTGAGCTTGAATGTGTTGTCATCAGTGCTAACTCTTTTCTTGGTAGCTTTCCAGAGTGAACACATTATGCAATGTCAATTTTTGAGCTTCAATATGCTGTCACCAGAGCTTCAATATGCCCTATTCTATGTCACATTAACAATGTCAATTGATATGGAATCCTTGCAATCCTGTCTCTCTCAATTACCTATTTATACCAAAAAGCAATTGATGATTTAGAACAATTCACTCTATTCTTGTGGTTTTAAGTATGTGACGCAAACATTTATGGTAGCACTTGCTTCTATCTTCTGGAGAGAACTATGAAGTAATATTCCAAGTTAGCTAATTTGCTGGCTTTTAAAATAGTTATCATGGTGGCATTCAAATGTAGATGAATGAAGTTTGGCATGTGTAAGTGTTTGTAGAGTTAAAATGCATTTTGTTATGCGCAAATCAAAGCAATAAGTTTACCCCAATTAATGTTGCCTTATAAACTATTCGGATGTGCATACAGTCGGACCTCCTGGTTGTGAAGAAGAAAAACAAGCGTTACTGCCCAGTATATTTCCAAAAGGTATATTTGAACCACGAACAACAAAGATCCACATGAACTCTGTTGGAATCATCAGTGCATATAATTTAGCTTGACTCCATATGGTTGATTACAAACTACTTTCCTTGCACTACACAGGAAGACATAGAGAAAGAACTATCTAAGGTGTCAAGGGCTTCAAGAGGTCCAGGTCTTTCTCAGCATATCATGGTATCACATCATGACATCTCTTTCTTTATTTTGATTTTTTTTTTTTTGGGGGGGGGGTGGTGTGTGTTTAAAAAAAAATGTGGTTTCTGTAGATCTATCCCAGCACCATTCATTACAATCCATCTTTTCATTTGGTTGTGTTCTGATCTTGCATTCACATCCCTGGTGACATTTGTGGTCATCTATTTGAGCCACAAACCGCTGCACTCAAGTATCTAATGTTTGACATGTTAGGGCTACGGGGGTATTTTATCAGACAACGTGGTTAAATGACTAAGATGAAATGGAAGAGAATCAGTATGAAATTTAACATTGGGATTTGCCTGGACTAATATAGGTTTAAAACTAACAAAGAAAGCAAAGGAAAAGAAAAACAAATCATTGACTATACTTTTGATAGCTTGCAGAGTAAGCAGGGGATCAGAAACTTGGAAGATTGGCTTTCATACCTTTTGTGTTTCATCTTCTTGTGTAAGGCATGGATTAGAGTCATGCATAAGGTTAACCAGATTGAAATTTGATTTTTGTATTGGAAAAATGATGCAATGCTACAGGAATAAGTCATTTCAGAATGCACAAGGGAAAACTAAACAAAGCAATGAGTCTAGGTTCAGCTGATGTGTGGTTGATTAGTCTGGTCTTGTAATCAGGCTTGGCCTCAGGGATTAATTTTCCTAGTGGAAAAGCTAATTTATATGCCTTAATAGAGGCTGTAAGATGGGAAAAATTAAGACAGTAGGGCTCTTAAAAGATAGATCCTGTTAGAATAGCATGTAACGGGAAAAATGCTGATAACTTCCAGTATTTTATGTCTTTTTTTTTTTTCTCAATGGCAGACATAAAATTCCATTATGATACTTCCAATGATTTCTTAATAGCGACTTTGTGACTGCCTGATTCAATTTGGGTGAAACAGGTCGGAAGTTTGGAGGATGTTTTGAAGAAAATGGAGGTAGTGTAACCTGATTATTTTATCAATGGTTCTCTGATGAAAATAAACTGGAATTTGATTTAATTCTGTTTGGCCTCATATAGATGAGTGAGAAGAACTCGGGCTGGGAAGATCTTATTTTCATTCCACCTGGTAAAAGTCACTGGCAACATATTCAGGAGCTGACTAAGTTATGATGTAGTGGATCTTGATGCTTTACTCCAGCTGACCGTGTGAGGATCAGAATGTAGCAAGCATATTAATACAGGGCTCCCAGCTCATAAAAATGCAGGTTGACCTTTGAGACTTAGCATTTGATTGTCATTCTTTAGCTCATTCCTTGGATTGACCTGCTTGATGTGAATTCTAAATATGAAAAATTCTTGCCAGGTCTGCCCGGAGTAGCCTTGGATGGAGGATCCATTTTCAATTTTGAAAAGGAAAATAAAATTATTGATCAAACTGACTTTGAGTTCTGTAAGAGAGATCAGTGAATTACCAACGCTGAGTTATCCGATGGGAAGTGGCTTCACTTTCTGTACAGTTTGATGATTTGTAGGCAGTGACATAAATAAAGGGGCTTTGTCAGGACATGAATCATTTGACCCAGATCGATGTGGTCTTCTAATATTTCTGCGAGATGGCCAAGTGGAATTTTCATTTTCTTTGTATATTGCTGTGCCAAAAGCTCCTAGCAATTTGTTGGTGGTTATGGTGGCGAAGACAGTTTCTTGTGTGGCAAGGCTAATAAATGTTAGCCTACCATTGCGCAATGTTTCCATGTTTGCTCAACTGGGGAAAAGTGAATGAAGACTATAATCGAGAAAGGTTGTCGTTGGAGATGACCTGCTCCAAATAACACAATACAACTAGTTTGAAACCAAACTTCTCCCAATTTGCAATGACCGACTGATCTATCACTTGATGAAGCATGTAAAACTGAAGCCGTTGGTAACCCCCATCCGAACAATAGGAAGGGGAACTCAAATGACTCGAACTTAAAATTTAAAAGGTTTGGAAGTTAATATATTTTGATACAAAGAAGCTTGATGTAACTTAAAATTTGTATTTGAAATACAATATACTAGAAATTTGATTTGTTTGGAACTTAAAAAGGTATTTAGTCACCCACTCACTGGTTTTACATTGTCTTGTTGCTGTGTACAAGTCACTCTAATTCCACAAGATCCTAGATCCTGTCTGCAGTTCAACATTTATTGCCATGATAAATGGAGTCAGGCGTGGCTATCGACCTCTACATCAAATCGGATTCGGTTTTCTGGCAACAGAGAATTTACTCATGGTGCAGCTTTGTTTTTGTCTCTGTTTTTTCTTTTTTAATTGACCAGGAAAAAATAACCTTCTGTTAAGCACTTCAGGTAATTCCACTTGCAATATCGTGTGGATTACAATCCTTGTTTCCTCGGGGGAACTGGCCAGCGGCGATGTTTGATGGGTGCAACAATTTCATTATATTGAGGCGCGAAGACAAAAAATTCCACATCAAGGGGGCCAAAGAAGAAAAAGGCAAAAATAAAAGAACTTCGACTATCCATAGATGCAACATTAATTATTATATCTATTATTACGTTATTAAAAACTAAATTTTCAAAATAATAACAATCTAATTATAATACGAATAATAATAATAATAATAATAATAATAATAATAATAATAAGATAAACCAACCAACATGTTAAATATTTAATCAATAAAAAGTAAAGTAATGTGATTTTTTGTGAGTTGTAACCTTTAACTTATAATAATTAATACAACCTTTCACCCATTTTGAATTTAAATAAAAATTACCTCGTCATCTTAGTTTTTGATCATTATGATACTTGTCTTCTTTAGAACCACTTACACTAAATGAACTCATTTGCCATTTGAGACAAAATAAATCGTGTTAATATTAAAAAGCTTTAATACCTCCTTGGGTATGCCTATGATAGAAGATTTCAATCTTGATTATGTTTCTTTGAATAAAATTCGATACATACACATGGATGGGCTTATTCCTTTCATGTTTGCTATAATTCCATTTAATTGTCATCTTATGATCTCCTAGAAACCAAACATGATTTTCTTGTTACAATGAGATCAAATTATTTACAATAATTATTAGTAGTATTTCTCTATCTCCCAAGAAAACATACTTAAGATATTCTAATAATAACTTTAATTTTAATATGGGTAGTTGTTTAGTAAAAGGTAGAAGTTTGTTATTAAAAATAGATAATTTAATATAAAATACATGATATTTTCTTAAAACATAATAGAATGAATGTGATGTCATTATCATATCCCTTATGCTTTCACATAAAGCTAGTTTTTTATTTACTTTCTTGCTATCTTCCTCCTCAAGGTGTTGGTTAAAGACTACTTCTAACTCATATTTTCCATTAAGTTCAAAAACTTGTTGTATTAAAGAATGAAGAATATCAATAACTAAAATTGAATGCACATCATTAGAATACCCTATGACTTCATAGATGTTGAATCAAACAATTTCACTATTAAACTTCGTAGTGAGCGTACTATTATGAACATCTATATTTATCCTTGACGCTTTTAAGAAAGTTTCTCCTAATAAAAAAAGGATGATATTGGTGAAATTGTCATTTTTCATGTCAATAATGTAAAAATTTGATGGGAAGACTAACTCATTAATGTAAATAATAAAATCTTTAATAACCCTTTTAGGATAAGCATTAGATAGATTAATAAGTTGTATAATCACACTAGTTTGTTTTTTAAGAGGACCAAGATTAAAAAGAAAGTAAATAAAGTGCAATATAACATTAATTGATCCTTCTAAATCTTGCATGGCTTTTTCAAATTTAGTGTTGCCTATTATGAAAAAAAAAAAAATGTATAGTAAACATACTAAGATCTTTGCACTTATAGAGAAGTTTCCTTTAAATACAAGCCAAGTCTTTCTCTCTTGCACTTACCTTTTCAAAACCTTTGAGTTTCCACTTAGAGGTGCACAATTTTTTAAACAATTTTACATATCAAGGCACTTATTTGATCAAAGGTGCATCTTTACTTCCATCTTTCAAAACATCTCTAAAATCTCTTCTTCTTACTCCTCTTTTTAGATTTTGCAAATTTGCTTGGAAAATAAGATAAGGTAACATTGGAGGAAATAAAAAGTTAAAAGTTTATCTTAAGTCATGAAGCTTAGGCTTTGATTGATTTATCTTTTGTGGGCACAACTTTCTTCTATAGCCTCTTTTCATAACCAAGGAGGTATCTTTATTAGTACTTACACTTTTTTTAAATTAGAGAATTTCTTTGAAAAAAAAAGAATGAAAAATATAAAATAAACATTCTATGTGATAAGAATAAAAATATTTCATAATAAGTCATAATGAATAAAAATTGCTTTAAAATAATTATATCAAAAAAAGTTTAAAGAAAAAACTTAATATGAGTAGATATTCACCTAAAGTTATTCTTATATAGAAATATGAAAAATTTAATCTTATGTAATGTTTCAAAAATGAAATAAAATTTATATGTTTCTATCGTTGGTAGTTTAATATATTTGCTAATCTACACTAGATTAAATATTAGTTTCAAAGTCAAAATGTTAGGTATATGTAAAAGTAATCTTAAAATGAATCACTAGAAAATTACAAAAAAATATATATATATTAAGGTATCTACAAGGAATAAAGAGTTACATGCTCATTTATAGAAAATGTAATTATTTAAAAGTAATTAGATATTCAACTTTACATTTTATTAGATGTAATAATAGTAGAAACCCATTTTTTATTCTCAATTCCTATTAAAAGAAGGAAGAGCATTATGACATAATGAAAAATTGTTTATACTTTATCCATTATGAATCAAAAGTTTGTGATATGATTTAAAATTATAATTCATGTCTTATGACAATGGAACTTTATTTTAAGAATTAAAGTTGTTGATGTCATTACTAAACTATTGAAAATTTATATAATAATTTCATAATTACATTTTTCTCTAAGAGCAACTAATACTTAAAATGATACTTAATAATAATTAAAATATTTTGTTATTTAAAAAAAGATCCAAAAATAAAGAATATATATATATTAATCTCATAATAGTAAATCAATATAAAAATTTACAACTAACATCATGTACAAAAATATATTATCATAATAAGTTCTAGTTATATTAATGGTAATTAATTATATATAATATAATGGCAATATAAGTTCACTTATGTGTTTCTGACATATATTATATATTTCATGTCATCTTATGATCATGTACATAATACTATTTTAAATTAATAGAAAAATTTCTAGCAAATATTATTGTAAACACTTATGAAATTATATATATTTTATAAGTATTGTATAATAGCTTATAAGTGTTGTAGTATATAAAAGTAAGTGCTTTGAGTAAGTAAAATATTGTTGTTCCTACAGTCTTGTATAGGTTATAATTATTGTCAACTATGTTTGAGTGTGTAAGAAAGTAAAGCTATATGGAAGGGCAAGAAGATAAAAGCCATATAGAAGGGCAAGACAGTAAATTCACCATATTAAGTTTTATGGAGGAGTATATAAAGGAACACAAGATAGCACAGTAGAGAAGCCGTCAACAGGAAGAGAGAGAAAATGAAGCAGTCGTCGAATGAAGGAGAGAAAAAGGGAGAAGAGGAGAAGCCATCGTCAGAAATAGAAGAGTGGTCGGTGGTAACAAAAAGAAAATTTGAGACGGTCATGGCAAAACAGGGGTTGCAAAAGAGAAAAATCCGACACAGTAAGGAGAAAATAGTGTGACAACAAGAGAGAGAAACCTGTAAGGAACGGCACACTAGCGATCAGTGAGGAGACAACATTGTAGAATCGAGTGAGAGACATGGATGAAGAGAGAGACACCACCGGAAGCATAGACAACAGATCTGCGATGGCGTGAGACAAATGAACAACACGACAAGGAGAGAATCGTGAAATAGATGAAAAGAAACACACTACCGGCGGAAGTAGAGAGAAACACGATGGCCTAACAGGGAAGGAGAGAAAAACCCAATACAGCCAAAACAGAGGGGTGGAATGCCGATGAACAGTGACTGGCAAAAAAGGGAGAAAATCTGATACGACCAAAGGAGGTGTGAAAAGGAAAAGGGTGCAAACCAGAAATGTGCGTAAGACGTGTAATGTCAAACCAGAAACGTGAGAGGAGCAATGAGACAGTGAGATTGTGAAATAGGAGACGTGTGAGACCATGAAACGGTAAAAGCAAGATTTGTATGAAACAACGTAGAGAAGAAATTCGGCGAAACATTGAAGAACTCAACGTATTTTTAGATTTCTTCAAGAGAGGTTAAAGAGCATTATGGTGAACTTCTAAGTGGCAGTGGAGCAGCTTTTCAATTCAACAAAGGCAAGATAAGCTAAAAGAAGGGTAGACACAGTAAGTGACACTCTTTGTATTATACTTACTTAGTAATTGCAATAGTAAAACGAGCAGAGGATTAAGACATCTATTATAACTGGAATTCTTAAGTATAGTGGATAGTCTTGGTAAGGGAGAGTCCTTAGCACTGTGGATGTACGTCACATTAACAGAACCACATAAATCTCGTGTGTCCTTAATTTACTTTACGTTCTATGTTTTGAATTAAGTTATGAATGCAGTTAAAGTATCAGCTAACCTATAACCTAATGAAGACTTAAACAAGAACATCCGAATTATTTATTAGGCAAGGTGTCTAAAAGGTGACTTTGGGGACTATTATGATTAGTAGGTAGCAATAGATCTACCTTAGTTGAGTTTGAGAAAGAGTTCATTTTTAAGAAGAGGTTGAAGTTGTTTGCTTGTGAATTACGAATTGTGGTGATACTGATTCACCCCCTTTCTAAGTAGTACAAACTAGTAGATCCTAGGGTGAAGTCGAAAACTTTAATTATTATCAAAGCATTAGTTCACCAGTTTGAAACTTAACAGCTTGGTATACTAGTTTGAAGGGATTTAGAAGTTTGACTTGTTCAGCATATTGAGAAATGGAAGTCGGTACTAGCACTAGCACCACTTACAGCAAGAAGGTTCCAATCTTCAACAGAACCATTTACCATATGTGGAGAGCAAGAATACAAGTGGTATTTGCAACCATGGGCATGAATGTGGTGAAATGCGTACAGGAGGGTTTTGTGGCTCCAGAAGAAGGTAAAGACCCAACCCCAGAGGAGTTAAGGTAGTTTGAGATAAATGGGAAGGCCTCAAATGTCAATATTTCAGTTTGACAGATGCTGAGTATGCTAAAGTTATGAACTGTAAATCTACCAAAGAAATATAGGACAGATTGCAGAAAGTCTATAAAGGTGATGGCAAAATAAAGGAGGCTAAGTTTCAATTGTTCAATGAGAGATATGAATCTCTCAAAATCCAGAAGAATGAGATAGTTCAAGAGTTTTTCACTAGGGTTATTGATGCTGTAACTGAGAAGTCATGGGAAGAACAAGAGCTTTTAAAATGAGAATTCTATCTGAGAGGTTTGCCTCAAAGGTAATAGCCATAGAGGAGAGTAGAGATCTCAATTCTATGTCTCTGCATGATCTCCATTGCAATCTCATTACATATGAGATGAGGATAAAGTCAGCTGAAAGCTTTATAACAACAAAGGTATTAAAGGAGATAGCTTTTAAAGCTATGAAACACTTGAAGATAAAAGAAGAGGAAGAATCATCCAATGAGGATGATGATGAGGAGGAGGAGGAAAAAAGTAAAGGTGAAGTATTAGCTTACTTCACAAGGAAATTCAAAAAAGGGTCTAAGAAGAAAAAAGGACAATTGTCCTTGAGATGTTATCGTTGTGGGCAGACTGGACACTTTGCTTCTCAGTGCAAAGTGAAACTTGATGATGAAGATAAGGATGGTGAAGATGAGCAGAACTCAAGATGGAGAAGATCATCATTCAAATCAAAAAGTCTAGCAAGAAGACTGTCAACCCATAAAAGAAAAAGAGAGACTCATTCAAGAGTGATGTGAGTCAGATAAAAGAAGTTGATGAGGAGGAAGATGAAGACTCATCAGATGAGCATGCCTTTATGGCATCAGCTTAAGATGGTAGTTCAACCTCTAAAGAGGAAGAGGAAGTTGATGAAGAAGAGCCACATCTTGAAGTTGAACTGGAAATAGCTTCAAAGGAGATAATCAGAAGGGGCAGAACCATAAGAAGGTTGAGGCCCATATAAAACAAGTTGAAGCAAAGTCTGAGGAAGTTGAAAGCCAAAAGGATGAAATAAGGGTTGAACATATTAACTCAAAGAGAAGATTTGAAAAACAAATCAAAATATATGAAGACCTTATAGTAGAGCTTAGCTTAAGAGCTTTAAAAATTGAAGAAATGGAGAAAGAGTTGCTAAGACTTTTGCAACAACTCAAAAGTAGCAAAGAGAACTTGCAGAAGCTTGAAATGATAGGAGAAACAAGTTCTGCAGAAGGAGAGAAGAATGTAGAGAAAGTACAACAATCTGAGGCTGTGTTGGTTAAAGAAAATAAGAATGTGCCATAGAAGTTGAAAGAAAAGGTTGTGACGCAGAAGAAAATATCTAAGAATGAAGAAGATCTGAAGAAGCAACCTAGGGTGGCAAACAGGAAGGAAGAAAAGAAAGTCAGCCAACAGAGGGTTACGACTGAACAGAAGAAGGAGAAGAAGGTGGCTGAAATGATAGTCACATAAGCAAAGAAGCCAGCTACGTTGCCTACACAGCAAGTGATGAATAGAAGAAGACAAGCTATGATCAAACCCAAGAACATGCAGTTTCAAGGTCATTCCCTTTATTATGGAGTCTAGAATCATAAGGCGAGTAACTACTGGTGGAGAAAGCCAGTATATGTCTCTAACTCGAGAAGATATGATGCTGCGTACAGGGGGAGACAATACAAAATTCAGAGGAGAACACTTGTCGTGAGTTCTTGCACATACTGTAAAAGGCAAGGACACATTGACAAGGAGTGTTGGTGGAAACCTGAACTAATGGTTTTAAAGAACAAGTTTGCTATATTGGTAAACTTGGAACAATATCAAAGGTGTAGGTAGGATGGCCATAATGCCAAAAGATGCATGACACTTCTCCCTAAGCAAGAGAAGGCACTTAATGGAACGATGAAAACAAGCGGTGCAGTCAAAGCTGAGAAAAAAGAGAAAGCTATCTTCCAGCCATTTTAAAAGAAGGAATATAAAGCTAAAAGGGAGGTGGCTAATATAGTTAAAATTGCACTCAAAGCAGACTACAAGGATAAGTAGTGGATCCTTGATAGTGGATGCACATTACACATGACGGGAGACAAGAGTAAATTGTCAAAGCTAAACAAGTCAAGAGAAGGCAGAGTTAAGTTTGGCAATGATGATTCACTCAACATCAATGGTCAGGGGTTAATAAACATTGGAAGCGGAAAGCTGAAAGATGTTCTACACATTGAAGGATTCAAATACAATCTAGTATCTGTCAGCAAACTATGCAATAAAGACAGTAAGGTAATATTCACAAAAACAAGTTGTCAAGTAAAGAGTAAAGAAGGCAATACTGTTGTAACTAGGAAGAGAACGCTTGGAAATTTGTATGTGATTGATCAAGAAAGAGATCCTCTTGTAACTAAGACTATAAAAGAAAGAAAGCCTATGTGGATAGAGATTTAGTTAGATCTTGTGTAGCTTCTTCAACAGATTTAGGTCCAACTTGTAAGAGTAAAGCAGTAGCTCCCACAATTCTTGTTGTTGTTGTAACTCCTGCTGATGGGTCACCTATGATCTGATTTTCTTGATGAGTACTGGTCCACGTTTTAGTTACAAGAGCATCTCTTTCTTCATCAATCACATAAAAATTTCCAGTTGTTCTCTTCCCAGCTGCAACAATATTGCCTTCTTTACTCTTTACCTAGCAACCTGTTTTTGTGAATATTACCTTATGGTCTTCATTGCATAGTTTGCTAATAGATGCTAGATTGTATCTGAGTCCTTCAACGTGTAGAACATCTTTCAGCTTTCCTCTTCCAATGTTTACTGACCCCTGACCATTGATGTTGAGTGAATCATCATTGTTAAACTTAACATTGCCTTCTCTTGACTTGTTTAGCTTTGACAATTTATTCTTGTCTCTAGTCATGTGTGAAGTGTATCCACTGTCAAGGATCCATTGCTTATCCTTGGAACCAGCCTTTAGTGCAATTTCAGCTATATTAGTCACCTCTTTTTTTGCTCTATATTCCTTCTTTTGAACTGGCTGGAAGATAACTTTCTCCTTTTTCTTAGCTTTGACTACACCACTTGTTTTTACTATACCATTGAGTGCCTTCTCTTGCTTAGGGAGAAGTGCCATGCATCTCTTGGCATTATGGCTATCCCTAGTGAACTTGGCTTTAATACCAATTGAAGTTCCTGACTTCTCCTTATGATTTACTAGTTTGTGATATTGAGAGGGGGGGTGAATCAGTATCACAACAATTTTCAATTCACAGGTAAGTGAACAACTTCAATCTCTTCTTAAAAGTGAACTCTTTCTTAGAGTCAACTAAGGTAGATCTATTGCTATCTACTAATCTCAATAGTCACCAAAGTCACCTTTCAAACACCTTGCCTAATAGACAATTTGGATGTTCTTGTTTAGATCTACGTTAGGTTATGGGTTGGCTGATACTTCAGCTGCATTCACAACTCAATTCAAAACACAGAACATAAAACAAATTAAGGTCACACAAGATTTACGTGGTTCTGTCAATATGACGTACATCCATGGTGGTAGGGACTCTCCCTTACCGAGACTATCTACTATACTTGAAAATTCTAGTTACAATGGATATCTTAATCCTCTGCTCCTTTCACTATTTCAAATACAAAGCAAGTATAATACAAAGAGTGTCATTTATTGTATCTACCCTTCTTCTAGCTTGTCTTGCCTTTGTTGAATTGAAAGGCTACTCCACTACCACTTAGAAGTTTGCTGCAACGCTTTTTAACCTCTCTTGAAGAAATCTGGAAATACGTTGAGTTCTTTCAATATTTTATTGAATTTGTTCTATACATTGTCTCACATAACACCTACTTTCACTGTCTCACTATCTCCTTGCCTCTTTGTCTCACGGCTCGCCTCACATTTCTAGTTTGTCGTTCATGTTTCTCTCTCTCTCTTGCTGTCCCGTTGAATTTCTCTCTCTTACTATTGGATTTCTCTCTCTTACCATCCATCTGAATCTATCTCACCGTCCAGCTGGGTTTCCTCTGTTCTGCCAATGATATCTCTTTCTCTTCGTCCATCCCTCTTTGGCCGTTCCAGTTTTTCTCTCCTTTTCCCTTATTTGGTTGTGTTTTCTCTCTCCTTCCCGTCAACTCCTCTGTTCTGGAGTTGGGTCACTTGGTTGGCCAAATAAGACTTTGTCATTTCACTCTTCTAGTCTGCCGTCAAGTCGTCCAACTCATTCAGCCATCTCCTCTTTTCTTTATTTTGGCCGACCACGTTCTTCGTTCAGCCCAGCTGTCTCCTCTTTCTCTCTCCTTAACCTTTGTTCTTCGTTCAGCTCGTCCATTGACCATCTCCTCTTTCTCTCTTTCTCGAGGGTTAATGTTCACTCGACTGCTACACGGTGCAACTACTTTATTTTCTCTCTCTTCCCTTCGACGACTACACCTTTTATTGTGCTCTCTTATGTTCCTTTATATACTTCTCCATAAAAACCTAATTGGGAAAATTTACTGTCTTGCCCTTCCATGTGACTTTTACGTTTTTGCCTCTCCATGTGGCTTTTACCTTCTTGCCCTTCTACACGACTTTAATTTCTTGCACACTTAAACTTAGTTGACAACAATTACAACCTATACAAGGTTGTGGGAATAACAATCTCCCCTTTTGTAATTGTTGGCAACACTCATAACAAAAATCACTATGCAACAGTTTCAACTCCCTCTAAATATGCACTCTCCTTTTCTTAACAGCTCCCCCTGCACTGTTGCTTCTCTCCCCCTTTGCCAACCAATTACAAATCTGAAAAACTTGCAAAGTAGAGATGGAGGATTCACCTGATTTTCAGGCTTGATGAGGCATTCGCACAGACAGACTCATTCTGTGCTTTTCAAATAGCTCTGTGGACAAAGATTTAGTTAGATCTTGTGTAGCTTCTTCAACAGATTTAGGTTCAACTTGTGAGAGTAAAGCAGTAGCTCCCACAATTCTTCTTATTGTTGTAACTCCTACTAGTGGGTCACCTGTGATCTGATTTTCTTGATGAACAATGGTCCATGTTTTCTTTGACTTTCTTTCTTACACAGCCTTAGTTGCAAGAGGATCTCTTTCTTCATCAATCACATACAAATTTCTAGTTGTTCTCTTCCCAGCTGCAACAATATTGCCTTCTTTACTCTTTACCTAGCAACCTGTTTTTGTGAATATTACCTTATGGTCTTCATTGCATAGTTTTCTAACAGATGCTAGATTGTATCTGAGTCCTTCAACATGTAGAACATCTTTCAGCTTTCCTCTTCCAATGTTTACTGACCCCTGACCATTAATGTTGATTGAATCATCATTGCCAAACTTAACTTTGCCTTCTCTTGACTTGTTTAGCTATGATAATTTACTCTTGTCTCTTGTCATGTGTGAAGTGCATCTATTGTCAAGGATCCACTACTTATCCTTGGAATCAGCCTTTAGTGCAATTTCAGCTATATTAGTCACCTCCCTTTTTTCTTTATATTCCTTCTTTTGAACTAGCTGGAAGATAGCTTTCTCCTTTTTCTCAGCTTTGATTGCACCGTTTGTTTTTACTATACCATTGAGTACCTTCTCTTGCTTAGGGAGAAATATCATGCATCTCTTGGCATTATGGCCATCTTGCTCGCACCTTTCACATTGTTCCAAGTCTGCTAATGCAACAAGCTTGTTCTTTGAAACCATTGGTTTAGACGTCCACCAACACTCGTTGTCAATATGTCCTTGCCTTTTACAGTATGTGCAAGAACTCACGACAGGTGTTCTTCTCTGAATTTTGTATTGTCTCCCTCTATATGCAACATCATATCTTCTCAAGTTGGAGACATATATTGGCCTTCTACACCAGCAGTTACTTGCCTTATGACTTCAAACTCCACAATAAAGGCAATGACCTTGAAACTGCCTCTTCTTGGGTCTGATCACAGCTTGTTTTCTTCTGTTCATCACTTGTTGTATAGGCACAGTAGCTGGCTTTTTTGCTTATGTGACTTTCATTTTAGTTAACTTCTTCTCCTTCTTATGTTCAAATGTAGCCCTCTATTGGCTAACTTTCTTTTCTTTTTGAGACTTAGCAGTTATGGGTTGTTGCTCTTTAACCACATATATCATTTTTTGCCTTGGCTTTGGTTTGATAACCATCTTTTCTTCTTCAGTTACATTCTCTTGAGTCACAGCCTTCTCTTTCAACTTTTGTGGCAAAGTCTTATTATCTTTAGGTAGTACAGCATCAGATTGTTGCACTTTTTCTTCATTCTTTTTTCCTTTTGTAGAACTTATTTCTCCTATCATTTCAAGCTTTTGCAAGTTCTCTTTGCTATTTTTGAGTTGTTGCTAAAGTCTCAGCAACTCTTTCTCCATTTCTTCAATTTTTGAAGCCCTTGAGCTAAGCTCTACTATAAGGTCTTCACATATTTTGATATATTCCTCAAATCTTCTCTTTAAGTCAATATGCTCAGCCCTTATTATCTACATTTGACTTTCAGCTTCCTCAGACATTGCTTCAACTTGTTTTATATAGGCCTCAAACTTTCATATGGTTTTGCCCCTTCTAATTATCTCCTTTGAAATTGCTTCTAACTCAGCTTCAAGATCTGGCTCTTTTTCATCAACCTCCTTTTTCTCTTCAAAGGTTGAACTACCACCTTGAGCTGATGCCATAAAAGCATGCTCATCTGATGATTCTTCATCTTCCTCCTCATCAACTTCTTTTATCTAACTCATATAGCTCTTGAATGAGTCTCTCTTCTTCTTCTGTGGGTTGGTAGTCTTCTTACTAAACTTCTTTGATTTGAGTGATGATCTTCATCATCTTGAATTCTACTCATCATCACCATCCTCATCTTTATCATCAAGTTTTACTTTGCACTGAGAAGCAAAGTGTCCAGTCTATCTACACCGATAACATCTCAAGGACAACTATCCTTTTCCCTTCTTAGACCCCTTTTTGTATTTCCTTTTGAAGTAAGCCAACACTTCACCTTTACTTTCTTCCTCATCATCATTATCTTCCTTACTGGATGATTCTTCCTCTTCTTTTATTTTCAAGTGTTTTATAGCTTTGAAAGCTGTATCCTTTAATACCTTTATTGTTGTAAAGCTTTCAGCTGACTTTATCCTTATCTCATAAGCAATGAGATTGCACTGGAAATCATGCAAAGATATAGAATTGAGATATCTACTCTCTTTTATGGCTGCTACTTTTGAGACAAACCTCTCAGATAGAATTCTCAAAATTTTCTTCATAATCAATGAGTCCTTCTTGTTCTTCCCATGACTTCTCAGGTCGTTTACAACGTCAATAACCTTGGTGAAAAACTCTTAAACTATCTCATTCTTCTACATTATGAGAGATTCATATCTCTCTTTGAACACTTAAAGCTTAACCTTCTTCATTTTGCCATCACCTTCATAGATTTTTTGCAATCTGTCTCATATCTCCTTAGCAGATTTGCAATCCATAACTTTAGCATACTCAGCATCTATCAATGCTGAAATGATGAAGTTTGAGGCCTTCCCATTTATCTCAAACTCTCTTAACTCCTCTGGAGTTAGGTCTTTACTTTCTTCCACGAAACCCTCCTGTACACATTTCACCACGTTCATGCCCATGGTTGCAAATACCACTTGCATTCTTGCTCTCCACATATGGTAGTTGGTTCAGTTGAAGATTGGAACCTTCTTGCTGTAAGTGGTGCTAGTGCTGGTATTGACTTCCATTTCTCAGTATGCTGAACAAGTCAAACTTTTAGATTCCTTCAAACTAATACACCAAGCTGTTAAGCTTCAAACTGGTAAACTTGGCTTTGATACTAATTAAAGTTCCTAACTTCTTTTTAGATTTACTAGTTTGTGATATTGAGAGGGGGGTGAATCAGTATCACAATAATTCTCAATTTGCAGGTAAATGAAAAACTTCAACCTCTTCTTAAAAGTGAACTCTTTCTAAAAGTCGACTAAGGTAGATTTATTGTAACTAATCACAATAGTCCTCAAAATCACCTTTCTGACACCTTGCCTAATAACAATTCAGATGTTCTTGTTTAGATCTTCGTTAGGTTAGCGTTGGTTGATACTTTAGCTGCGTTCACAACTCAATTCAAAATATAGAACGTAAAGCAAATTAAGGACACACGAGATTTACATGGTTCCATCAACGTGACATACATCCACAGTAGTAGGGAGTCTCCCTTACCAAGACTATTTACTATACTTGAAAATTTCAGTTACAATGGATGTTTTAATCCTCTACTCCTTTTAATATTGTAATTACTAAACAAGTATTCTAGCTTGTCTTGCCTCTATTGAATTGAAAGGCTGCTCCACTGTTGCTTAAAAGTTCACCACAATGCTCTCTAATTGCTCTTGAAGAAATCTAGAAATACGTTAAGTTCTTTCAATGCTTCACCGAATTTCTTTTATACGTTGTCTCACACAACTCCTAATTTCATCGTCTCACTGTCTCCCTGTCTCCTTGTCTCATGGCTCACGTCACGTTTTTGGTTTGTTATTCACGTTTCTCTCTCTCTTGCTGTCCCTCCAGATTTTTGTCTCTTACTGCCGGATTTCTCTCTCTTACCGTCTAGCCGGATCTATCTTACTGTCCAACCAGATTTCCTCTGTTTTGCCGACGGTCTCTCTCTCTTCGTCCACCTTTCTTTGGTTGTTCCAGATTCTCTCCTTTTCCCTTATTTGGTCATATTTTCTCTCTCCTTCACATCGACTCCTCTCTTTTGGCATCGACTCTCTTGGTTAGCCAAATAGGACTTAGCCATCCAGTGGTCCAGCCCTTTCAGTCATTTCCTCTTTTCTCTATTTTGGTCGACCACATTTTTCGTTCAGCCTAGTCGTCTCCTTTGTCTCTCTCTCGACAATTCTTCTTCATTCACTTTCTCTTGATTGTCTCCTCTTTCTCTCTCTCGATAGTTACTATTCCGTCCACGACTACTGTTCACTCAACGGCTACACTATGCGGCTACTTTATTTTCTCTCTCTTCCCTTCGATGGCTACACCTTTTATTGTGCTCTCTTATATTCCTTTATATACTCCTCCATTAGGGCGAATTTACTGTCTTGCCCTTCCATGTGACTTTTACCTTCTTGCCCTTCCATGTGGCTTTACTTTCTTGCACACTTAAACTTAATTAACAATAATTACAACCTATACAAGGCTATGGGAGCAACAGTGTGAATGCCTCCTTAAGCCTGAAAATTAGGTGAATCCTCCATCTCTACTTTTTGAGTTTTTTGGATTTGTAATTGGTTGGCAAAAGGGGAGAGAAGCAATAGTGCAGGGAGAGCTGTTAAGAAAGGGGGGTGCATATTTAGGGGGAGTTGAAATTGTTATAAGTGTTGTCAAAAATTACAAAGGGAGAGATTGTTATTCCCATAGCCTTGTATAGGTTGCAATTGTTGTTAACTAAGTTTAAGTATGCAATAAAGTAAAGCCACATGGAAGGGCAAGAAGGTAAAAGTAATATAAAGGGGTAAGAATGTAAAAGTTACATGGAAGGGTAAGACAGTAAATTCACTCTATTAGGTTTTTATGGAGAAGTATATAAAGGAACACAAGAGAGAAGCCAACAACAGGAAGAGAGAGAAAACGAAGTAGCCGTTGGACGAAGGAGAGAAAAAGGGAGAAGAGGAGAAGTTGTCGTCGAAAATAGGAGAGTGGTCGGTAGTAACAAAAAGAAAATTTGAGACGGCCACGATAGAACAAAGGTTACAAAAAACAAAAATCCGACATAGTAAGGAGAAAACCATGTGACGACAAGAGAGAGAAACTTGTGAGGAACGACACACCACCGACACACTAGCGGTCGGCAAGGAGACAACGCGACAAAATCGAGAAAGAGAGACGGACGAAGAAAGAGACACCACCGCAAGAGCAAACAGCAGATCTACGATAGCGTGAGACAACTAGCGAATTGTGGTGATACTGATTTATCCCCCCTCTCAGTATAACAAACTAGTAGACCCTAGGGTGAAGTCGAAAACTTCAAATATAATTGTAATAATTTACACTAAACAATTTATTATATTATGACATTATGATAAAAGTGCAAGAAATTATTATTGTCATATGCTTATAACGATTAATATAATAAATTTTATTCAAATAAAGCATGAGAATATTGAAATTTATTAATTAATAATATTATAATATTTTCAAAGAATATTCTTAGATTTTCTTGCTCTTCTTTTTAGATTTTGCAAATTTGCTTGGAAAATAAGATAATGTAACATAGGAGGAAATGGAAAGTTAAGAGTTTATCTTAAGTAACGAAGCTTAGGCTTTGATTGATTTATCTTTGGTGGGCACAACTTTCTTTTATAGCCTCCTTTTCTACCTAAGGAGGTATCTTTATTAGCACTTTCACTTCTTTGAAATTAGAGAATTTCTTTGAAAAAAAAATATGAAAAATATGAAATAAAAATTTTATGTGATAAGAATAAAAATATTTCATAATAAGTCACAATGAATAAAAATTTCTTTAAAATAATTATATCAAAAAAGTAAAACAAAATTAATATGAGTAGATATTCACCTAGAGTTATTTCTTATATAGAAATATGACAAATTTAATCTTGTGTAATGTTTCAAAAATGAAATAAAATATAGAGAAATGAAATCAATTTTATATATTTCTATCGTTAGTAGTTTAATATATTTGCTAATTTATACTAGATTAAATATTAGTTTCAAAGTCAAAATGTTAGGTATATGTAAAAGTAATCTTAAAATGAATCACTAGAAAATTACAAAAAAAAAAAAATATTAAGGTATCTACAAGGAATAAAGAGTTACATGCTCATTTATAGAAAATCTAATTATTTAAAAGTGATTAGATATTCAACTTTACATTTTATTAGATGTAATAATAGTAGAAAGCCATTTTTTATTATCAATTCCTATTAAAAGAATGAGAAGCATTATGAAATAATGAAAAATTGTTTATCATTATTTTATCCATTATGAATCAAAAGTTTGTGATATGATTTAAAATTATAATTCATGTATTATGACAATGGAACTTTATTTTAAAAATTAAAGTTGTTTATGTCATTACTAAACTATTGAAAATTTATATAATAATTTCATAATTACATTTTTCTCTAAGAGCAACTAATACTTAAAATGATACTTAATAATGATTAAAGTAATTTGTTATATAAAAAAGATCCAAAAATAAAGAATATATATAAAATACTAATTAATCCCATAATAGTAAATCAATATAAAAATTTACAACTAACATCATATACAAAAATATATTATCATAATAAGTCCTAGTTATATTAATGGTAATTAATAATATATAATATAATGACAATATAAGCTCACTTATGTGTTTTTGAACGTATATTATATATTTCATGTTATCTTATGATCATGTACACAATATTATTTTAAATTAATAGAAAAGTTTCTATCAAATATTATTGTAAATACTTATGAAATTATATATATTTTATGAGTATTGTATAATAACTTGTAAGTATTGTAGTATATAAAAGTAAGTGCTTTGAGTAAGTAAAATACAATTGTAATAATTTACACTAAACAATTTATTATATTATGACATTATGATAAAATTGTAAGAAAATATTATTGTCATCTGCTTATAATAATTAATATAATAAATTTTAATCAAACCAAGCATGAGAATATTGAAATTTCTTAATTAATAATATTATAATATTTTCAAAGAATATTCTTATTAAAAATTCAATTATTATGTGATCTAATTAATAAAAAAATATTATATATTATTGTACTATTAAAGATGATAATTTAAAGCTTAATTCAAGTATTGATAGATATATTTAATTTAACTCATAAAATTTTTCCTTTTGACACACATAAATTTTTTTATCTAAAAGAGTGTGATTACAGTAAAAATTAAAAGAGAAAAATTAATTATTAAATTAGAGTGAACTTTCTAAAAACAATAAATAGTTTTAACTTTCACAAATTTAAAATGTTATTTATATAAATTATTTAGTATTCAGATTTAAAATTAATGGTTAATAATAATATTTTTATTTAAGAAACTAACATAAATGTCAACTTTACACAAACAAATAAAAAAAAAAGGCAAAACAATAGGAAATTTAATTTGACTCATTTAAAATGAGAGTCCAATTAATTTAACTTCAAATATTAATAAAAAAAAATTAAATAAAGTCTAACTAAAATAAAGAATAATTAAATAAATTTATATGATATAAAATTATATGTCTACCATATTTTATATCACACTATATTCAATGAAGGAGGCAATTACGCACACATTTACATCTTCCAATACTCTCTCCGAATAACTAAATCATTCTACATAGCATATCTCTGCAGCAAATCAGGTTCTACTCTACTTTTTTTTTTTTCTTCTTTTCTTTTTAGGACACCGAAGAAGAACCTGTAGAGAGTTAATTATGACTCCTTTGACAATCTTTGGATGAGGGGGTCCCTTTTTTACAGGCATTAGGTAATGCATGAATGACCAAGTTTACCCGGTAAGTAATGGTCCAATCATCAATATGCCGACATTGGTCGATTTTCATGATGATGGTTCACCGTATACCCATTTCATATATTTATAAAAGACATGGTCTAGAATCAATTCTGATGAGTTGTGAGACGTTGATACTCCACCTAAAGTTATATATATATATATATATCAACAATTGAGATTCGTCAAAAGATGGGCAACGTGATGTGTCATCACGTACTGAAAACAATGGAAAAATCCAACGCACAGAATTCATTTTGTTGTCGCTTGTAGGAAGTTAACAGGGCAACTAAAATTGCTGTTTGCTGGCGGTTTCCAGCGTGCCCTAAGCCTGAGTTTATGCTGGCGTTGACATTTTACGGTTTCCAGCATAGGCAAAATGTTAAACGCATACTCCCTCCACGTACCGACGCTAAAGCTTTCGAATAACAAGATTGGTTAGAAACAAAGAAAATTATTTATGAAAAATAATCCAAACGTTGTGATATTCAAACGTCAAGTGAAAAATGAAGACTATCGAAAATTAATGGTTTCCAAAATTAAATCTTCTACCCTTTTGTTAATTGGCTCTAACTAAGAGCCCCAACTCGATCGAAACCTTTAGTTTCATTAAGTAACAGCTCATTGTTATTTTCTTTCGCTTTAAAATTCCCATGATAGACCCTTCTCGCATCTGGTACCTCTCTACAACACGGTCTGCATACCAGGAATACACATTAGCAACCGAGCTAGACCCAAAATGATTAGACAGCTTTTATACAGTTCACCAGACATGATTAAAACATCAAGGAGTCCAAAATGAAATGGTTTCAAATTGAATAGGTTAATTAAACTAAAGTCACTTGATAATGTACGTTATTCTAGATGCAGGTAAAAAGTTAACAAGATCTTGGACTTTTCTCCCGCTTAGTATTAGCAGAGTAGGAATTTATTAGACGAGATGAATCCTGGTTGATTTTGTACCACAATCTTGAAAGCATTTGAAGTCCTGTCTTCTACTAATACTACTTAAATTTTCTTTCCAAAGTCATACATTTATTGCTCATGGATTAATACTTCTTACATGATTAATAGTTTTCACATGAACCCCAACCGAATTGAATGAAATCTGTACCACAAATAAAAATTATAACAATTGCAAAATAATAAAAAAATATTATTTATAATGTATTCTACATCAGATCTTTACATATAGAATTTTTTTTTCAAATTAAATATAAAAAAATAGAGCTTTTTATGTCCTAGAAACAATTACTTTGAGTCTAGCAAGGTTTTCAATCTTCTAAACTTTCATTTATGCCTTAGCATACGAATCTTCATTAAATTAGCAACTCCAATTAACTTCGATCCCAATAAAATCAACAAAGTTCAATACATGAGAAAATTAATGAGATCCTAATAATTATGAATCATGAGCCAAGATGTTATTGAATGACGGACTTTAGTGGTCTTTTTATTTTAAGTATAATTGGTTATCCTTAACTAATTACATCATTTTTAATTTTTTAACCAACCAAGTCATCAGATAGTAAATTGTTTTTAGCATACATATTATAATAATTGGAGAGGGAAAAGGAAAATTGATGGAAATAGGCTTGCAGGTTCGAAGTAGTCCTAGATTACTCCAAGTGTGTCGCACAATAAATTGACTATAACCAAATTAATTTTGCTCAGGAGGGTTGTATTTGGAATTTCGTTTCAAGACAATATAGGAACATTTGGCACCAACAGCATGGGAATTAAAGAATAGTCTCAATTGCTCTAATATTAATGCGTGGGGCTTTTATTAATGGTTTGACCATCCTACAAGTTTAACTCTATTTTTGTTCTCCAAACCCTCCAACCACTACTTTGAAATCCCTCCTAAAAAAAAATACTAAATTTGATCACGAGTTTTATTACCATAAAATAATTTATTAGAAGTAGAGAAAGGTAGCTAATTAAGATACATAGACATACACAGTAACTTCCCCTAGATTGCAAGCTTTTGCTTAAACAATGGTGGGGGGACTCAACCTTCAAAAAACCATAAGGACCCCTTCAAGAGCCTTGGTTATTAGGATCAATCTAATTTTCCTCGCTTTCTTTCTTGTCATCTATTCTTCTCTTCTCCCGCGGCCATCTTCTTCGCTCTATTTTGATGATGCAGCATCGCCTGTTGGGTGCTCATTGCACCAATGCCGTCACAAGGTAAGGCGAGCTTCAAATCAATTCATAAAGATTGAGTTATGAAAATCGAAGTTTTTCGTAATTTGTTTTGTGAATTAATACCCCATTTGGTTAATCTTTGAAAAATTAAGGCGCTCTTGGAGAAGAGAAAGGTACATATTCCAAAGGCGCAGGTGAATAAGACAAAGATTAAGGCTCCAAGCTTCATTAATGATATGGGAAATGGCATGGAGATTGGCGTGATCAATATGGATGAGGATGGAGATGATCTTGGTGAGTGGAAATTGCATGGAGAAATTATACCAATCCAATTTCAGAGAGTGTCCAAGTACTTAAAATGGGAGGACTTGTTTCCTGAATGGATTGACGAGGAAGAAGAAAATGACGTTCCATCATGTCCAGAGATACCAATGCCGAATTTCAAAGCTTATGAAATGATGGACGTGATAGTGGCCAAATTGCCTTGCAAGCGTCCAGAAGAAGGGTGGAATAGAGATGCCCTAAGGCTTCAAATTCAACTTGTAACAGCGAATTTGGCGGTGAAAAAGGGAAAGATGGGTTGGAACTGGAGGACCAAAGTGGTGCTTTGGGGCAAGTGTAGGCCAATGCTGGAGCTCTTTAGGTGCGATGACTTAGTAAGACGGGAAGGTGATTGGTGGTTCTATGAGTCGGAGGCAGCGAGGTTGGAACGGAAGGTTTCTTTGCCAGTTGGATCTTGCAAACTGTCCTTGCCTTTGTGGGCACAAGGTACGTGAAAAAAAAAAAAAATTCGATCATTTCTCATTTTAGAGGAAAAGCACGTATGTTTTTTCAGAAAATTAAAATAAATAAATAATTCCCTTCACCGTGAGCTACAAGCGCTCACGACTTTCTTTCTACTTAGGAAACAGACGCTCTATCCGCTGAGCTACAGGCGCTTGTCACTATATAAATTGATAAAAGTTAAGAATTTCATATTTCTTTTATTTTATAGACAACGTAACTACACATTGCAAATTTCTTATTTCCATTGGTTAGGAAGACTTATTCATCAGAGAGGGAAGGATGAATAAATTATACAGTTTTGGAACCTAGAGCTAAACATGCCACGACTTCTAAGACAATAATAATAATAATAATAATAATAATAATAATAATAATAATAGTAATAGTAATAGGGTGTCGAGTTAAAAGTTGATGTTAATGTTTTAATTTTTAAATCGGTAATTATTAGTAAAAGTGCATGAGAAAAGTAATTGTCGTGGAAAAGAAATAGCGTACTATTGCCTTAAAAAAAAAAAAAAAGAAAAAGGTTGGCGTATCTATAAGTTTGAAATGGTTTCGTCTGACATCTCCTTGACGAGAGACGATGGACGAGGTGACTCCTGCGACCTCGGTGGTTGGTCTCCATATAAGTTGTCATCAGTACGTAATAGCACAGATCTTCTTTAGCTTTACCAGTTAGGCAGGATCGTTGCTGGAGCAGAATCAATTTGGAAGGAGTCCGATCTAGGGTGTGTCATCGAGAGAGGACGACCCCCCCTCCCAGTCCTGTGTCATCTCATAGGTAACAAGTCCAAAAGCAATGGGCAGGGGAGGAGCTTGTGTGAGATAGGCTAGGAGACCTAAGGGCTCTGTCCTCTGTCCACATCATACAGACTTGGTTAATTTTTCTTACAATCCAGCCTGCCCCCCCCCCTCCCCCTTTTTTTTGGGGTTGAATTTCAGGTGAAAACGAAGTCTATCATCTTTCCAAGATTCAGAGCATCGTAAGGACACCTGAACGAGAAGCCTACGCCACAGTCCTCCACTCCTCAGAGTCCTACGTCTGTGGGGCCATATGCCTAGCGCAAAGCCTCCTCCAAACAGGAACCAAGCGTGATCTTATCCTTCTCCTGGACAAATCCATCTCTCGATCCAAACGGGATGCTCTCGCCGCAGCCGGGTGGAAGATCCGGCTCATCAAAAGGATCCGTAACCCGGAAGCCAAAAGATATTCCTACAACGAGTACAATTACAGCAAGTTGAGGCTGTGGCAGCTAACAGATTATGACAAAATCATTTTCGTAGATTCAGACATCTTGGTTTTACGTAGTCTGGACGTCCTCTTTCACTTCCCTCAAATGTCCGCCACGGGCAACAACATGTGGCTCTTCAATTCTGGCATTATGGTCATTGAGCCATCAAATTGCACATTCAAGTTATTAATGGACCGACGAAGGGACATTATTTCCTACAATGGTGGCGACCAAGGGTTCCTTAACGAAGTGTTTGTGTGGTGGCATAGGCTACCCAGAAGAACAAATTTCCTAAAGAATTTTTGGGCTAACACTACGGCCGAGGCCAGTGTCAAGAATGAGCTTTTCGGAGCTGACCCACCAAAACTTTACGCAATACACTATCTGGGGTTGAAGCCCTGGCACTGTTACAGGGATTATGATTGCAATTGGGACATTGAGGACCAGCGTGTTTATGCAAGTGATGTGGCCCATGAGAGGTGGTGGAAATTTCATGACAAAATGGAAGTGAAGTTGCAGAAGTATTGTGGTTTAACGAAGAACAGAAAGCTGAAGTTAGATTGGAAGAGAAAGTTGGCAAAAGATACTAGGTTTAGTGATGGGCATTGGAAGATCAATGTTAGGGATCCTAGACGGGTTCATTTGATTTAGGATATGGTCACATACAATATATTTTTATTACCTTTTTTTCATTTTTCTTGCTCATAATTTTTACTTTATTTATTTTATGCTAATAGAAAGATACATGAGACATTTTCCAAATTATATATGGCTAGCTCATAGGTAAGAGGACTGGAATTGTTTGCTCCGAATTAGTTATACCTAGGAAATTGAAACAAGACTTTTCCATAAGAAAATAAGAGAAATTTACTCTGCAATTGGTCTTGCCTCCCTGAGAATTGGAGTACTCCACTATTATAGAGTTAAAGCTTAAAGTCTTAGAACTAAATCACTCTGATGCTAAAAATAACCTGAAAAAAAAAAATCTATTGCCCGGAAGAGTTCAAAAACAAGTTAAAGCCGTATAGAATTTTTCAAATCTAGTAAGAGTATAGAGTGTCTATATTTAATTTCAATTCTAATTTTATAATCAACTTATTCTGTAATTAATCATAAATAATAGTTATAATTTTTTTAATTCTTTTTTAATGAATAAATAAATAATTTTTCTTTAGATAATTTTCCTCTTTCTCTCCCCACTCTTCCTCCTCTCCTTATTATTCCTTTTTTATTCTCCTTCCTTCAATTTTGAGGCTGTTAGTGGTAACAAGTACTAAGCCTCTATCATTCTTGTTTTGATTTTTTCCTTATTAAAAGAAATATTGTTTAATTCATATCCATTAAATTTCTTTGTTTTAGTTAAAATATTTTTGTTGTTATTAGGATTCTGTTTTTTTTTTTTAAACTTTTTAATGGGTTTTTTTTTCAATCTTTATGTATAGTAAAACACAATTTTCACATAAAAAAAACAAGACTTAAGGTTTAATATGTAAAGAAACTTAGATATGTGTTGTAGCATTTGCCTTACATACTTTTAAGAGAAATTCTCACAACTTCCTACAATCTTTATTGGAGATAGTTATAAGAATTTGACATAGTTCACTTATCAGTATAAAGAGCATATACACTAGGTATATATGGGAGGGAATTTTAATAAAGTTGATGAGTAACAATCCTAGTGCACATGATGCAATACATATGGCATCCTAATATCATGTGTAACAAATCTAAGGCTTCATATGGAAATTTTCCACAAGGATCCATTGAAAGATGTGGTGGAATCTTGTATTGGATAGGAAGAATGAGAATTTAGGCTTTATAAACATGAACACTGCATACTTTAATATACTACCTTTTGGAGAGAGGGTAATAACCTTGTGATAAGTGTTATTAGACCATAATTTCTGCAAGTTGTAAGAACACCTTGCCTAGTAAAGATGTTTGGTTCACATAGTAAGATTACCCATGAGGCCGAGGAAGGCAAAAAGCAACCAAAGAGGGAGATCAAGGTCAAGGGATGTCTTAGAAGACGCTAATGCAAGGCTTGTGAAGGTTGAGTTTGCCATGGCTAATGGCAAGAAAAGTTTGAGGTAGTAGATCAATGCATTGATGAGCTCAAAAAGGAGAGTAAAGAGCTTTGTGAGAAAATGCAAGGATACCACAATAGTATGATGGAGAAGGAGGTATAGTGATATCAAGAGGGATACTTACATCATTAATGCATAGGATGATTTCAAGAAAGAACTCATGTGGCTATTCTATTCAAAGAATGTCGAGAAAGAGGTAAAAGTGAAGCTAAGGTATCTCTAATAAAAGGAAAGTATATGAGAGTATGTGAAGGAATCTTTCAAAGTATTGATAGAAATCCCTGATATCTTAACAAGAAAGCATTCTTTTCATTTAAGGATGACTTACAAAATTGGGCAAAAAATGAAGATCCCAAGGCATGGTGCCTAAGATCTTCCTATTTTTATTTCTATTATCGAGTTACTAATAAAGTTCAATAAATTCGAGAAGCCTAAATCTTATAAGGATAAGGGTGGTAAGAGAAAGAGTAGAGGAGATAGCCACTCAAGTAAATAACATTTCCATAAATTTAATTAATACAAGGAAGGGATAAGCACCAAGGATACCCAAATTGGCGATAGACCAACTTTCAAATACTACTTTTATAATGGGCCAAACAGGGCAAGAGACTACTCGAAAAGAGCCAAACGTTTTGCCTTAGTTGAAGAAAGAAAGGAGCAACAGTAGCAATGCAAAGAGACATGGATGAAATCCTTACAAATCCTTAATGCAATCAAATCCAAGGTTAAAGTTTCCAAGATTAAGAAGAGAGGACATTTATGTGTGGAAGAAAAGGTGGGTAACCAAGTGGTAAGATCCTTTGCAAGGAACAAGGTACTATTTAAGTATAACAAAGCAAGTATTCCTTATATGTTTTGCAAGGAATTAGTGATTTAATGACTAGGGCAAGGACAAAGAGGATGAAAAAGGTTTTACAAGGTTTAATCATGGAGCTATATGACAAAAAGGGTTCTCTAAAAGATTTCTAAAATATCTTTATGTGCAAAATAATGAACAAGACTTAGAACTTGAAGAACAAAACTTTGATCCTATAATATAAGTTCAAGTTGCATGACTAAGCTATAGAAACGCTCAATTGCATGCTAAGTTGTATTAATGGGCCTGATTTTGTTTTGAGTTGTTGAATTTGAAGTTAAGGTCGAATTATATGTAAAAAAGGCTTAACTTCTTGGGTTTATTTGGGCTTGTAGGTTCAGCTGAGTCTTAATACATTAATTAGGGTTTTACTTTAACTTTATATCATTAGTAGTAGTCTTTTTTTAAGATATCTTAATCAAGATAGATTTAAGATTCCTAATCAAGGTAGATTTGTATTTCTTAATTAAAAGGATCACCTATAATTAAGGTTTTCCTATATAGTTATGTTAAGAAACACCTTTTCCTTATAGGATTGTAATATTTACATGCCTATGTAAAGGCTACAACTATGTAAAACAAAAGCAACATGATTAAGGTATTTTTTTTAGCAAGTTTTACTTTATTTTTTTGTATTCTTGGAACAATACATTAGCTTGACTTATCAAAGGAGTGATTAACCTTTGTGGTGTCTTAAGATTGGGGCTTTTAGGATTTAGTTTCCTTAGGGTTATGATTTGATTAACTCAATTTATTTCATAACTTTCTAAGGCATGTATAACAAATTGATTCAAAGGCTCACAGGGTAAGTCACTTAGCGGGTTCTTTATTAGTTGGTATTAGAACCGTGGTTCTTAAAATAAGTTACGTATCTCTTTTCCATTTTTGTTCCGTACTTTTCTTTATGGTTTATTCATTCCTTGTTTTTTTTTTGTTTAGCTCTTCTAGTTTATTTTGATTAGCTTATTACTGTTTAAGTTATGTTAATTTTATGGGTGATTGATTTGATTAAAAAAAAGTTGAAAAATGTTAAAAAAATAAAGAGAAGATTAAAAAATAAAAAAAATAAAAAAAAGGAAGGAGAAGAAGTTATGTTTGAGTTGAGTAGTGCATTTTGATTCTTTCAACCTATTGTGTATAAGGTTACAAATTTTTTTTTCCAAGCTTAAAAAGGATATCATAAATTTCTTTTAAAAGTTTTGATTTTAAAATTTACCATTATCTAACAAATTACTCCTTGTGATTTATTGATCTTAAGTCTTTTAAGAACATAAATGAGCCTAGTTTAAGTGGAGAAAAGGCAAAAATGGTGAGATCATCATCGAGAAAAGCCAAAATATAGTAAAACACGAGTGATAACAATCTGATTTGAGGGCAAACAAATGAGCGAGTATGTGAGGAACAAATTTCTTTTAATTAATAATGTGGTTCTATAGCTTGTAAAAATGAGTAGTGAAAGAGAAATGCATGATATAGATGTGAAGATTTGGATAAAGGCTATCACTAAGCAATTTAAGATGATAAATGCAAGGCTAAATGAGTTACAATCACCTAGTAAATCCAAATCCTCTAGAAGGCACGTGATTGGGGAAGAAGATGTAAAAGAATTAGATTATGAAGAATCAAGCTTGAGAAAAGGTAAGAAAGTTGTTTCCAAAAGAGATAGTAATTTAGGTAGCATAAAGATGAAGATTCTAGCATTTCAAGAGGAGAAGAATAATCCTAAACATTATTTGGAGTGGGAGAAAAAGGTTGAGTATGTATTTGATTGCCATAATTATTCTGAGAAGAAGAAAGTAAAATTGGTAGCTATAGAATTCACTGATTATGTAATTTTTTGGTGGGACCAATTGGTGATAAGTAGAAGGAGGAATGGTAAGAGGCCAATTTAGTCATAGGAAGTGATGAAATTGGTAAAGCACAAAAGATTTATACCTAGCCACTACGATAGAGACTTATATAGAAAGCTGCAGGGGCTGGTGCAAAGGTCTATGAGTGTGGAGGACTATTACAAGGAGACGGAGATACCATGATTAGAGTTAATGTAAAGGAAGATCGAAAGGCTACCATAGTAAGGTTTATTAGTGGCTTGAACAAGTAAATTGTAGATGTAGTGGATTTGTAACACTATTTAGAGATGGAGAAGTTGTTGCATAAGGTTATCAAGGTAGAGAAACAAATGAAGTCTAAAGGATCTAAATTGGATCAGTTTTTAGTTCTACATAGAAGGCAACTTAAAAAGGTGCCAAAGCAGCCTTCAAGTCAAAAGAAGATGCTGGGCCAAAAGAATTAGTTATTGTTTCTAAAGGAAAAACTAAAATAAAATCTTCAAAATCTCATGATGTTAAATGTTGTAGGTATTAAGGATAGGGACATATTACTTCTCAATGTCCAAATAAAAGAGCTATGATCATGTTGGAGAATGGTGATATAGAAAGCATTAGTTCAAATGATAATGACATGCCACTATTAGAGGATTATTCTAATGTTGAAGTTGAAGAACTTGTTTATGGAGATATGTTAGTTGTAATAATAATGATAAGGAGTAGTGTGAGCACATTTTTTATACAAGATGCCACGTTGAAGATATGGTATATAGCATGATTATTGATAATGAAAATTGCACTAATGTTGTTAATGCTTTATTGGTAGATAAGTTAAATCTATATACCTTCAAACATCCTAAACCTTATAACCTACAATGGTTAAATGATTATGGAGAAATTAGAGTAACCAAGCAAGTTTTAGTTGCTTGTTCTATTGGCAATTACAAGGATAAGGTTCTTTGTGATGTGACATTAATGCATACTGGTCATATACTTCTTGGGCGACCATGGCAATTTGATAAGAAGGTTACTCAAAATGGCCATAAGAACAGATACTCCTTTGTAATTAATAATCAAAATATTGTATTAACTCTTCTTAAACTTATTTAGGCATATAAAGATCAGATTAATATAATAAGAGAGTGCAAAGTGAGAGAAGAACAAATGAGAGAACAAGGGGAAAAGAAAAAGAGTGAGAGCTCAAAGAAAAAGAGAGACAATGAGGTTAGGGGGAAAAATTCAAGTGAAAAGGATGATGTAAAGAGAAAAGTGTGTAAAAAGGAGATAAAAGTATGAAGGTAAGTGTGTTTGCTAGGAAAAGTGAGGTTAAGAGTGCTATGATCACAAGGTAACAACTATTTGTACTTATATGCAAGGATGTTTATTTTTTTATCTAATTATTTTAATTCCTTTTTGCCTAATGTAGTTATTCCATTATTGTAAGAGTTTAAAGATTTATTTCTTAAAGAGATTCCCTAAGAATTACCTCCTTTAAGAGGGATTAAGTACCAAATAGATTTCATACCTGATGCTAGCATACTGAATTGACCTACTTATAGGTCTAATCTAGATGAAACAAAAGAGATACAAAGACAAGTGGATGAATTGGTGCAAAAGGGATATTTTTAGGGAGAGAAAGCAAACTCTTTCTCAGATTTGACTAAGGTAAATCTATTGCTACCTATTAATCACAATAGTCCCCAAAGTCACCTTTTAGACACCTTGCCTTTTAGGTCTTCATTAGGTTATGGGTTGCCTGATACTTTTATTGCATTCACACAACTCAATTTAAAATACAAAAAGTAACGACACACGAGATTTACGTGGTTCTGTCAACATGACGTACATCCACGGTTGTAGGGACTCTCCCTCTACCGAGACAATCCATTATACTTGAGAATACCGGTTATAATGGATGACTTAATCCTCTACTGCTTTCACTATTGCAAATACTAAGCAAGTACAATACAAAGAGTGTCACTTACTGTGTCTACCCTTCTTCTAACTTGTCTTGCCTTTGTTAAATTAAATGGCTTCTTCACTACCATTTAGAAGTTCACCATAACTCTTTTTAACCTCTCTTGAAAAAATCTGGAAATACATTGAGTTCTTTCCGATGCTTCACTGAATTTCTTCTCTACGTTATCTCACACAACTCCTACTTTCACCATCTCGCGGTCTCACCTGTCTCTTATTTCATGATCTCACTATCTCACGGCTCACCTCACGTTTCTAGTTTGCCGTTCCACATCTCACGCACATTTGCACACTTTGTTGGTTTCACGACTTACATGCTTTTTGGTGTGCACACCTTGCTGGTCACACGCCTCACGTACGTTTCTGGTTTGCTCTTGTCCGTTTCACACCTCCTTTAGCTGTATCAGATTTTCTCCCTTTTTTGCTAGTCACTGTTCTTCGACCGTCCACCCCTATTTGGCCGTCTCGGGTTTTCTTTCTGTTCTACCGATCACACTTTTTTTGGCCATGCTTGGTTTTTCTCCTTCCTAACGTCCAGCCAGATATCGTCCAATAAGATTTCTCTCACCGTCTAGCCCTGTTCTGCCATCGACTCCTCTTTCTGTCGTCCAACTGTTCACTCTTTTTTGGGCATGTTTGGGCGTTTCGGTGGTGTGCCATTTCAGATTTTTCTTTCTTTTCTAACGGCTCTTCGTTCTGGTGGTGGCTCTTCATTTTTTCTCTCACCGTCCAATCGGATTTAATTTGTTCTACAGACACACACACACACACACTCTCTTGTATGGTTGTCTCATTATTTTCTCCCTTTCGACTTGATTATGTCGTCTGTTTCTCTCTCTACCTCTTTGCTGTGTTGTCTCCTTGCTAACCACTAGCGTGCCGGTGGTGTGTCATTCCTCATGGGTTTTTTCTCTCTTGTCGTCACACAGTTTTCTCCTTGTCGTGTTAGATTTTTCTCTTTGACAACCCCTATTCTGTGATGGCCATCTTGGATTTTCTTTATATTATTGCCGACCCCCTATTTTTATGTTTATGCCGTGTAGGGTTTGGTGCTGGCCGGTCACTCTAGGTTTGCCAAATGTTCAATTGTTGACCTTCTCTTCTCTTTTGCAAACCCCATGTTTGTATATTCCATGTAGGTTTTTTTTTTCTCTTGCAAAGTTATAGTTTTACTCTCTTGCCCCTTTATGTACTTCAAATTACTCTCTTGCAATATAGCTTAAAATTACTCTTTTGCCCTTTCATATAGCTTTACTTTTTTGCCCCTCCTTGTAGCTTTAAATTACTTACACATTTAAATCTAGTTGACAATAATTATAACCCATACAAGGCTGTAGGAACAACAATCTCCCCCTTTGTAATTGTTGGCAACACTTATAACAAAAGCCATTATACAACAATTACAACTCCCTCTAAATATGCACTCCTCTTTTCTCAATAGCTCCCCCTGTACTATTGCTTCTTCCCCCCTTTGTTAACCAATTACAAATCTAAAAAACTCGTAAAGTAGAGATGGAGGATTTACTTGAACTTCAGGCTTTAAGAGGCATTTGCATAGATAGACTCAATTTGTGCTTTTCAAATAGCTTTGTGGACAGACGTTTAGTTAGAATATCTAAAATTTAATCTTTAGTGCCAACATACTCCAACTAAATTTTACCTTGTTCCATTTGATCTTTGATGAAGTGATACCGGATGTCAATATGCTTGCTCCTCGAATGTTGAACCGGATTCTTGTTGAGATCAATAGTACTTTGATTATCACAAAGTACACTCACTAGTAACTTCACTTTAACACCCAAGTCTACCAATTATCTTAGCATTCGTATCACTTGTGTACATGCTGCATAAGTAGCCATATACTCAGCCTCAGCTGTGCTCAAAGCAACACTGTTTTGTTTTCTACTTAACAATGCAACAGACTTTAAAACCAAGTAGAAACTGTAGCCACTGGTTGATTTTCTGTCATTTATACTTCCTACCCAGTTTGCATCAATGTATGCTTGTAGTTTAACAGAATCCATGACTGAATACCACAAACCCATTTCCAGTATTCCTTTGAGGTACCTTAGGATTCTTTTCATTGCTAACACATGAGACTCCTTAGGATTAGCTTGGAATCTGTTGGTAGTGCACACAGCTTGCATAAGATCAAGTCTTAATGCTGTAAGGTACAAAAGACTCCCTATCATCTTCCTGTACTCTGTAGGGCTTATACTCCTTCCCTCCTGATCTTTTGTTAACTTGCAACCCATTATTATAGGGGTACTAACAGGTCTATTATCCTCTATGCCAAAACTTTTCAGCATCTCTTTGGCATTTTTTTTTTTTGACAAATAAAGATACCTTCTTCATAATACTTTATTTGTAATCCAAGAAAGTATGTCATTTCTCCAATCAATGACATCTCAAATTCCTCACTCATTTTCTATGCAAAATCTTGACATAGCTTAGAGTGATCCCCTCCAAAGATGATGTCATCTACATATATTATGGTTATCAGCTAGCCTTTCTTTGAGTTGAACACATACAGGTTATTATCAATTGTTCCTCTTCTAAAGTTCAACCTTCTCAAGTACGCATCCAGCCTACTGTACTATGCTCTTGGAGCTTGCTTAAGAACATACAAGGCTTTCTCTAGCTTGCACATATGTGTCTCATCCTCACTGATTTGTACTCTATCAGGTTGTTTAATATACATTTCTTCTTTTAGGAGCCCAATAAAAAAAAGGCAGATTTCACATCCATCTGATAGACTTTATACCTTTTGTGTGCTACCAAAGTTAAGAACATTTTGATAGTTTCTAACCTTGCTACTGCTACAAAATTTTTATCGACATTTACCCCTTCTACCTGAGTGTATCCTTTGCAAACTAGTCTGGCCTTGTTCCTCACCACCTTGTCATCTTTATTGTGTTTATTCCTAAACATCCATTTTGTTCCTATGACATTCTTATTAGTGGGTCTTGGAACCAGCTCCCATGAATCATTCTTCTCAATTTGATCCAGCTCCTCATTGATAGCTTTGACCCAGGTTTTGTCCTAAATACCCTCTTCAACAAATTTAGGTTCAACTTGTAAGAGTAAAGCAATAGCTCCCACAATTCTTCTTCTTGTTGTAACTCCTGCCAATGAGTCACCTATGATTTGATCTCCTTGATTAGCACTGGTCCATGTTTTCTTTGTCCTTCTTCCTTGTACCATCTTAGTTGCAAGAGGATCTCTTTCTTCATTATCAGACTCACTCTTCTCTGAGTCTGAACTTACTTTTTATTCCTTTGGTATGATTTTTCATCCATATTGAAGTCATCTTCTTTATTGCCCTCAGCTTCTCCATTCTGCATTGTTTTCCAGTTCTTATCTATTCTTACATCACTAGAAGTGATCACTTTTCCTAACTTATGCAAGAAAATTCTGTAACCTTTTGTCTTTGCTGAGTATCCCACAAAGATACCTTCATTAGACTTAGCATTGAATTTTCCCAAGTTTTACTCCATGCTTTTCACAAAACATGGGCTACTAAAGACTCTGAGATACTTGGCTATTGTCTTCTTCCCACTCCATAGCTCATATAGAGTCTTATCAATATTAGGCTTTAGTAATACTCTGTTTAGTAGATGCATGACTGTAAATGTTGCTTCTATCCAAAATCTTGTGTGAAGCTTGGATTCTAGTAGTAGAATTCTTGCCATTTCGACCATATATCTATTTTTCCTTTCTACCACCCCGTTCTGTTAAGGTGTTCTTGCTGCTACCATCTGATGGTGAATACCATGCTTCTCAAGGTAATCTTTAAAAGTTTCATTTGTAAATTCAATGCCTTGATTTGACCTCAATACTTTGATCTTCCTTCCACTCTCATTTTTAACCAATCTTCTGTATCTTTTGAAGCAATTCAGAACTTCTAACTTGTGTTTGAGGTGTATGATGCAGGTCATTCTCAAATAATCATCAACAAACAAGATGAAGTACCTCTTACCATTCAACCCTTTTGTTCTCATCGGTCCACATAAATCAGTATGCACAATGTTAAGCACTGCTTTAGAACTGAACTCTTTAGTCTTATACTGCTTTCTGGCATGTTTTCCTTTAGAGCATGCTAAGCAAACATACTCTCTTTCTCTCCTGAGGTTGGGAATGTGTCTGATTGCATGAGTAGTGGTCAGCTTCCTCATGTTCTTATGTGATAAGTGTCCCAGCCTCTTATGCCATAACTAATTTTCTTCTTCTTTTGTAAGTAGATAGTTGTTTGTCTTGTCCTCATCAATCACGTACAAATTTCTAGTTGTTTTCTTCCCGGCTACAATAGTATTGCCTTCTTTACTCTTTACTTGGCAACCTATTTTTGTGAATATCACTTTATGGTCGTCGTTGCATAGTTGGCTGACAGATGCTAGATTATGTTTGAGTCCTTCAATGTGCAGAACATCTTTAAACTTTCCTTTTCCAATATTTACTGACCCCTGACCATTGATTTTGAGTGAATTATCATTGCTAACTTTGACTCTGCCTTTTCTTGACTTGTTTACTCTTGTCTCCTGTCATGTGTGAAGTGTATCCATTATCAAGGATCCACTGCTTATCCTTGTAGTTAGCCTTTAGTGCAATTTTAGCTATATTAGCCACCTCTCTTTTTGCTCTATATTCCTTCTTTTGAACTGGGTGGAAGATAGCTTTCTCCATTTTTTTTTTTTTAGCTTTGAACCACTTGTTTTTACTGTGCCATTAAGTGCCTTTTCTTGCTTAGGGAGAAGTGTCATGCATCTCTTGGCATTACAGTCATCTTGTCTGCACCTTTTACACTATTCAAAGTCTGCCAATATAGCAAACTTGTTCTTTGAAGCTACTAGTTTAGGCTTCCACCAACAATCCTCGTCAGTGTATCCTTGCCTTTTACAGTATATGTAAGTATATGTAAGAACGAACCCACAACATGTGTTCTCCTCTGAGTTTTGTATTATCTCCCCCTATATGTAGCATCGTATCTTCTCAATTTGGAGACATATACTGGCTTTCGCCACCAGCAGTTACTCACCTTATGACCTCAAACTCCACTCTAAAGGCAATAACCTTGAAACTACCTCTTCTTGGGTTTGATCACAGCTTGTCTTCTTCTGTTCATCACTTGCTGTGTAGGCAAAGTAGCTGGCTTCTTTGCTTGTGTGACTTTCATTTCAGTCACCTTATTCTTCTTCTTCTATTTAGCCGTAGCCCTCTGCTGGCTGACTTTCTTTTCTTTCTTCTTGTTTGCCACCTTAGGTTGCTTCTTTAGATCTTTTTTATTCTCAGCTATCTTCTTCTGAATCATAACCTTCTTTTTCAACTTGTATGGCACATTCTTATTTTCTTTATCCAATGCAGCCTCAGATTGTTGCACTTTCTTTGCATTCTTCTCTCCTTTTGCAGAACTTATTTCTCTTATCATTTCAAACTTTTGCAAGTTCTCTTTGCTACTTTTAAGTTATTACTGAAGTTTCAGTAACTCTTTCTCCATTTCTTCAAATTTTGAAGCCCTTGAGCCAAGCTCTACTGTAAGGTATTCACATATTTTGATATGTTCCTCAAATCTTCTCTTCAAGTCAATATGCTCAGCCCTTATTTCATCCTTTTGACTTTTAGCTTCCTCAGTTTTGCTTCAACTTGTTTTATATGGGTGTCCAACCTTTTTATGGTTCTGCCCCTTCTGATTATCTCCTTTAAAGCTGCTTCTAGCTCAACTTCAAGATTTGGCTCTCTTTTATTAACCTTTTTTTCCTCTTTAGAAGTTGAGCTACCACCTTGTATTGATGCCATAGAGACATGCTCATCTGATGAGTCTTCATCTTCCTCTTCATCAACTTTTTGTTTGACTCACATAACTCTTGAATAAACCTTTCTTCTTCCTCTGTGGGTTGGCAATCTTCTTATTGGATTCTTTGATTTGAATGATGATCTTCTCCATCTTGAATTCTGGTCATCATCACCATCCTCATCTTCATCATCAAGTTTCACTTTGCATTGAGAAGCAAAGTGTCCAGTTTGCCCATAATGATAACATCTAAAGGACAACTGTCCTTTTCCCTTCTTAAACCCTTTTTTGAATTTCCTTGTGAAGTATGCCAATACTTTACCTTCACTTTCTTCCTTCTCCTCATCATCATCATCCTCACTGGATGATTCTTCCTCTTCTTTTATCTTTAAGTGCTTCATAGCTTTGAAAGCTTCCCCCTTTGATACCTTCGTTGTTACAAAGCTTTCAATTGACTTTATTCTCATCTCATATGCAATGAGATTACACTGGAGACCATGCAGAGACATAAAATTAAGATCTCTACTTTCCTCTATGGCTGTTACCTTTGAGGCAAACCTCTCAGGCAGAATTCTCAGAATTTTCTTCACAATAAATGAGTCCTTCTTATTCTTCCCATGACTTCTAAGATCGTTGACAGCATCAATAACCCTAGTGAAGAACTCTTGGATTGTCTCATTTTTCTACATTTTGAGAGATTCATATCTCTCCTTGAAAACTTGAAGCTTGGTCTCCTTCATTCTATCATCACCTTCATAGACTTTCTACAATCTGTCCCATATCTCCTTAGGAGATTTGCAGTCCATAACTTTAGCATATTCAACATTTGTCAATGCTGAAATGATGACGTTTGAGGCCTTCCCATTTATCTTAAATTGCCTTAATTCCTTTGAGGTTGGTTTTTTTTACCTTTTTTTGAAGCCACAAAACCCTCTTGTACGGATTTCACCACATTTATGCCCATGGTTGCAAATGCCACCTACATTCTCGCTCTCCATATATGGTAGTTGGTTCCATTAAAGATTAGAATTTTCTTACTGTAAGTAGTACTGGTGCTGGTACCGGCATCCATTTCTCAGTATGCTAAACAAGTTAAAACTTTTGAAATCCTTCAAACTAGTTCCCGACTTCTCTCTAGGATCTACTAGTTTGTGATACTAAAAGGGGGGGTGAATCAGTATCACCACAATTCGCAATTTGCAGGTAAGTGAACAACTTCAACCTTTTCTTAAAAGTGAACTCTTTCTCAGATTCGACTAAGGTAGATCTATTACTACCTACTAATCACAATAGTCCCCAAAGTCATCTTTCAGACACCTTGCCTATTAGGTCTTTGTTAGGTTATGGGTTGGTTGATACTTTTGCTGCATTCACACAACTCAATTCAAAACACAGAAAGTAAACAAAGTAAGGACACACGAAATTTATATGGTTCTGTCAACGTGACGTACATCCACGGTGGTAGGGACTCTCCCTCTACCGAGACAATCCACTATACAGAGAATACTAGTTACAATGGATGTCTTAATCCTCTACTCCTTTCACTATTGCAAATACTGAGCAAGTATAATACAAAGAGTGTCACTTACTGTTTCTACCCCTCTTCTAGCTTGTCTTGCCTCTATTAAATTGAATGGTTGCTTCATTGCCGTTTAGAAGTTCACCACAACTCTCTTCAACCTCTCTTGAAGAAATCTAAAAATACATTGAGTTCTTTCTGATACTTCACCAAATTTCTTCTCTACGTTATCTCACACAACTCCGACTTTCACTATCTTACGGTCTCACTCGTCTCCTATTTCACGATCTCACTATCTCACGGCTCGCCTCATGTTTCTGGTTTGTTATTCCACATCTCACGCACATTTGCACAGTTTGCTGTTTTCATAACTCATGTGCGTTTCTGGTTTGCGCACCTTGCTAATCACACGCCTCACGTATGTTTCTAGTTTGCCCTTATCTGTTTCACACCTCTTTTGGCCATATTAGATTTTCTCCCTTTTTTTCCAGTCATTGTTCTTCTACCGTCAACCCCTATTTGGCCATCTCGGGTTTTCTTTCTTTTTTGCTGATCGCACTTCTTTTGGTCGTGTCTACTTTTTCTCCTTCCCACTGTCCAGTTAGATACCGTCCAGCCAGATTTCTCTCATCGTCCAACCCTATTCTACCGTCGACTTCTCTTTTTGCCATCTAGCCGTGTTCTGTCGTCGACTCTTTTTTCTGCCATCCAGACGTTCACTCTTCTTTGGGCATGATTAGGCATATCAGTGGTGTGCCATTTCAAATTTTTCTTTCTCTTCCAATGACTCTTCATTTTGGTGGTGGCCCTTCGTTTTCTCCCTCATTGTCTAGCCGGATCTCTATCACCATCCAGTTAGATCTCTTTGTTCTACCGTCCAGCCGGATTTCCTCTGTTCTACCGACGACCTCTCTCTTTTTTATGGTCGTCTTGGTATTTTCTCCCTTTCGACCCGATTGTGTTGTCTGTTTCTCTCTCAACCTCTTTGCTGTGTTGTCTCCTCACTAACCGCTGGTGTGTCGTTCCTCACGAGTTTCTCTCTCTTGCTATCACATGGTTTTCTCCTTGCTGTGTCAGATTTGCAACCCCTATTTTGCCGTGGTCGTCTTGGATTTTCTCTATATTACTGCTAACCCCCTGTTTTTGTGTTTATGCCATGTAGGGTTTGGTGTTGGCCGGTCACTCTAGGTTTGCCGAATGTTCAATTGCCTTCTCCTCTTTTGTAAACCCCATGTTTGTATATTCCATGTAGGGTTTTTTTTTTCTCTTGCAAAGTTGTGGTTTTACTTTCATGCCCCTCCAAGTAGATTTAAATTACTCTTTTGCCATCTAGCTTCAAATTACTCTCTTTCCTTTTTATTTGACTTTACTTTATTGCCCCTTCATGTAACTTCAAATTACTTGCACACTTAAATCTAGTTGACAACAATTACAACCTATATAAGGCTGTGGAAACAACAGGATGTTAAGTTCTTAAGTCATTTTTGACACACTTTATTGGATAAATTAGGAACTAAACTCTTATTTTCTACTGTTGTACATCCCCAAACAAAGTGGCAAACTTAAATAGTTAATGGGACACTTACTATTTTGTTATTGTTATCATTTAAAAGAACTTAAGGTAATGGGAATGGTGTTTGCCACAAGTTAAGTTTGCTTATAATAAATCTATTCATTTTACTACTTACTTATCACCTTTTGAAGTTACTTATGGTTTTAATCCTTTAATTCCTTTGAAGATTTGATCTTTGCCTACTAAAAAGCATGCTAACATTGATGGTAAAAAAAAGGGCAAAATTTGTAAAGGAATTACATGGTAAGGTTTGGGCTAACATTGAAAGGAAGAATAAGCAATATGTTAAGCAAGTTAATAAGGGGCATATGAAGGTTATCTTTGAACCTAATGATTAGGTATGGGTATATATGAGGAATGAAATATTTACCCTATAAAGAAAGTCCAAATTGTAGCCTTGAGGAGATAGACCTTTTCAAGTCTTAGAGAGGATTAATGACAATGCCTACAAGTTAGATTACTAAGCAACTATGGTAATGTTAATGCTACTTTTAATATAATTGACTTATCTTTATTTGATGTAGGTGATTCGAGGATAAATCCTTTTGAGAAAGGGAGGAATAATGGAGAACAATATACTATTCAAGTGTAACAAAGCAAATATTCCTTAGATCCTTTGAAAGGAATTGGTGGTCCAAGGACTAAGGGAAGGACAAAGAGGATGAAAGATGCTTTACAAGGTTCAATCATGAAGCTACATGACAAAAAAGGGTACTCTAGAAGATTCCAAGATTATTTTAAAAGTTTTTAATGCTATATTAAGGATAATCACTTATCTTTATGTACAAAATGATGGATAAGACTTAGAACTTGAAAAACAAAATTTAGAACCTATGATATAAGTCCAAGCTGCATGACTAAGTTATAAAAAGGCTTAATTGCATGCTAAATTTTATTAATGGGCCTAATTTTTCTTTGGGTTGCTGGATTTAAAGTTAAGGTCGAATTATATGTAAAAAAAGCTTAACTTCTTGGGTTTATTTAAGTTTGTAGGTTTAGCTAAGTTTTGATTCATTAGTTAAGATTTTACTTTGACTTTATATTATTAGTGGTAGTCTTTTTTTGAGAAATCCTAATCAAGGTAGAATTATATTCCTTAATTAGAGAGATCACCTATAATTAAGGTTTTCCTACATAGGTATGTTAAGAAATACCTTTTCATTATAGGATTGTAATATTTACATGCCTATATAAAGGCTGTAACTATGTAAAATACAAGCAACAAAATTAAGGTATTTTTCAACAAGTTTTGCTTTGCTTTCTTGTGTTCTTAAAAGAATATATTGGCTTGACTTATCAAAGGAGTGATTAATCTTTGTGGCATTTTATGATTGGAACTTTTAGGACTTAGTTTCCTTAGGGTTTTGATTTGATCAACCTAACTTGTTACCTAGCTTTCTAAGGCATACATAACAAATTGATTCAGGGGTTCCTAAGGCAGGTTACCTAACAGGTTCTTTATCACTAAGTCTCAAAAGGACAAGGGTGGTAAGGGAAAAAGTGAGGGAGATAGCCACTCAAGTAAAGAATATTTCCATAAGTTGAATAGGTAAAAGGAAGAGAGGAGCACCGAGGATAACCAAAGTGGTAATAGACCAACTCTTAAATATTACTTTTTAATGGGCCAAATAGGGCAAGAGATTGCTTGAAAAGAGCCAAACTTTCTACCTTAGTTAAAGAAAGGGAGGAGCAACAGTAACAATGTGAAGAGACAAAGATGAAATCTTTACAAATCCTTAATACCATCAAAGCCAAGGTTGAAGTTTCCAAAATCGAGAAAAGATAATGATTATGTGTGGAAGCAAAGGTGAGTAACCAAGTGGTAAGAGCCCTAATGGATACCAGAGCTTTCAATAACTTCTTTCAAGAAAAGGAAGCAAAGTGGCTAGACGTAAAATACAACAAGGAGTGAGAATGGATTAAGGTAGTGAATTCAGAGCCAAAGTCCATTTTCAATATTGCTTATGGCATGAAGGAAAGTATGGATGAGTGGTATGACCTTATAGACTTTTCTATTATGTTGGATGCTTAGTATGGAGTTTATAGATTATGTTAAGGTCATGTTTGTTCCTTTTGTCAACATGATGTGTACTTTAGATGAAGGTAATACGTGTAATACCTTTGGTGAGGGAGATAGGCCTTTAGTCTAAGCAAATTTTGAGCATGCAACTTTCTAAAAGCATGAAGAAGGCATAACCCACCTTTTTTGTAGCATTGAAGGATGGAAAGGAGACTTCATCATCAATGGCCTGTCTAAAGTAGTCTCTCGCATCCTTGACGAGCTTAAGGATATTATGCCTTCTGAATTACCTAAAAAGCTCTCACCCAAATTAGTCCCTAGTGTAAGACCATCTACTGTGGTGCCTTGCCGAATGTTACCTCCTAAGCTAGAGGAACTAAGAAGGTAGCTCAAGAAGCTGTTGGATATGGGTTACATTAACCATCAAAGGCTCGATATACTGCACTTGTGCTTTTCCAAAAAACACATAATGAGTCACTCTGTTTATGCATCGATTATAGGGCATTGAACAAAATAACCTTGAAGAATAGGTATCTCATTACATTAATAATTAATTTGTTTGATTAGCGAGGTTAAGCACAATGTTCATAAAGCTAGATTTGAGATCAAGATATCATTAAATGAGAATTGTAAAGGGAGATGAGCCAAAAATTGCTTATATTACAAGGTATTGCTCTTTTGAGTTCTTAGTAATGCCCTTTAGACTTACTAATGCCCTTGTCACATTTTGTACTATTATTAATCAAGACTTTTAGTTGTTTTTGGATAAATTTATTGTAATGTATTTGGATGATGTCTATAGTAAGACATTAAAGAAGCATATTGAGCATCTACAACAAGTTTTCCAAGTATTAAGGAAGAATGAGCTGTACATGAAAAAAGAGAAGTGTGCCTTTGCTCAGTAAGAGGTAATATTCTTAGGGTACATCATTGGTGGAGGTAAGCTACAGTTCAACAAATCAAAAGTGCAAGCCATCCATAAGTAAGCGCTATCAAAGAAGGTAACTAAGTTATGATCTTCTTTAGGTCTCGTTAACTATTATAAAAGATTTATCAATTGTTACTCCTATATTGTATCTCTACTCACTAATTTGTTAAGGAAGAATATAACATAGAGTTGGATGCTAGATATCAAAAAGTATTTGAGGTGCTCAAGGAAGTAGTAGCTAAAGAACTAGTGTTGGCCTTTCCTTACCACACTAATCCATATAAGGTACACACCGATATTTCTGATTTTACAATTAGTGGTGTTTTAAGGCAAGAAGGGCATCCCATTACCTATGAGAGTTGCAAGTTAAACAATATTAGGTGTCATTATATGTTCCAAGAGAATAAGATGACCACAGTGGTGTATTGCTTATGAACTTAAAGACATTATTTGTTAGGGTACAAGTTTGTTGTAAAGACTAACAACATTGTCACAAGCTATTTTCTCAATCAAAAGAAGTTAATGCCAAAACAAGTGAGGTGGCAAGCTTTCTTGGCAGAATTTGATTTTGTGATAGAGAATAAGCCAGGCAAGGCTAATTTGGTGGCTAATACATTAAGTAGAAAGGTTAAATTAGTTGTCATCATAAGTCTAAGCTTTCCTTTGGTAAAACAAATCATGAAGGGACTTGAGTATGACAGCAAAGAATTTGAGGGAATTGGCAAGTAGTGGGAAGACACATTGATTTTAGCTTGAGGATAAAGTAGGTAACAAAGATTATATGTCAAAGTGGCAATGATTGAGGAAGGTTATTATTAAGAAATGTTATAACTCAAAATGGCAGAACATCTAGATATACATTGCCCATTAGCACTTATAGAGCTAGCATGATATTAGCCTTAAATACGAGATGACATTGAGCTCTATATGAAGACTTATTTTATATGCTAACAAGACAAGGTAAAATAACACTAGCCGTCAAGATTATTAAAGTGCCTTACTTATTTCAAAGAAGCCATAAAAAGAGTATTTCGATTGATTTCATCGCATGTTTATTGAAGTCTAATGGATGTACCAATATCATGGTAATTGTAAACTGATTTAACAAGTATGGTGTGTTTATCTTTGTATCTTTGAGGTTTACAAATGAAGATGCAACACACCTATTTTTCAAATATATGGTAAAATACTAGGGCATATCGAAGATGATTGTCAATGACAAAGACACTCACTTCACCAAGAGATTTTGGGTAAAGTTATTCAAGTTAATGGGGTCTGAGCTTAATCTCTCCACAAGCTTTCATGCCTAAACTAATAGTTAAACTGAAAAGTTAAATGCATTATTGGAGTTGTACTTGAGGCATAATATAAGTCTCAATCAAAACAACTGGACTAAGTTACTTAACATTGCCCAATTCTTATACAATTTACAAAAAAGTGAGTCAATTGGGACTGGTACATTTAAGGTTGCTATAAGATTACAACTAATGACTCTACATATATTGATGATTGGCTACAAAGGTTCTAGTCTTACTGCATTCAAGTTTGCTAAAGGTTGGTACAAAAAGTTTGACATGGCATAGGTATACTTGGCTAAAGCTATTAAGCGAATGAAGAAATGGGTCAATGCTAAGAGGAGGCACTTTAAGTTTAAGGAAGGAGATTTGGTGATGATAAAGCTTCTTCCTCATCAAAGTCGAAGGTTTGCTAGGGTGCATAAGGGGATAGTAAGGCACTATAAAGGACCATCTTAGTAAAGAAAAGAATTGGCAAGCTAACCTACCAATTTCCTTCACATCTAGAGATACATCCAATGTTTCATGTAAGCTTGTTAAAGCCTTATCATTTTGATAAGGAGTAGCCAAATAAGGGCAAGTCAAAAAAAGACTCTATGACCAAAACAACTATGCTAGATTGTGACGTGGAAGAGATATTAGTGCGTCATGTCATTCCAATGAAAGGTATTCATTCGAGTTATGTTAAGTACTTTGTTAAATGAAATGGGTTACCTAATAATGAGACAAGTTAAGAGAATGAATTAACTTTATGGAACAACATGGATATGATCAAGGCATATAAGAAGGACGTGATGAGGGTGTCACCAAATTAAGTAGGGAAGAATGTCATGTACCACGTGATTCTGCCTTAAAAAGTTTTGTTTTGGAGTTCTTTTCAAAATTCTAAAATTAGGTGGAAGTCTCTAGAATCTTGTAAATATTTCCAATATCTTCTTATAAGATATAAAATTATGTAGAATACTACTATTAGATCAAATAGATCCAAGTCATCCATTAAGAAGGTGGATGACTATAAATAGCCTTAGAGACCTCACTTGTAAAATCATCAACCAAGTAATAATTATATTGGCATTCTTGAAGTATTAAAGTATATTTTAAGTTATCTATATTATTTTTATACTTTGTGTGCATCTTTATTATCTTCCATTAGCAACATTCTAGCTCTTAGGGAAGACTAACTACCATTATTGTCAAATAAGTTTGCTAATGACGGTTCATTGGTAAGAAGGCCAAGTTTATGATAACTGGTATTAGAATTGGCTCGACTTGAATCCAATGTTTACTGCTAAGCATTCTAAGCAAGGGAATAGGTAAACGGGCTTAATCCACAACAAGGACATCATCAAATTTGGTAGGGGAGAATGTGATAAAGTCTTATATCAGATAGTAAGAAAGGGATCTTAGGCCTTATAAATATAAGTACTACACACCTTAATAGGTTACCTTTTAAGGAGAGGGTAATGGCTTTATGACAAAAAGCAACAAAAAGTTCATCTAACTAGTGGATTAGAACAATGTTACAAAAAGTAAGAAAAATGTTTGTTTGGGCATCAAGAGCAGTTGCAAAATCAAATATTACATTCAATATTATTAAAAAACATGAACATTAACCTATAATTAATGGTGATTATTACACTGCCATGACCATTTGTTTCTCATCCTCTTAACTTTTTTTTATTGCATTATTGGAAAAATTAGCAAACATTGGCCTACACATTCTTTAACTTAAAAGGAATAATGAGGAACTCAGCTGTAACTCTATCATTTTAACATTTAAGAATTGGCAACAGTGAATTTTTTTTTTTAGTTTTATGGCTAGGTTTTTCTAATGTCCATTGCTAACATTTTAGATGTAGGGAATCTGCTTAATTGACCTTAATTTGAATGTTATCTAATGATGCGATTTGTTCAATAAAAGCTTAGGATTTCTCTTTCATTTTAACTCTGATTCTGAGTAAATTTGCATTGAAGCAATTTTTAGTTGTTTTTATAGATGACAAGAAGATTTAAGCCAAGTTATTGGTGAGAGAAGTTAATTGATCTAAAAGATAAACTACAAATTAGAGAAGTAGCAAAAAAATGTTTTCCTTTGGGGTGGAAAAATTAGAGGCTTTGAGCTTTAACAACACCTTCATTCACTAACATTATCTCTTTAAATAGGAAACATAAAAGGTTACGCAATTACAAAGAAAGCTTTTATAAGCATGTTTAATTAAATAAACAAAAGGGACATATACATAGTCTAAGCTTGATAATAACATATGCTAGCGTATAAAAAGTATTAAAAGCATAAATCAATAAGAAAATAAAGACAAAAAGATTTATATTCTTTTCTAATAATAAGTGGGATGTAGGAAAAGTAGGTAGCTTTGATCTTATTTCCTAATCAGTAGAAATCTAATATTGATTATGACCTAACTTGGCTCCTTCTCATCTTAACGTATATCAAAGAAAGCTTTTACTTAAAAAATTCTCCATTACACAAGATATAATTCTATTTTTAAGTTGGGAGGCAAGCTAAAGGAAAGAGGCATATCTTCATTTACGTGCAATATGCCAACAAAATAATCTCCACGCTCTTCTTTTTTTACCATGTAAACCCTATATTGAACACCTAACAATATCTGAATTCATTGCTCTTTATCTTATAGACACTCTTAGCTCATAAATTCTAGATTTTTCTCATTTATTATAGAAGTAACAAATTTAAAAGGCACATGGTTAATTACGTACACAATTGTTAATAAAGCATTACCTCAATAATATATTAAGGGATTCACTTATGCCATCATGGACCTAGCAATTTCTAATAGGGTTTTGTTTCTTTTTTCTACAATATTATTTTGTTATGGAGTTTTAGGAATAGTTTCCTAACTACACTCTTTTCATTACATAGTTCCTTAAATTGTTTAAAGTGATATTCATGCCCTTGGTCAGCTTTTAGGATTTTAATTCATTTATCTAATTGATTCTTGACCATATTTAAATATTTTTAAAAATATTGTAATGGTTTAAATTTATGAAAAATTTGATAAATATGATCATAATATATAAATATTGTAATGGTTTAAATTTATGAAAAATTTGATAAATATGATCATAATATATATAATTATTTATGAAAGTAATGAAATATAAAGCATTATATCTTGCCCTCACATTTATTTGACCATTTATGTTAGAATGGATTAATTATAACAAAAATTTGGTTTTAACAATTTTACTAAATGATTTTTTAGTTGTTTCTTTTGTTAAATAGTGTTGACACATAGACAATTCAATTTTAGTGAGTAAGCATAAAAGGCCTCTTTTAGTATACCAAATATTTATAGCTATAACATTATTCTTGGTTGATGTAATAACAGAAAAATAAATATTATAAATATTAAACACATCATAGTTAATATCCACTATAAACAAACCATTTGATAGATGTTTACTACCAACATAAGAAATGTCATCATAAATATTTACAAAATGACCTTTAAAAATAAGTTTATAGCTTAAATATAAAAGAATATAAATAGAAATAAGATTTTTTTTTAATTTCAAGTGCATAAAGAACATTGTAAAGTAGTAGGTTTAATCATCTTACATTTTTAATTTTCAAGTGTCAATCCCTTTGACTTTTACTCTTATATTGTTCCTAATTTACACCTATCTTAAATTAACTCTAATTTAATGAAATTCCATATATGGTTATTAATCTTTAACTAAATTGTCTATAATCACTAGGTCTATAATCCATAAAACATCAGATTCAATAAGCAATATCAAGCTAATAGCATTAGTTAAATAATGAGAAATAAGAGTAAAGGATACCTTTTTATTTTTTATTTTTTTTGGATAAGTGCATTCATGAGGAAAATGACCTAATTTGCCCTAGTTGTAACATGTTATTTAGTTTTATCTTTTTTCTTACTACCGTATCTTTTATGACAATTATTTTTGTTCTTCTTTCATGATTGCTTATTCCCTTTTCTTTTTTTATGATACTTATAATGCAACTTACATTGACTGAAAATAGTCTTTGAACTATTCTCAATTTTAGTCATATTTTATTAACCAAAAGGCATAGTAACCTTAAAGCACTCCTTTTCTAAAATCAAATAATTTGAGATATCTTCAAAGGACTTAATAGTCTTATTATGCATTATGTTAATTTTCTTATGTTGTTAGTTTGAAAGAATAAAGTGAATTACAACTTAAACTTACTACTCATCCATAAGTGTATGACTAACTATTGTAAGCACTTTAATCATATTAGACATCAACTTTATGTGTTACATCATGTTTTGACATGACTTCTTTATATAGTTGTTAAAATTAACCATAAGCTCTCTTAGTCTAGTGATTGAAGTATCCCCAAACTTGCTTTTGAAAGCTAATTACATTGCTTCCTTAAATTCACAAATGATATCATCCTCTATATTCTAAAGCAAAGTTATGCATACCAAACTATTCTTTCTTTTCTAGACCTTAAAGGCTATGGTCTTGTCTTTATTGAGTTAAGGAACCCTTTCCAAGTTTACATGAAATTGTTGGAAGTTTCTAGTACTTTATGCACTCTAAGGATATATTGAACCTTATGGTACTAGATGTCATAGTTTTCATTGTTCAACTTATGTTTTTTGTTGAGTTCATTAACCATATTCTTTATAGCCATGGTTACAACAACCTTAAAACATTTATCAATGATTAGTATTCATACTTTAACCATTCATTTTGCATCAATATTAAAATAAATTAACAATACTCTAAAATTATTCAAAAAATTCAAATTTCTCATTGTTTTTAATCATCTTCTTTCATACTAATACTATATTATTTTAGTTTATTTCTATTGTATTAAGTTCTTAAGTGAAGATTCTTAAACTTATACTAATCTAACAACTCTTATTCATTAGTTAATTTGTCATTTATGCAAAATATATGTATTGAGCATTTCAAATAATAATTAAACACATATAACAATATGGTAAACATTTATAATAAAATTTTACATGCATGGCATCAAACATAAAATATGAAACAATACTAAAATAATATCATTCATCACAATTAAGATATAAGCATTTTATTTATTTATTTATTTAAATATGATTTAAAAAAGATAGTGACCTTAAAGTAAAGAACTACTAGTTGGTTAAGTCTCATCTTTCTTAGCATCTTAAATAATCCTAGGCTCAACTCTCATAAGTTATAAACCAATCTTCATTTTTCTAAATCCAATTTTCCTTGTAGCTTAGAGATTATGACTTATTAACATCATAATAAAGCATCTTGTAGCATGCTCGATATAATGCTTTTATGCTTTCTTAAGGGCATTCTATAAGTCATTATACTACCCAATAATGTACTTGGTGTGTTCTAACTCATGATATACCTTAATCCTTGAAACGTCCGTTAACAACTTAAGTACAATATCAATCTTTACCTCTTCTTTAAACCTTTTAGTCATTGAGGTTTCAAGATGATCAATTAAGAATTTCATACATGTTCCATAAACTCCTTATCATTTTCCATTTTACCTTCTTTAAAAATGTAGAAAAAAAAATATTGGCTATGCATATGTCTTAGTTATTTAAGAAACTCATAATCCATTCTTCTAAGACACTCTTTAATAATTCTTTTAATTAGAGCTTATATCATACAAATTATATTTCATTCTTAAATAAAACTAAGAGGATATTAAAAATTACTAACATAAAAAAAATCACTTTTATGATTAACCAATTTTTGAAATATAATATCAAAATCTTGTAGAGCATAATATTAGAAAAATTTTGGTATAAGTTTTTTATTTTTAAATATTTTTATTAATTATTATAAATTTTTAGAAAAATAATTAATTTTAAAATAATCAGTAGATTATCATTGGCTAACATAAGATATGTAACACTCTTTGATTGGTTAATGAAATATAAAGTTATGGGGATCTCTTTTTGAATTTGGTTAACTTTCCACATAATATCTTTTCAATAGTATTTATCATATGTATTGGTGGTTATTCTCGTACCAAATTAGCCGATTAGATATTTTATTTCACTTACTTGATTGGAGAGTGCACTGCACTCACCGTCGTCTCAACCTCTAACAGTGATAAAATTTTAATATATAACATAATATGATCTCCTTAATTTATTTGTATGTTTAGTTTTCAAAAATAACATATGCAAAATATGTGTTTGAAAAAACAAGAATCTAAACACATAATATTGAAATTTGTTTTAAGAATTATTTTTTTTTTCAAATTTCACATTTGATTTAAAACTTTAAAACTCAATTACTTCAATTAGCATCTTCAAAATTGACAAATGATATGTGATTGGAAAGTACACAACGAGTACTTTCTATATATGTAAATTTTGCATAATGAAATATCATTTTTAGTGTTCGTTTTGAAAAATAATATCCATCAAGAAAAATATTTTTCTTGCAATATATGTAACTAAAAAATGTGAAATTTTTAAAGTATGTTGCACAATTCAATATTTCATCGTATGTAAAATTTCGTAAAAAGATAAAAGCATACATGAGAGAAACAAAAGTTTTCCAACATATTAGTCTAAAATATAAACAAAATTGCATATAAAATAAAAATAAAAAATTTAAATAGGATTTTTCAAACCTTTTTTTATGCCAAAATCAATCTAATAAGACTCTAATAATAATGTTAGGTTCAAAATTTGAAATTATAATTACTCTTAACGGTATTTAGAAATTAACAATAAACTAATTACTAACAAGTTAAACGTTTCTTGTGATATAAGTAACATCATTATGCTATAATAATTTGTTTATAGTTAAAACAAAATCTCTTATGATGAAATCAATAAAAAATATGTATATTTTTTGTTTTAGATTATGAAAAATTGATCTTTTTTTCTGCCATTTAAAACGTCTTTAAAAATATTTATAACATATATTTATAATAAAGTGGAGCTTTAACTCCTTTCGAATTCTTTTTAATGAATTAAGTTAACATTGGGGGGTTGAAGATAAAAGTGGGAAATCAATTTAGATTTGGTCAAATAATGGAGAAAGAGGGATTTAGGGAAAATGTTTGATGAACAAAGTAAAGATAATTTGGAGAGTCAAAGATTAAAGTTGTTAGATAATTTTAAGAGAGAGTTATAGCAATTGCCTACTTTGATTGAAACTGAAAAATTACAAACAGGGGAATATAATGTCTTTCGTCAAACCATAAATTGAAATTCCTAGCTAAAAGCATCCCTCCCAGCCCTTCCATTTTTATCATATAAATTTTGAGAATATATATATGTGTGTGTGTGTGTGTGTGTGTTCTTTTGTTCAGAAAATTTATATGGAATTCACTCACTTGTAGATTAAGGAATAATAATTACCTTGCCTTCTCATTATTTTGAACATGAAAAAAGAAAACGATCACATTATTATGTGCTTGTAAGGGCAAACCTTTTCACTGTCACTCTTCACAATGGACCAAGGAATCTGCGAAAAAGAGACCAAAAAAAAAAAAAAAACTTGATTCATATTTAAATGTCTCATACAATCATTAAAAAAATAAAAAAGAAAGAAAGAAAGAAAAAGGACAAATAGATTTATTATTTAAATGAACTCAACTAGTAATGGACTAGCTTGTTTATAAATATCATGAGATTTGTTTAACAAGTTTTTTTAATAAATGAAATGTGCTGATGCTAAATTTGCATCATACCTCAACTTTTGCATGCCCTAAAGATTAGTGCAAGGGGTACTAATTCTTTCTTTTTCTTTTTTTATTTCCAACTTTTTGAGAGGTCTTCCTAATTGTTCTATAATTCAAATCCAAATATTTGCTAGGAATGATATGACGCAACGAGAAGGCGTAATTAATAACAAGAAATCAAAAATAACAATCGAATTTCAAAAAATAAAAGGTACAAGCTATCTTAGAGAAAAGTTCTCTGAATTAGGTTAAACTATAAGATGTTTTGCCTCCCTAAGAAACCCTAATATATATATATATGTGTAATAAAATTTAACTAAAATTATGAAGAAACCTGTCGGCTTGGGCCCAACTTTGAAACCCATTGCAGCTTCTTATCCTTTTTTCATTTGTCCATGTACTCCTCGTCTATCTGGTCCATATCATTCTCTCCCACCAAAAAAGAACTCGACTTCGAATTCTCTTCAGAATATAAAGGCGTATCATCTGAATGGAAAAAAGATAAATCAGCTACATTGAATGTCTTGGAAGTATTCATATCATTAGGAAGTTTGACAATATAAGCATTGTCGTTGATTTTGCGTACAACTTCACAAGGACCATACTTCTTTGGCTATAATTTGCTATACTTGCCCACAGGAAAGCAATCTTTCCTCAGGTACACCATCTCCTAATCACTAACCTTAAATAATTTCTCCTTTTTATGTCTATCAACAACCTCCTTAAATTTCACATTCGCCCTCTCAATTTTCCTTTTTACCTCCTCAGTGATGGCTTGGCACTACTTTACTATGTTCTTAGCTACTATACTAACCTCTACCCTCTTAGGTAACTTTAACAAATTTAGGGCATGTTGTGGCATTTTAGTGTATATCACTGAAAAGAGTGATCTCCCAATAGTTCTATGAACAGAACTATTATAGACAAATTCAACTTGGGCCAAAACATGATCCCATTGTCTTAGCTTTTTACCATAGATGCTCCTGATTAGATTTCCCAGTGTTCTGTTGGTCACTTCAGTTTGCCCATTAGTCTGTGGATGAGTTGTGCTACTAAAGTTTAGTGAAGAATCAAACAGGAACCACAATGTCTTCCAAAAGTGGTTAAGAGACTCGTTATCCCAGTCAGAAGTAATGGATCTGGGAACACCATGTAAGTGCACCACTTCTTTAAAAACCAACCTAGCAATGGATTGTGCATCTGCAATTTTTCTATATGGAATAAAATGAGTCATCTTAGAAAATCTGTCGACAACAACAAATACAGAGTCAGCACCTCGTTAAGTACGAGGTAAACCCAAAACAAAATCCATCGATAAGTCTTTCCAGATGTTCTCAGGTACTGGTAATAGAGTGTATAACCCAATGTTTTGAAATTGCCCTTTGAAAGTCTGACAAATGTAGCATCTCTCTACAATCCTACTAACATCCCTTCTCAGTCGAGACCACAAATACCTTTTTGTCACAGCAGTTAAGGTCTTATGTCAACCCAAGTATCCTGCTAAACCTTCCCCAATGAAAGTCTCTAATCAACTTCTCCCTTTAGAAGGACTCAAGAATGCACAATTGATTTCCCTTCATTAAATACCCCTCATAAATATGATAATTATTACAAGGCTCTTTAGTAGTACAATTTCTCCAGATCTCCTTGAAATCACCATCATCTTCATACAACTATTTTATTTTTTCAAAATCCACAACCTTAACACTTAAGATGAATAGGAAATCAGTCATTCTACTTAAAGCATCAACTACTTTGTTTTACACACCAAATTTATGCATTAACTGAAAGGAAACCTCTGCAATAATTGAATCCACCTAACATGTATATCCTTACTTATCCTGGTCTGACCACTCAGTTGTTTTAATGCTACACAGTCTGAGTATAGAATGAATTCCTTTCTTACTAAATAGTGTTCCCATACTCTCAAAACTCTCACAATAGCATAGAACTCCTTATTATAAGTCGACGAATTCCTCCTAACCTCACACAACTTCTCACTATAGAACGCTATTGGCCTCTTTCTTCTGTGATAACACTACACCAATCCTTACCTCACTAACATCACAGTCAACCTTGAATAACTTATCTAAATTAGGTAGTGCCAATACAAGGACCTTACATAACTTTTCCTTTAAATTCACAAAGCTCACTTTAGCCTCTTCGCCTCATTGGAATTTCCCTTTCTTTAGACACTCAGTCAATAGAATAGCAATTGTATTGAAATGTCTTATAAATCGCCTATAAAAACTAGCCAATCTTAGGAAACTCCTAAACTTACTAATAACTTTAAGAGTAAGCCATTCCGTGATTGCCCTCACCTTTTCCTCACCCACCATGATACCCTCACTACTAAACACAAACCCCAGAAATAACAATCGTCTTAACATGAAGACACATTTTTTCAAATTAGCAAATAATTTATTCTTCCTCAATGCAGTCAAGGCATACCTTAAGTGTTCAATAAGTTCCTCTTTTGAGTTACCAAATATCAGTATATCATCAAAATACACTATTACAAAGTGACCATTAAAAGGTTTTAATACCTTAGTCATCACGCACATGAAGGTACTAGGTGCATTGCTGAGACCAAATGGCATTACCAGCCACTTATACAACCCATCCTTGGTTGTGAATGCTGTCTTCCACTCATCCTTAGGTCGAATTCTAATTTGATGGTAGCCACTCCTCAAATCAATTTTGGAAAATACCCTAGCCATGCTCAATTTGTCTAAACATATCATCCAATCGTGGTATAGGGAATTTGTATCTGATGGTGATTTTGTTGATGACCTTACTATCAACACACATTTTCCACCTCCTATCTTTCTTAGGTGTCAGTAAAGCTAGTACAACACAAGGACTTATGTTGTCTCAAATGAACCCTTTGTCCAACAACTCTTGGACCTTCTCTTGTAAAACCTTAGTTTCCTTAAGACTCATTCTATAATGTGGTAAATTTGGAAGACTTGCTCCAGGTACCAAGTCTATTTGATGCTGGATGTCCCTCAGGGGTAGTAGTCCCTTAGGTAGGTCATCAAGAACCATATCTCTATACTTCTCCAACACTCCCTTAATCGCTTCAGGGACCTCTACACTCACATCTTCATCTCCAACTACCATATTCTTTACAATGAGCGCATGAGCCACCTTTGACTCTTTCAAATCCTCAACCATCTCCTTCTCTAATTGGTAATAGTCAAGAAAGAGCGTCCCTCTATTTTGTGGGCTCTAGAGCGACCCTCTAACTTTAAAGGTAACAAGGTATACCTCACACCCTCCTTCTCTTGCTTATAAACATTTTCTTTACTTGCATGTTGGACATTCATATCGAACTACCAAGGTCTCCTGAATAGCAGATGACATGCTTCATGTTAACAATATCACAAAAGATTTCATCTACTTCCTTATAAAAAATGGCACCTTGCACCTCTCCTTCACTTCAATCTTCTTGGCCGGCTTAATCCACCTAATAGTGTATGGGTATGGATGTTTTTTGATAGGTAGTTGTAACTGATTAACAACTTCTTTCCTGATGATGTTTTCACAACTCCTACTGTCTATAATCAAGTCAAACACCTTTCCATCAATTGTGCACTTAGTACGGAACAACTGGTGTCGTTGGGTATTTGTCTCCTATATAGGTGCTAACAATATCCACCTAATTACATAGGCTGGTTCCATTTCACCATCCTTTTCCTCATCATATTCATCCTTTCCATCAGGCTCATAATACACCTCTTCTTCATCATCCTTATCTATAATATTAACACTCCTCCTACTAGGACACTCATTAGATCTATGACCAAGCTGATTACAACAATAGCACTTACCTAAAATTGGTCTAGCATATAGGTTATTTTGCTTTTAGACTCCTTTAAACTCCATAAGGTTTTTCCCTTCAGCTCTTTCATCCCTCTTGGCATTATCTTCACCAAATTTAATTAACACATTTTTATTCTTCTCAACACCCAACTTACTGCCACTAGCAGCATCACTCATAAACCCTCTTCTTCCACTTGCATATCTAGTGCTCTGTTCCTGCAATATTAACTAGGCTCGAAGAGCCATATTTTTCGCTTCATTCAAATTCTTTAGGACTAAAACTCCTATTTTGTCCTTAATTTGCAACTTTAACCCGTCCACATATTGTACAACCTGTTAACCTTCACTCTCTCTCAAGTCATTTCGTTTTGCCAACCTCATAAACTCTGCGGTGTACTCATGAACAGATCTTGGCCTTTGATGACATCATTGATACTGTTGAAACAGTATTTGTTCATAATCTAAAGGTAAGAAATTGCATTGTAGTAGTTGTTTCATGCATAACCACGTTCTTACTGGATGTCTACCTTCTCTTTGTCTCCTGGTTTGTAGCCTCTCCCACCAAGTAGAGGATCCACCCTTCAATATGCAGATCACCAATCTAACTCGACAATTTTCTGGTATTTCCATATAGTTAAAGAACCTCTCAATGTCTACTAACCAATTTAGGAACTCCTCAATGTTAAAACTACCATTAAAATATGGAATATCAACCTTCAAACGGTAATCACCCCCATCTCCTTAATCATACCCATAGTAGTTTCTTCGATACCTTACACACCACCCCATCTTTATGGTTTTCATGCTCCATACAAACTCATCCTCCTCAGCAGATTCATCGTCCAAGATCTGTGCAATCCTATTAACAGCTCTAAGTCTGTTAATTGGATTAACATACCTATCTCTTACCCTAAGATTATTATCGCTAATATTCATCGAGTCAAAACGCTCAATCAAGTCTTCAAAACGCTGTTCTAAGCGTTGGATTGTTTGATCTAAAGCATTGAACTTTGCTCTAGGAACCCATTGATAGACCCTTTAGATTCCTGTATCCTGAACACCGTCAAGAATACGATCGTCATCAACACCATGATTAACTGACATCTTCACAAGAAATTGCCTACCTCTGATACCTATTGACGCAGTGAGAAAGCGTAATTAACAACAGGAAATCAATGACAATGATTGAATTTCAAAGAATAAAAGGTACAAGTCGCTTTAGAGAAAAATTCTCTCAATTAGGTTAAAATATAAGATATTCTGTCTCCATAAGAAATCATAAAATATATATATAGTTCATAAAATTTAACTAAAATTATGAAGAAGCTATTTTGAAACTCATCGTAATTTCTTATATTTTTCTTATTTGTCCATGTACTCATCGGCTATTTATTCCACATCATGATAATTTTTTTTAAAAAAAATATACTATGCAACGAATATATATATATATATGTATGTTTTCTGTTTACGCAATTGCATGGTATATATACAAAGCAAGAGACGTCACAAAAGAAACAATTAATTATTTGTTACGTTTTATGACAAAGGGTATTTTGTTGACGTGGAGAAGTCCTTGTTTCATTAGTGGATAGGCAGGGATGAATACATGAATCCAAGATTTCGTAAATGTCTCGATGAGACAATGGGTAAAGGAGGCCTTGTAAAAAAAAAAGGAAAAGAAAAAAAAATTACGAGTAGAGAACGTGAGGCAAGGGGGCAATCTGGGAGGGGTCGGGGAGTGCGGACTAAAAGGGACCAGTCAGTCAGCCTGTTTCCGTCACAGCTAGACGCGGCGGAATCCCCCACAATAATTCAACTCCACGAAAGCCACCGTCAACATCAGCTTATTATTATTATTATTATTTTAAAAATATAAAATTAAGATAATATATCTCAAGATGCTAAAAAGTTATGTATAACCATCTTCTTGGGGGATAAAACAAATAATCCTCTGTTCACAAAACCTCAACATCGGGGTGATATTAGCTGATTATTTATTTA